>MNCI01007326.1:66684-134773 GCA_015680685.1 Gnetum montanum
TTGAACAAAATAGGAAATTTTCAACAACTCACAGTACTTGGCAAAGTTGGCTGAATCTCTTTAAAGTAAGTCATTTGTAGTTTACACACAACGCAATCATTACATTTCTCACAACCACATGCCACAACAACACACACACATACTCACATTAACTATTGAGTTCATTTGGAGGTATCTGGGCCTTGGTGTTGCCAGAGACCAGCAGGCACCTAAATCCTATTTGAGGACACTCGTTGGCGGTCGCGTCCCAAACGGTCACCAACATTGAGGATGCCCACAAAAGGCATGATAGATATTTCAAGCTACTAAGAAATCCCACTTTGGTGGCATCAAACAAGCCCCTTGTCCCAAAAGAATTTAGGCTAGACCTATTTTTCCATTACCACTAGTTGTTTGTCCATAGCATGAAGTTTTGTCTAGCTTTGCAAGATGACCTACAAAGAATGATTGATAGAGGTGAGCTGGTGCTTGACACTACAAACCCAGTTAGGCCATAGAACTAGTCCATGAGGCTGTATAATGATCCTCTAAATGTAGACAATGTCAGCTATGTCATAAATGGTATCAGCATTGATGACAATCTAGAAATAGTGCAATAGCCATTCGTGGTCTAGGTGCCCTCTGGTAGGAAAAGGGTTCCCTTGGCCCCCACGAGTTTGAGGTCCCCTTTCATCATTAGAGTGCCACGTCAAGTACCCACAATGCCCTTCACAGGTAAGGTCTCCCAACATGTTGCATCAGTGGCAACCACTCAGCCATCCTTTATTGTTAGGATGCCACAACATGCTAGCCCCTCATCTATCCTAAGCCTAGTGGTAGCCAAAACATTAGTCCCTTCCTTCCCAAGGGTCATCCTCATTGGTAATATCACCAAGACCTTGAGGTGGCAACATAGGAAACCCAACGAGTGGCTTGTAGGTGGAATGGTTAGGTAATATTGAGAGCAAAGAGCATTGGATTTGGTAAAGCCAATACCTATATTTGTGGTCCCTATGGCCAAAACAACTAAAGAAGCCATAATGAGTAAATCACAAGAGAGCACTGAGGCCCTTATGCAAGCCAAGAAAAAAATGCCTAAGTCTCCTCCATAAGAAATCTATCTCTTAGGCTACATGGAAGACATCAAGGTGAACAAAACTGTAGATAATGGCAAAGACTTCATTGATGCATTAGCTCAGGTCAAACAAGCATTCAAACAGAAAAATATAACATTGAGCTTCTATGACCTGATCATGATCTCATATGCCCATTGCAAAGCACTACTGTAGATTTTGACCTTCATCCCTATTATAGAGGACATCCCTGTAGATGAGACCTCCATCCATGCAATGATGCTACCTCCTACACCGCAGGAATTAAGTCTAACATCCCTAGTATTTCACGATGAAGCAATCAAGGTTGATCTCGAGAGGGGCAAGGTCATAACAACTCCAATGTTTATTACTATATGTGTTGGGTGATGCAAGATTCATAGAGTACACATCGATGATGGAGTAGCCACAAACATGATACCATACAATGTTGTGGATATGCTAGGCCTTGTGGATCAAATTATGAGAAAAAAAGCCACATGCTTGAAATCCTTCAATGTGTCACGTGTCATTATTAGGGGTACAATTACCATAGCTTTCATAGTAGGGGATCAGTTTTCCACCTCTATCGAGCTCATTATTATAGAAGAGATGCTAGGTTTCAACTTGATATTTGGCCAACCTTGGTGAGCACAATTACAAGTCGTCTCCTCTCTAATTTATTAAGATATCCACCTTCCATATGAAGGTGGTGAAGTTATCATTCATGGTGATAACATCGCCCTTCTAGCCATTAACAACATAGATACAGAGCAAGGGTTGGAGGTTAAGTTTCTTGATGATGTGCCTATAGAAAACAATAAGATGCATGAGGTAAACACATCCAAAAAGATGTTAGGAGCTAGTAACCACCTAGAGGATGCCCTTTGGGTAGAGTTTCCCTTTGCCATAGTAAGCGAGGGCCAAGAGGATTACTGGATAGTGTAGTCTAGGCCCTACACACCTCCTAACCCACACTAGGTTAGGAAGAAACTGTGTGACTAATGCATCCCCTTAGTCCAAAATTCACTAGGTGCATACTTGCTATTCACTTCTATGCACCTTGCATTTTACTTCATTCTTTTGTCAAATTTGTGTTGCATTAGATTAATAGTGTAGTATGTTGTTTGCATTCAACTTGATTACTTAGATTACACATCAGTTTGCTTAGTTTCCACATTTACCTACTTTGTTTATGCATTCATCTACTCTATCTATGCATTTTCTTACTTAGTTTACACTTCTACAGTTATACTTTTGATGAATCGTGATTCATCAAGCTACGATATCGAACCCTCGATATTGAATCCATGATATCAGGTACTTGATATCATAGCTCAAATAACAATATCGAATACATGATATCGTGACTCTTGTGTGAACCTATAAATACACATGTAGGCGCATGAGAGGAGTCAGTTTGAAAATAGTTAGTTTTTTAGTTAGTAGATAGAATTTAGTTCATTTCTTAGTTCCTTTCAACCCTTTGTCCTAGTGCATGCCCGCAGTGTGATGATTGTAATTGTATGACATCCTTTATTCAAGTGTGGTGTACTTGGACTCGCACATGAATGGAAATAAAGATCAAGAGTACTTCATCATTGTAGCATTCACTTAGTTTAATTACTTAATTTTAATTATTATTAAATGCAGAATGAGTATGACTTAATCACGTGCATTTATGTGTGACTTCTTGGTATCCTAATAGCGTACTCGGGCCATGTGCTTGGTAATCCTAGTGGTAGTCATGCATAAGGCCTAAGATGTGTACAGATGATTAAGGAATGGATGCTCATCACACTTAGGATAGCTTAGAATCTCTCTCCATATCTCCTCTTAGTATAGCTCTCTCTCTCCCTTTTCCTCCTAGCTTAGCTAAAGTTATTTTCCATCGCCTCTAGGAGTAGCATTAGTTTAGGAACACATCATACACCTCACTCTGGACTAAACCATATGTAACAAAGAAAATACTCGTCTAGGTGGGAAGATAGTGAACTACAATCAACGAGTAATTATCTAGATACCACAACTAGCCCGTCTACGGAGTTTGACTAGATCGTGCATGAAACACTCGTATTCGTATGGTTGAGTCAAGGGGTACCTTGCCACTCATCATTGGCACCATTTCCAGGGACAATGCTTTTTATTTAGATTAGTTATGTCATACAAGATCACTGTGATAAAGTGTTAATGATACATCTTTTAGGAAGAAGTAATTGCAAACAAGTCACACACAAATTCACAACTATGTCTCTCTGACAAGATTATGATAACACAAAAACTAGTAGGGCAATTCATTGGAGAACCAATGAATTATATGATGAGGAAGATGAAGTTTGGAGTAATTAATATGATATAGGGATTTCCTATGCACATAAACAAAGACAACATCATCCCAAATCACAAATTCATACCATACCTAGTGATGATGAACCCCTGCTAGCCATTACAAGCCTAACAGAAGTACAAGAGGCTATTAAGATATCCTGCAAGCATCGCAAGGAAAGCTGTCTACCTAGGCTTGATTTAAACAACTTTCCCAAATTTTCAGTTGGCTATGAATTAGATCTACAACATCATATACAAGCCTTCCATGATGCCTGTGTATAGAATAATATTGATAATGGATGGAAAAATCTTAAGCTCTTTCCTGCAACACTCATTGGCCAAGAAAAAGTATGGTATAGGTATTTAAAACCAAGATCAATTTGATGTTGGCAAACAATGGTAGAACTCTTCAATGAAAGATATCAAACTTATGTAAGAGTTTCAGACTTGAGTAGAAAAATCCAAGAGTGGAAACAAATGCAACATGAACCCTTGGACATGGCCTTAGAAAGATATTATGCATTGTTAAAAAATTGTCCAAGACATGGGTTCTTCAAGGAAAGGCTAATGTACCATATCATAGATGGGCTTCGTAATGAAACAAGGGAGACCCTAGGGATGTATGCTCGAGGTCAACTATATGAACTACGAACCCATCAATTCCAAGAGCTTATGAAGAAGGTAGAAAAAGAAGGAGGAGAAATGGCTAAATGGGAGAATGCTGAAAAATATTAACAGGCCCAAAAATCAACAAGGGCCCATGATTATGAAGAGGAGAAATCAACTCACTGCAAGGAGGTGAAACCATCTTTGCCAATACTACAATCATTGGATGAAGTTGAGGCAAAGATCAATAAGATGATGGAATGGATGCATGAAAAATGTGGAGAATATGCCAACGCTATTAGAGGTACAATTATGACAACCTAAGAAACAAGACAAAAAACCTTTAGACAATCAAAAATAAGGGTTGAAGAGAATAAGAAATTAACTGCCAATCATACGTATCAATGTAACATTTGCCTATATGATCACCTCAAGGGCCAATGCCCAACCTTGTCACATTTACATGAGCATTGGGGAAGAATGTTACATCCAGAGTTCGTGCAGAAATACGATGTTCAATCATAGTGGCAACAATCCTAGTCGTGGGGAAGGTCATCCCTAAACTAGTTACACCCTTCATACCATCCGAACCTAAGTGCTTATCAAGTTCAACATCTTGTTTCCGCAACTGGGTCAACATCCTCTCTCTCGTCCCACTATTATTATTCTCCTCAATACTATCAACCTGTATCCTCACCAACAAGACCACCACCTTGGGTACCTTACACTTCTTCTCAATTTCAAAATTCTCATTCTTTACCTCCTTCTACATCCCCATCAATTGTGCTTGAAAGGGATACCATAGTTTAGAAACCACTACATCCGCCAACTCAGCACAAGTCCAACACTATGGTGCATCTTCCTCTTCAAACCCAATGCCTCATGTTACCTTATCAGGGCCATCACTCAATAATCCAACAACCATGCGGCCCAATGAATATAGCCACATGGGGAGACATGTTGATCCTCACATACCATCTTACGGTCACAAGTACCATAGTGGGTCAACTTCTTATAAATTAACCACATCTTATAACTTGCCCCACTATATCAACTCTAATCAAGTGTGTGAACCCCAATGGGGTAAGTATGACCAAGTCCCAATATTTCCAACATGCAAGGATCCCAATTCTTCATTTATTAATCCTAGCCATGCTCAACCATTTAGTTATGGGGGATATCCCCCATTCTAATAACAAGTAGGATTAATAAATATTTTTCATTTTCTTTAATTTTGAAATTTTTGTTTTTCAGTTTTTCACTTTTCAACTTATTGTTTGATCTTTTTGTCTTTTTGTCTTTTTATCTTTTTACCTTTTTATGAGTAATCTCATCTAGGAATAAAACAATCATGTGAACTGTTGGTTGAGGTGTTGTTTTATGCTATCAAGTCTTAGGTGACTCATTATGTGGACAGCGAGCCCATAACATCCACCCACCCATTCTATTAATAAGGGGTTCTACCTTGGGTACAATGATATTCCTAATCATTACAATTTAAAGTAATTTTGTGTTGTTATGCCTAGAGTGAAAAATGATGGACCAAGAGGGAATGGTTAGGGTGTGACATCAAGGGGACTTGTGGATTCTCTTTGATGAAATTTGTTGGAGTTATCATGCAGCTTGGTTGTACTAAGATCCTTATAGATCTAATGAAAAATGGAAGTAAGAGTAATCAAAAGGCACTCAACCAGGAAAAAATAATGCTAATCTAGGGGATCCCACTAGAAAGTCATGCACCCATGCCTGAAGGTAGGTGGCTTCTTTGGATTAAGAAATACTTCATAAAAAAAAGAGTGCCACAACACAAAATCACTCCTCCCTTGAACAAAACACCAAGTGATCATATGCCTTGCTGTCATGGTGCTCTCATGGTTGTCTATCATTGGGATGACCTAATGTGATGGTCACTAATCAGAGGAATGGACTTGGTCTTCATTTTGGAGTGATGGGTTAATGACATACTAATCATGCCTTACACATAGAATTCATTGTGCCCTGAGTCAGTTACCTCATGTACCAATCTCTGCAATCCCTTCTATGGTTTGCCTTACCTTGCTGTTCATGTAGTTGTGATTCATGACTTGGGTAGCCTAGGATTCATATCTAATCATGGTGTTATCTACATGTGTATGTTTTTTGAAATCAGTGTGGATTACATTTAACCCTTCTAGTGCCTAGGGACATTTTAAGGTGTGGTTACACAAGGGCATTATAGGTTGGAACCTACTTTGGGGAGGACCCACTTGCCTAACCCTTATAATTTGCACTCATAACACATCTTTTGCACATCATCATCATACCCCGCACATCTTATACCTTCCAAGTATTACCAAAATTTCTTCTTTTCCTTATCATCCTATCGGTTCAAACGTTCCTATGAGCCAACACATGTCCTTTTTCCTCATACTCTTCATGACTTTCATTGTCAGATTTTACACAATTATATTTTTTGTGCCTTCAAGACTAGTTTATATTACCCTAGGCCCTTTACATTGACCTAAATTCCTCAGTTTATACCTTGGAATTTCCAAAATTTATTAATTTTTTCCAAGTACCCTATTTTTGATAGGCTGCAATATCAGGTCCCCACTAGCAGGTACGCGATATCGTGTCCTTAAAATCTATATATATGGACCCCCCTAGTGAACGTCAACATCATTTGCAACTGTTCACATAGGGGAATTTTTCAAATTTTCTTCTACAACATATGACTTGCGCACCTCTCAATCTACTAGCCATAACTCGCTCGCTAGCGCTTCAATTTTCATTCCATCTAAACCTACTTGAACCTGGAGTGTTCAGCTTAGTTATGGGGGAGGGGTACATGCTGAATTGCATATAAATTTTTTGAAATTTTTCATCACCTGAAGGACACTATTAAGGGTAATTACATATAAAATTAATCGGCATGTGCCAAAAACAATTTTATCTCCTCATCTATACTAGGAAATTAAACTTTGAAGCTACCTAAGCAGAGTGGGCAAAATATTAAAAATTTTTGAGGATATTTTCATAAAAAATTTCTAACTTTAAATCACACGAAATAAAATCCAAATTCATTAAGGCAAGGAGTAAGGTATAACTTAACTTTCGTAAGAAGCCTTACTAATGATTGGCCCCGTGTGATTGCAGATGACCCCAAAGCATGGACAACAAGAAGATCCCTCTCAAGATGCATCTAAGAAACCTAGGAGAGGTAGAGGACAAGCATCTATTGAACAACATATAGAGTAGGAGGTGCAATCCTTTAGTATCCATCAAGAGACTCCTACTACTGTACAATTGGGACATGCAAAAGGTGGAGTTGCTGCAGTGCCTGAATAGGGACAACACTTCATGTTGTCCCCAACATGTGTTCAGGCCATCTGTGAAAGGTCCACATTAGCTACAGTGATTATGGAATTGAATTTCGGACCCTCCATGGAATTCACTCCTACGGTCATTAGGGATCAGCTCAAATGGTCCCCATTATGGCCTATCCTCTTTGAAAGTGGTGCTTGGTACTTAGGAGAAACATACCAATTTTGGCATAATAAAGACAAGAGAACCACGGTTGACATTGGTGGTATGTTTGTTGATTTTTCTACCAAGGCCATTTTGGAAGTGTTAAACCTTTCGAATACGAGACCGAAAGTTGCTCACCTATCCACTCGCTCTGACACAGATGTGTGAAAGGTTTGGTTGGATAAGGCGTATGGTAAGGAAGATAAGATATATGGAGAATTAATGTTGGAAGAGAGAATCTACTTCAAGATTGGTACTTATCACATCTTCCTCATGAAAAGATTAAATAGGATTTCAACATATGTAGTAAGAGGAAGTGCGATATTGATGGGAAAGGTTAATGCTAACCTGACTCATCTATATCTCATGGAGATCTTAAGGTGATTCGAAGAATGTAAGATAGGGAACTTCACATTTCCCTTCCCTTATCTCATCAGGAAGCTATGCAAGCATGCTGGAATTCTAGGGTACACCAATGATGTCCCCAAAAGAGTCCAAAATGCTTCATTCAGTGAACTACTGAAGCCACCAGCTCCAAGGAAAAGTGCTGGTCAGACACTGGAGCCAGAGCCAGAGCAAGAGTAAGAACAAATGGTGGGGCCCACTACAACTCAAATTGCAGGGCCTAGCCAACTCCCAAGCTTAAGGCCCAGTCAACAACAAGAAGTAGGGCCTAGCATAAGCCAACAAGACCAATTACCACCATCGTAGGATTATCAATCGTCGATGAGCCATCTCAGGGCCATCGTTGAGATAGTCTATTGGGGGAGTCATGATGATGATAATCTCTTTTGTAGTATCAATGATACTGTATGTCCCACTATCTCTATAGATTATGCATGGGGTGAGGTGTCCATTTAGATAGAAGGAGGGAAGACTGATTGGTTAGAACAAATTTTTGGGAACACTGCATCTTTTTAGGTGCAACTTGAGACTGGTAAAGGGGCCACAGTGGTGGTCATGCAACACCAGGATGTAATAGGAGCCATAGAAATGATCACATACCACATTAAAGAATCCTTCAATGTCCATGTTATGCCACCAATAGACTTCATAGGAGCACATGATGCACAAACATTAGCTGATCCCTCGATGACTCCTACGGAGCATGAGGATGTACTTGATTAGTTGCTACAAATAGGACAAGTAATTCCATCCTTGTTCAACATCTCACAAGATTTCATAGTAGCACAATTAGAACTCATCTATACTAAGGAAAAGCTAGTCATGGTGGAGATCAAGGCCGAGCACGTAGAAGCAGAGTTAGCAAACCTCTAAGAGAGGCTTGTAACCTAACAAGCTGCATAGTGGAACCCCTCTCAATTCATCCTGTAGACCATCTGGACACCTTCAAGATTAAGCAAATCAACAAATTTTTGGTAGATAATAAGAGAGTGGAAGAGGAGAAGGAGAAGGCTGACTAGGATTCCTCTAAGGCACAAGCGCAAACCTATGTGCATGCCAAGCCACTTAGAGCCTTACAAGAGGAGAATAAATAGCTCATTGCTGACAATCTTCGGTTGACTACTATGAAGAAATAGAAGAATGTTCACGAAGAAAAATTTCAACAGCTACAAGAACAATTGATTAGGGTCAATCAAGATATGAACTATTTGGCTAGAGAAAATCAAACCCTCTCAATGGAAGAGGTATGTGCAATCCATCAGAAGATGGCCATCGAAATAAGCACATGACAAAATGAGGCCAAGAAGCATGAAAAGTTAAAGGAGAATTTCTGAGACTAGGTGGGGATGTATAAGAAAATCATTGAGAAGGAGATCCATATGACCAGGGCCCACTTCAATTTTTTCAGTGCTCACCACACTGATTGGCGGGCCATATTGGACACATATGCATTTTCCCACTAGGAAGAACTTAAAATTCAAGACCTGCAGATTCAAGATCTTACAGAGTACATGGAATTGACAAACCTATGGTATGCCAATCTAGCCATGTTGATAGTAGGATACCCAAGGATAGAGCTCGAGGGGTAGGTAGCTACCACCAATGCCAAATATGAAGCAGAATTTTCAGAGCACAAAAAAACGTTGTTGAGGCTAGAAGTTGAAAATTTTGAACTAGAGGTGGTTAAAGCAAGCTACCAAGGAAAAAAGGATGTCACAGTGGACTTGGCTTGATGAATTACAAATTTTTAGGAGTATAGGGAGAAAGCCAGAGCCTACGAGGAGGAACGAAGGTTGTTTGTGGCCTAGTATGGCAAAGCAAATAAGATGTTTCCACAACTACCATGCCCATGGGAGGTGCCGAATCCATCAAACATTGGAGCATCAACATGGATGGCATAGGATCCTTGAACAGAAGAGGAAAACCTTAGGCACTACTTCAACATCATGAAATTCCAAAACCTGGAGCACAAGAAAAGGGTAAGTAACCCATGGAGGAGCCACTACCACCTGGAACCACATGAGTTCGACAAAATTTTGTAATTTTGTGATTTTGCATTTTTTGTGTTGTGTCCCAATTTTGTTCTATTGAGTTCTCCACTATGACATGAATAAATTCCCTATTAATGAATAATCCCATACCTATCCACTGTGTAATCAATGGGGCTTGTTCTCATTTTGACTTGAGGATGAGTTTTCATTCAGTCGTGGGGGTATGATGAATCATGATTTATCAGGCTATGATATCGGACCCCTGATATCAGATCCATGCTATCGGGTACGTGATATTGCATCCTAAAAAATGATATTGGATACATGATATCATGAATCCTGTGTGAGCCTATAAATACACATGTAGGCACATGAGAGGAGTCAGTTTCAAAATAGTTAGTTTTTTATTCAGTAGATAAAAGTTAGTTCATTTCTTAGTTCCTCTCAACCCTTTCTCCTAGTGCATGCCTGTAGTGTGATAATTGTAATTGTACGACATCCTTTATTCGAGTGTGGTGTACTTGGACTTGCACATGACCAGAAATAATGATCAAGATTACTTCATCATTGAAGCATTCACTTAGTTTAATTACTTAATTTTAATTGTTATTAAACGTGAAATGAGTACAACTTAATCATGAGCATCTACGTGTGATTGCTTGGTATGCCAGTAGCGTACTTAGGCCATGCACTTGGTAATCCTAGTGGTAGTCATGCACGAGGCCTAAGATGTTTATATATAATTAAGGAATGGATGCTCATCACACTTAGGCTAGCTTAGACTCTCTCTTCCTATCTCCTCTTAGTATAGCTCTCTCTCTCCCTTTTCCTCCTAGCTTAGCTAAAGTTATTTTCCATCACCTCTAGTAGTAGGATTAGTTTAGGAACACATCATACACCTCACTTTGGACTAAACCATATGTGAGAAAGCAAATACTAGTCCAAGTGGAAAGATAGCGAATTGTAATCAACGAGTAACTATCTAGATATCACAACTAGCCCGTCTGCAGAGTTTGACTAGATTGTGCATGAAATGCTTGTATTCGTATGGTTAAGTGAAGGGGTACCTTGCCACTCATCAACTTTAATGCATGAAAATGTCAAAAATGCATAAAAATCATAAACACAAAAACTGCAAGAGAGAGAGAGAGAGAAAGAGGTCTGAAATGACCTTAAACTATTGCTACAGTTTGGGATGGCCTTAAAATATATCTTCAATTCATTTGTAGAGGCCCAGAATGGCCTTAAAGTATCACTACGTCCCAGAATGGCCTAAAAGTATCGCTTTTAATTTTGTCACTACGGCCCAAAGTGGCCTTAAACTATCATCAATCTACCATCCAGAATGATGTTAAACTATTTCCAATGGCCTAAAATGGCCAAAAACTAGCATAAGTCCTCTCGCTATGGCCTTAAACTAGCATTTGGCCTATCAAGGATTTAAATTGATAACAGAGTCATTATGGCTCGTAATGACCCAGTATTGCTATGGCTCACAATGGCCCAGACTCACATACTTGTAGTAAATGCAATAAAATCATCATATAGGGATAAAAGCTCACACATTACACTTAGCAAATAATCATCCATAGGAAATGTAATATGAATAGAAATACATAGCATTAATAGCATCACATAGCAAAAATGTAGCAAAAAAGCCTAGTGGGAGGTATAGTTGGTCATGCTCAACTATTAGCGCTAGGGGGGATGGAGGTTTTGCTTCCTCTATCAAGTCACTGGGGCTTGCAACATCCCTTGGTACTTGCCATAACCATTAAAAAATATGCACAATTAGTAAGTAAGCATGCATTACATGAGCAAACTCAAAACATAAAAAGCATAAAAAACTAACATAGTAGAAACTAACCTATGAGGGTTCCACATCAGTGAGTTATAGAGGTAACTTTCCAAGGCTATCCTCCAAGCGGTGGAGGATCTCAGCATTGGAAAGTTACATCTAGTCTTCTTTGCCAAAGTTAATACTTGCAAGGGTCTTTCCTTTGTCCATGGTGGTCCACATGGGTGGCTTCATGGAAAATGCGATAGAAGAGACCTCTTTGGAGAAGTTGATGATGTGTCTCTCTTGAGAGTCACTCATGACCTTATGTTGTGTGAACAATTCATACGCCTACTTCCCATTGGTCACCTCAAAAAAAATCTTGAGGTAGTGGCATTCAATAGTCTCTTCCTTGTACCATCGCAGGTAGGCATTGTGCTCTCACTTGTACTGATGCTCATGATTCTTTTGCATCTATCCCCACCAATAAACCTTTGTGCTATAATTCTTCCAATCTTGATTCTTTTGAGTAAGAAAATCCATCTAGAGCTACTGTTCTACTACCTTCCATGTGGCCTTGTTCTTACCTTTGAGAGCTATCTAATACCTAGCATACTCAATTTTAGAGGTACACTAGGTGGCATCTCCTTGCAATCTAGCCACTATGAAGTTATATCTAGATTGAAGATCCTTGATCTTCTCATCCTAGTGAGTTATCCACTCTTGCAATTAATGCACGCATTTCTAGAGTTGCTCATTAGAGCACCTACATACCCATAACAATTTTAAATAAGAAAGTGCATAGTTGTTATATGTCTTGTACATGTGACAAGGCACTTGATCAACTTTAGGAGGAAGGTCGAGTAGAATGTCCATCCTTTCCACCTTGCTTGGATCCCATTGTAGCTTAGGACCTATAGGCATACGAAAACCAATGAATCTTAGCTAAAAACTAAGCATTTAAGCAATAAGTAGGATAGCATAAAGTGAAATAGCACTGCACACATACCTAGCTTTGGGTCCACTTGTTGCATGTAGTCCACCATGTCCTCAACAACGCCTTGCATGAAGGCAAGTTTATCTAGCATCTCTACCCATGGTTTTATGTCGTAGGTAGATGTAGGACTATAAGTGGAAATATCTAATGCTTCAATATAATGATGTAATTAGCACATGAGTTGACATAGCTCAAGATACTAGAATCAAGGGAAGGTAGATGGCAATAAAGATAAATTACCTAGTAAGCCCTTAGGTGTGAGTGTAGGGGGCACACCTAGTTGTGTAGCATCAAATAAAGTATCAAAATCACCTCCATCAGGGTGGAACAACCCCCTTTCTTCCAATTGCTAGAGGACCTCTACCACCTCATGAAGCTCATCTCCATGAGCTACTTCCTCGTCAGCCTAAGGAGGCACTTCCTTCGATGATGCCTCAGCCATTGCTCTTGTAGCACTCTCTTCTTTTTCTACCTTTAACACATATACATATATAGCACATAATTATCTAATTAACATCATAGCACAAAATAAAAACATAAAAATGTACCTAAGACATCTAGGAATCTACACATACTAACCAATGACATCCAAACAAAAGCTTTGTAGGTTGATGTGGATCTTTTTCTTGCTTAGATTCTTGATCCTAGGGGTAGCTTCCTCTTGAGGATGTGATCTATTGATCTTGCCCTTAGATGGCTTCACCATCTCTATTATGTAGTGATCCATCTTGCTGACATCCCTAGTGCCAACTGAAGGATCCTCACCCACACTATTGCATGAATAATGTGAGTGTCTCATAGGAACCTTGGTTGTTACTGATAATGACTCATCAATCTCCTCTGGAGGGTCCTGTGTACGTGTGGTTGAAAACATATGTTTGATCCATGGTCGAGATAGCGGCTCATGATCCTACACTACTCACCATCCATCATCCCACATGACCAAAAGCTCTACAAACCTTCACAAGTATCTTGTGAAGAATGTGAAGTGGATGTGGAACCTTGCCTGAAGGTTGAATTGAAGTTGAGAAATCTCTACATGCAGACTAGTGGCTATGTACATGACCCAATTAAACCTTGTACCCTCTAATACCACTTCCTTCATCACTTGTGCCTATTCCACCACTAGGATCTTTCCTTGGGAAAGCAACTTTAGAAAGGCATGAGCATGGAATAGAGGGTAGAGCTTCCACACCTCAAGCACGTGCACATCTTTGATCAATATGTCTTTGTGAGATCGAGTGGCCCCCAAGTAGTCCTCGATCTCCTCTCTGTAGTTCACCTCCCTATTGGCCTTATCAACAATCATTTGGCCAGTAGTAGGAATGCTGAAGGGATAAACAAAGAAGGCCACACACCTAGGTGACAAATCTCTTGACATTGTTACTAAACGAGTCAATAATGGTGACCATTTCAATCACTAAGATACTTAGGCTAAAGGCCAAGGCCCATTAACCCAACACATATGAGCTAATTTGTCAGTGCATCTAGCACTCTGTGGCATAGCTAGTGCTACACACCTTTCACATCCCAGTATTTCATGATGAGGATGGCCTTTGTGCGACCCATGGTAACCACTGTCACCGCAACTGAGTCAACCATCACTACAATGCAAAGCAAAATAAGGTTAGCATTTCATCATGTAAATAAGAAAAACTGAAGGGAATATACAAAAGTACATAAGCCAAAACATAGATACATACATGGCACAAAAGGGGTGTGAGAGCAGGGGTGCTGCAAACACCTCCTCAAAGTTAATCTCACCAACAACCTACTCCTCATCTAACTAGTCATGGATCCTGCATCGCTCATATGCCTTTGGGTGATGGGAGATATAGGTCTCTAGATCATTTCCCATCTACTCAATCATGGACGTTCATGCTAGACAAGAAAACCTCTAAGGTAGTGTGGGTTAAGGCTAGAGCATCTGGATCATCATGTACGCCCTCTTCATCAACTCTAAACTTGGCAATCAACCATGGAATCATTAGCAATGTAACATGTAAAAAAACACTGCATAAGTCATAGAAGCATTTATCCTCCAACACAACAAAAGGTTCCAGGTGGGTTCTAGAATAGAGTATGCAATTGTTGCATGACAAAAAGGATGTTGTTATTGTTGTAACAAGAAAGTCCTATCATGCGTTATACTTTGGATAACTACTGAATGTCCCTAGGACCTCTACTTGAGCTTCTTGCTTGATAAATGTTAGTAGCGGACTCATTTGAGATGAACTTCAAAATAATTTGAGTAGCCCTAGATAGCAACATCTTAATGATAGCACCTACAACATCAACCACCAAGTATGACCACATTATCACATTAAATTGCTATAATAGGTACTCTAGGAGCTCCTAGGCTCCTGGCCAAAACGACACCAGCTAACTATCCACCCACATATTTGATGAGGAGTGTTGGGGAGAAGTTCACTCATGCAACATAGGATGCCAATGTGCTCATCTATGATCAAAATAGTCTTCAACAACACCTTGCAATCATCAAGCAATAGGCAAAGCATTACTACATATGCAATAGATGCAAATTTTAGTATATATGAAAATTTGGCAATTACTAATATAAATCAGTAAAAAATTCAATTTTAACAATACACACAAGCGTCTTGTAGGTATAGGATGTTGATTAACTTATTTAACATGCCTGGCACTCATTGGGGTATAGTGCATTTTGTAGGATTAACGCTATGTTTTTGTAAGTTTAACACTACGTTTTTCATGTTTAGCACCATGCATAGTTAACAAAATTTTTGCTAACTCTAGACTACCCCAGTTGAGGCTATAGTTCCAAAAATAGAAATATATTTTGACAAACACTTAGCAGAAACTACGCTCCCAACGGATAGAGAGCATAGTCTCATGGTAGTGGAGAAAGCAGTGTCAGATTGTGGTCATGGAGAGCATAGTCTTCACCCTATGCCACATTCACTGTGTTTCCATGCCCACTGCACATCACACCTACTGTACCACCATGCCCACTACACCCATTGCACTTCTGACCCCGCAAAATCCAAAATTGTACTAATGGTGCCAACAAATCTGCACACATTGCCTAGAGTGTAGTTTGTGGGGGCATGAAGATAGATCCCCATTATCTCACCCCATCGCCACGTCAAGCCTGGCTCCTCTTATCCCTACCAAAATCCACATAACCCAAACCAAGAAAAACCCTCCTCACTACCACACTATGCCATGAATGATGCATGGTAGCGACAGCCACCACTATGGTAGGCCATGCAAACAACAACATGAGGCTATGCTTCACAAACCCCAATAAAACATGAAAAAAATGCATGTAGAGACAATGTGGAAGCATATTTTTATCATGCCTCCATAGTTCATGAAACCCTAGCATGGATTGCGACTATGCCATGGGGAGCACAATGGTGTCCATGACACCTACAGCCATGACACACAATGCATGGGGCCCTGAGCACCCAACAAAACAAAAGGGGAAAAAATGGTGTGCAATGATAGCCATAGACCCTACAGCTATGCCGTAGTGCACAATGGCTACCATGGCCCCCATGACCGTGTTGCGACATGCAACACGAGTGGCTCTAACACCATAGCCCTAAGCCTTGTTCCATAACAAAGCAAAAAATAAACAAACAGTAAAACAAATCCTACCCCATGATTACCAAAACCATGTCATCAATATCGACCACACCATGTAATGCACGATGGTGGCCATAGCCCTTGCAGTCATGCCACGACATGTAATGCATGGGGCCCTAATCCTGTCACAAAAATTAATGATGCATGATGGTAGATGCACCCCACTACAATGTGGTGGTGACCATGCCCCCTGTGATCACATAGTGGAGTGCAACACGTAGGGTTGCAAAGCCCTATGTAGTGACAAAATCTCCTACCACCACACCCTCCCTACTACCACGTTGTGCCACAAATGACACGTAGTTGTGACAACCAATGCCACAATAGGGTGTGCAAGGAGGTGATATGGGACTACGCTTCCCAAACCTCGAAACCCTTAATAAATTTCAAAAAAAATGGAAAATGAAACAAGAATGGGAGGAGAGGGTAGTTGGTCCACCTGGCTGATGCAGATGGTGTCCTCTCCTACACTTGTGCTTGTAGGAGGTGGCTCACTTCTCTCTCTTTGTTAGCAATGTTTGGTAGCCCTAGATGAGTGTGTGTGCTTTGGTGCATCATCTATCCCCAACTACGCTCTTTATTGATGGAAAAGGAAAAAGTAGTAGAAAGACTACGCTCCCAATGTCACGGTGAAATAACAAAAATGACAAGTTACCATGGTAAAACTATGCCTATATACCCTCTTGGGGTCATTTAATGATCTACCAATCTAGGACTACACTTGCCGCCAAATGCCTAGTGGAGAGCATAGTTGGGTGAGAGCGTAGTCAACCATATTGAGCCCAAAAGATGATTTTTTCACTGCCTCAAAAATGTGATAGTTAATCCTACTTCCCAAGCATAATTAGCCCTCTTTGGAATGGCATGTTTGTTACATTCTTAGTCTACTAAGATCCAAAACTAGCATGCATACGACTTGTTGAGGCCCAAAACTTGCACAAACATGTTTACCTCCCATAGCAACTTGCATGCATACTTAGGAAAATTTTATTAGAATGATTATTTTCCCATTTTTGCATATTAAGTTTGTCAAATAGATGCTAGTTGACATTTTTTTGGTTCATTTTGCAAGAATACAACATGACTATGCATGAGCAGATCTCCTCATCTTTGGCCCTCACTAGGCCTTATGGAAACATCAAGTGATGCATTGACCCTTAAGCCTATAGCCTACAATGAATAGATAGCCTCCATAGAAGCACCACTAGACTGGCCCAACCATCTAGTTAAGGTTCTTGACCTAGAGGTAGCGGATGTCATAGAGGATCCCCTTGTCAAGATCCTTGTGGAAATGCACAATAATGAGGTGAGAATGCTAAAACTAAGCTCCTCGCTAGAATCTTAGTATGCTTAAGACATTACTAGAGTTCTTAATGATAACATCAAAGCATTTGCATGGTTATACGAGGACATTCTAGTCCTAGATCCTTGGCTATTCTAGCATAACATCATCCTTGATCCCTGCATCAAACTAGGTAAACAAAAAGCATGCAAGGTTAAGCTTGAGGTTGCATTGGCAATTCATGATGAGATCACTAAGCTTTACAAAGCTAGTTTCATTCAGGTTTTCGACTATGCAGACTAGGTCTTCAACATTATAGTTGTGCCTAAGAAAAATGAAAGTATAGGCATTTGCATAGACGTTTGATACCTAAATAAGGCAACCATAAAAGATAACTTTCTATTTCCATGTATT
Organism: Gnetum montanum; assembly: GCA_015680685.1. NCBI lineage: Eukaryota > Viridiplantae > Streptophyta > Gnetopsida > Gnetales > Gnetaceae > Gnetum > Gnetum montanum. Next base: position 84,695 of record MNCI01007326.1, read on the forward strand.
GATACACTAATTAATACTACGGTTGGACATGCCTTGTTGTCCTTCATGGATGGGTTCTCAGGTTACAACCATATTAGGATCAACCTTGAGCACCAGCTCAATATAACCTTCATGACCCCCTGGGGTGCATTTTTCTACACAATGATATCTTTTGGACTAAAGAATGTAGGAGCAACATATCAATGTGTAATGATGTACATCTTTAGTGATTACATGCTAAGTTTGCTTAATGAATACATAGATGATATTGTAGTTAAGTTAAAGGTGGACCACAACCATGAAAATGACTTAGACTTAGTGCTTAAATGTTCCCTGAAACACAAGCATAGGGTAAACCCAGGAAGTGTGTTTTTGGCATCAGAATGGGTAGGATGCTTGGATTTGTAGTATTTGAAGTAGGTATACACATAGATCCCAATAAGGTTATGGCCATAACCAATTTAGCATTGCTGGCTAACCTTAAGGAGCTATGAGGGTTGTAGGGTAGAAAATAATTCATACACAAGTTTATCACTTGGTTAATTGACAAGTTACAACTAATGCAACATTTTCTCAAGAAAGGAGCCCACTTCAAGTGGACCTCTTAGTGCCAACAAGTGTTCGACAACATTAAGAAAGAGCTAGCACAACTACCTACTATTCATCCTGCACAAGGAGATAAGACTTTTTACGTCTACCTTGCCACTTTTGATGCATCCATTACTTCTTTGCTTTTCCAAAAGTGAGATGATGATGTAGAGGTCCCAGTCTGCTACCTAAGTCATGAATTAGTAGCCCAAAAAATGAGATACAATGACATGGAGAAGTATTACCTTGCTCTAGTCTTCTCACTAAAGAAGTGAAGGCATTATCTCTTTTGTAGCTAGGTTAACATTATTTGCAAAAACAACATACTTTAAGCTATAACAATGAATATCTACGAAAGTAGTCACATTACATGGTGGAAAGTAATAACTACAGAGTTTGACTTGCATTTTTTCATGAAAACCTCAATGAAAGGTCAAGCAATAGCCACACAACTCACAACTTCACTAGTAGATAATCAAGCTACCGTAGACCTTGAGTTTCTGGATGAGCATGTTAGTAGTATTAGCCAAGTGCCTAACAACTATGAGGCATTCCTACATTTCAATGGAGCTTAAAATTCTTGAGGGGGTAGCACCACTGCTATTATCATGTTTGCCTTTGGGGAGATCTGACTTTGCATATCATTTTACATTTCCTTACATCAACAAAGTGGCAGAGTACGAAGGTCTTCTCTGAGGCATTCTTACAGCACATCACTTAGGAATCTAATGCAGGGTAATCCAAGGTGATTTAAAACTAGTGGTCAATCAGGTAGCAAAGGTTTATGCTTGTAAAGAACAACATTTATAGTCTTACTATGACCTAGAAAAACACTTGCTCTAACACTTTGCAATTCTTGATGTCCAACATGTTCCTCGAAGTGAAAATGCCATTGCCAATGCACTTGCAACATTAGCCCTTATCATAGCACCTAGCATGTTCAGCGTGTTTCCCACCTCGATGGTGGACTACATTGCATCTATCATGCAAACCATCAAAGACATGTCTAGGTAATAGTTAGCACTGCTCACAAAAAAGAGTGGTATGATGATATCAAGGAATACCTTCTACAAGGTGAGCCTCTGCAGCACTTAACTACTACCAAAAAGGTTGTAGTACATAAACATGCATGATGGTACATCATTATGGATGATAACACACTATGTCGTAGATCCTATGATGGCATATTACTAACCTACATAACCGAAAATGAAGCAAAAGCAATCATTGAGCAAGTTCACAAAGGACTATGCAAAGGTTACATAGCACCTAGGACAATGGCAACAAAAATTAGATCACTAGGCTACTATTGGCCTTACATGGAGAGAAATTGAATCTGAAAAGTCAAAACGTGCAACACTTATTAGTGGCATAGCAACTTAATGCATGTGCTGCCAACTAAATTATATATAATGCAAATCACATGGCCATCCCAACACTGAGGCCTGGACATCATCAGACTCATAACACCTAATCCTTTATAGGGCATAGCTTCATAATAACTACAATGAAATATTTTATCAAGTGGGTTGGAGCTATTCCCCTTAGGAAGATGACATCACAATAGGTTTGCAAGTTCATGTTGGATACCATAGTGATCCATTTCAGCTTACCCATGACCATAGTGATGGACAATGGATTGTAGTTTAGCAGCACCAAAACCAAAGCCTTCTATGATCACTTTGACATCAAGCACTCTTTTTTATTGCCATACTACCCTCAAGTAAATAGCTATGTAGAGGCCACCATCAAGATTATTATCAACCTCATCAAGAAGATTCTAAGAAATCGTAAATGATGATGGCATGAGCAACTAGTCTATGCACTTTGAGCCTACTGCATGATGCATTGAAAAACAATAAATATGATGCCTTATAGCCTTATCTATATATCTGAAGTAGTTTTGCTACTTGAATTGTAGGTTCCAATGCTTTGGATGATCCTGTCAAACTTCATCGACGAAGGTTAGAACAATGAGTTGGGAACCATAGACCTTGATTTAATAGAGGAGGAATGCATGCATACACTCGATCACATTGAATGGTATCAAGAAAAACAATGGAAAAATTAGCATCACAACAAGAATTAGCATCTAATCAAGAAAAGGGACCTAGTCCTCAAGGCCATTTGCAAATCCACAGATAAATTCTTAGCCAACTGGGAAGGGCCTTTCATGGTGACTAAGGCCTATGAAAATAGAGAATTCAAGCTTACTAATCAAGATGAAAACGAGCTTGCCAATCTAGTATATGATTCACACTTAAATCCATACTACATCTAGCATGCAACACTACACATCAATAAAGTAATATAACCATTCATATGTTATGACATGAAATTGGCATAGCTCATCTGCTACAACATTAAACTGGCACAACTTGTTTGCTATGACTATAAACTAGCACAACTCATCCTTGGATCACAATATTAAACTAGAACAACACATTTGCTAAGACTATAAACTGGTAGTCCACCAGGACTTTAAACTCATAGTTTATCATGACTTCAAAGTGGCATAGCACATTCATTGAGATGTTAAACTTGCATAAAGTAGCCTTCTAAGACTATAAATTAGCATAGCAAGGTCTGTTAGGACCTTAAACTAGGCCTAATGATCTACTAGGATCTTAAACTAGTAAAACCATGGTTTACCAAGATCTTAAACTAGGTTCGTGGTTAGTCGACAATAACTCTATCCCTGCTTCTACATCAAGTCAACGAGCACACTCACAATCTACATAACCTGTGTCACTGATGTGGCCTTCTGCATTTTGTCATCTGTAGTCTATATGCATTTATGTATTGTCTGGTTTTCTTATCTTTTCAAATTTGTGTTTGTAGGATAAAGTCCCAGGCGATCATGCAAAGGTACATCTCATCATAGCAGCAAGTTGTCACATCACTCTGATGTACATGATTAGACTAGTTAAATCTCTCAAGGGTGCATATCCCTATTATCTTGTTATAGCAAACTCACATCTACTCCTATATCCTAATACCCTTTCATTCCCAGCATAGCAAAGATTGCAAACCTTTTTGATGCTCACATGCTATGACCACATGGCACCCTCTTCAAGTCAAATTGTAGAACCTGAAATACCACAAAATTTTTGGTCTTGGCATCTTGACTGCAAATTTGGCTAAGTGTCAAAATAGTGGCACTTTGCCCATATTTTTCCAAGTGTTGAGTGTAGTAAGCTCCAACTGTTAGATTTGAAAATTTTTTCTAAGTGTTAGAATGATGGCACTTTCTGCAGATTCACATATCAAGCTATGCAGCGTAGCGCAGCATAGCACCCTATCATGTTGTGCAACGTAGTGCAATGTAGCACCATATCATGCTGTGTACCATAGCACAGCATAGCACCTGGTCACACTGTGTAATGTAGCGCAACGTAGCACCCTATCACGCTATGCAGCGTAGTGCAGCATAGCACCATGTCACGTTGTATAGCATAGCATAGTGTAGCACCTTGTCACGCTGTGCAGCATAGTGCAGCATAGCACGATGTCATGTTACGTAGTGTAACACGTTGTCATGCTACGTAGTGTAGTGTAGTGTAGCACCATGTCAAGCTATGCAACATAGCACAGTGTAGCACAGTTGTTAAGCTATGCAGATTAGCATAGCGTAGCACACCTATCTGTTGGCACATTTGGCCATTTCATGGAACAGTTGGACTATCTTATCAAAAATTGGAACATCTTGGTGTTGGTACATTTTTGATCATTTAACGGAGTAGACTTTATGATTGAAAGGTGATTTCACTTATCGTTTGTTCTATATTAATTTAAGAGAGAGATGATCCACCCGCCCAAGAATTTTTACATTGAATTTTTAAAACAATGTATGGTTGAAAATATAGAAGTAAACATGTAGCTTTAAGGTTATGGGTTGATGGGTAAAATTGGAGAAGAGTGCTCATCAAAATCAAATGTAGATGATGAACATAATGCTAGCAATGAAGAAGAAGAAGAAGCGCTGAATGCTTCAATTTGTGCAATCTCGTTAGGAGACGAAATGATGAATTTTCTTTGGAGTATGATGAAATCTCAGAGGAGTTAGAACCTACGCGGGCTCAGGTTGAGCAAGCTATTCAAGATGTTTGTGATAACACTTCGTTCAATGTAAACATTTTCAGGGAGGAACTGAAGGATAATCAGTTGAGAAGTTTTATTTTCCATAATCATAATAATGGAGAAGCAGCACTGAGCTTGATTCCGAATGGGATGACTGTGGCTGAATATGCAAAGTCTGATTCATCAGAATCCAAGAAATTAAGTACTTGCATCATCAATACCCTTAGGAAATGGTTGTCCAATAAGGAAATATTTCAAAATGTTAAGGACAGTCTTGGGCCAGTAGCAATGTCTGGTAGATTGATTGATACTTTCATTTTGAAGGGTACGAAAGAAAAAGAGTTCAAGTAAGCCGCGTATTGCTAGGGCCAGAAAGTTTGGTGACGGATTCACTATTTTTACTCAGGATTCAGCAATCATCGTGGACGCCATTGAAGATCAGCACATTGCTCATGAACATATCTCTGCACATCCCTCTTCTGACGGCCTCGAAATGCAGTTCTGCGTTCTTTTGTAGGCTCCTGGTTTTGGCACAGCCACTGAGAATGGTTGCAATGGTGTAATCGTTGGGGTTTATCCGCGCTTGCTGCATCCAGCAAAAAATGCCAAAACCCTCGCTCACGCAATTGTTGGCAACACAAACAGAACCTAGATAGTATAGGTGGGCAATGAATTTATAGGCCTCCATCGGTGACATCGTGCTCGTGGGTGGTTCTACACGGATCCTGAAGGTCTAGCAGCTACTTTAGGACTTTTTCAACGGCAAGGAGCTCTGTAAGAGCATCAGCCCCGACAAGGCCATTGCCTACGGTGCAGCTGTACAGGCTGCCATTCTTTCCGGTGAGTCTAGCGGCAAGACAGGTGAAACAGTGACAAAATCATGACAAGAGATGATTGGCTCGGCCTGGTTTCAAAAGACTGCATGCTCTAGAATATGATCAGTGCCTCTCTCATGAATCCATTCAATAGATACACAACTACACCGATCTTCAAGGTTTCTTGGTTTTTAATGCCGTTGATGGAGGAACTGGATCAGGGCTTGGATCCCTTCGTCTTGAACATTTTTCCATGGACTACAACAAAAAGAGAAAAATCTAAGCTTGGATTCACCATGTTTTTAGCAGGAATTATTTCAGAAAATTTTTTGAATCAATATGAGGAGGTCCCACCATTTATGTCGGAATTGTTATTGGATATAACTTCCATGACATAGCATTTCATTTTAATACATTTTGCAGGTTCAAATCCTTCAACTCACAAATGATTTGGATAGACAGAGGTTGATGGTAGATAGGAAGAAAATCATGGGTCCCAAGCATAAGAAAGATGGACAAATATTACACACGTACATATACATTTTTATATTAACCCATCCATGTATGCAACAACTCCATGGTTACTATCTCTATTACTATGATTTAAACAAAATATTTTATGATTTAAAAAGGAAAAGAAAGTTATGAGGTATTTGTGTAATGTCCTATATAAAGGGGACATTTGGCTATTANATTTTAATTTTGATTACCATGAAGACACTTGGCAATTAAAAAGGCCACTTGTCAACTACAGCTTTTTTGTCTCCATGGTGACCACTTGGTGACTGAAGGGCCACTTGGCAACTAAATAAGACACTTGTCAATTGCATCTTTTTTCTCTATGGTGGTTATAACCACCCAAAATTTTTGTAACTTACCTAACTTGTTGGGCAAGAAAGATCACCTAACTTGTTGGGCAAGTAAATAACTTCCTTACTTGGGAGAAAAGTTAGCTAAGATATTTTGAAAGATGTAACTACCTTTTGAACCCTATAAAAAGGCTTCAGGGGTAAGAAGAAAAAAGGAGACCCACACTTGGGGATCACACACTTGGGCTCTCACTTGGAGACACACTTTGGGTCTTGGGAAGAGCATTGTAAAGAAGAAATTGTGAAGGATTGCTTGCAAGATGACTTGCTAAAGAAAAGATTTCAGTCTCTTTGTCATAGTCCTGTGAGTTATGCTTATTTTTATTTTTATTTTGTTTAAATTGTTTAGCTAGTGGTTTAGATAGTATCATCCTTGGCAAGTAATTTTTGGATTTTTAGATTGCTCTTATTGTTCTTGTTGCATAATTGAAAATTTCTATTAAAATTTTGCCATAGAAGCACTTGTGTTTGAAAGCCTTAAGAGCATTTTAGTAGTGAATTTGGTTATTGTGCAACGTATAAGAACTGCTATTGAGATCGTTGTAAGAGAGCCTCTACTTGTAGTCATGCCGTTGAATGATTCAATAGTCAAGAGGGTTTAGAAAATCTTTGGTATTTTGATGGGACCAGAATAGCTTATTTTTATCTTTAAAGAGAATCTTCTTGGTATTTCAATCAGAAATTGTCAAGTCTTTTGAAGGTTCTATTGAATGCAATTTTTCATATCCATTATCTAGCCAAAATGGAGTCTCGTACGTGATAGTTTATGCAACAATTTTTTGGTAGCATAGTAGGATTGTCTTGAAGAAATTGCTTATTTGAGCCTTGGAAGTTTGAACAATTTGTAGATATTGAATTTTGGATAGCTTTATTGCGAAGTGTTTACTTGTATCATTTTACCTTGTGTAAATATTTGAGGTCTTAACACAAATCTGCTTTCTTTTTTGTCTATTTTCATTGAATCTTGCTCTATTTCTAGTTTTCTTGTGGAACTATCTCTTTCTCTGAGGAAAACTAGAAGTAGATTTGCAAAGTTGTGCTCAAATGTTTTTACAAAATTTTATTTGTTACAAGTAGGTATTATAAGGACCGCATAGACTAGGAAATTGAACAAAATAGGAACTCTCAAAAACTCATAGTACTTGGCAAAGTTGGCTAAATTTCTTTAAGATAAGTCATTTGTAGTTTACAAACAATGCAATCATTTCATATTTCACAACCGCACACCAAAACAGAACACACACATACTCACATTAACTACCAAGTCTATTTGGAGGTATCTTGGCCTTGGTGTTGCCAGAGACCAACAAACACCTAAATCCTGTTTGAGGACACTCATTGGCAGTCACGTCCCAAACGGTCGCCAACACTATCCAGTTGTGTAGACAACATCCCCTGTCCCACGCGTAACATGGGACAAGTGTAGTAGATAGTGTCCTGTGTCCTACGCATAACATGGGACAAGCATAGTAGACAACGTCCCATGTCCTACACGTAACACGAGATAAGCCTAGTAGACAACATCCCATAGTCCCACCCACCACACTACCACATGGCACCTGATCCACATTTTGGGCTAACCCTAGCCCTATAAGTACCGCTGCACCCTAGTGTTTCAAAGGAGGGGGGAGCGGTTGACTTTCATTTTGTACCAGTGAGGTAGTTGGCACTTTCATTTGGCATTTGGCACTTTGACATCTTAGCACTTAGGTCTATGGGAAAACGAGACCCAGAGCATACCACACTAGCAGAAAGGCACAGCTACACCATATGGTATACTACATCCCCATTGTAGCCCCATAGAACATCACATGGTACACCGTGGCTACCAAACCAGCAGGCACAGTCCAACACAATAAGCACTAGACTTCACAATCTAACACCATTGAGGTTATGACTACATTCCCACTACACCTATTGTACATTGTCTATACCTTTGTGAATTAGCTACGCTCCCTCTTTTGGGGTGGTGCACTACTAATCTCAAATTTTATTTCATTTCTCAAGCATTTCTATTTGGAATTTAGTGTAATACTTATATTTTCTCACTTTTCATACATATTTGCATGTTCACATCACAGTTCTCAGGCTAGGACACCCTGCTATGCTCTAGCTTTCCTGGACCTGATGTTTGTGTGTAATGTAGGATAAAATTTTATCACACATAGTTATTTTAACACCATGTAAGTCCTTGTCTGATCAACAAGACTATTTAGGGCACCCCATTTTTATTTTCTCCAACATAGCCCTCGCACATATTCAAGGTTAGGATATATGCCCATGGACCTCTCGGTGTTCTAGCCACTGACATTTTTAGATGTCACAGTTTTTGGCGCTAGAAGAAGGCCCTAAACCATTTCTATCTACATTTTTGATTAGCACTTAGTCAAAACTCTGGATGTTCTAGAGAGTGTAACAAGTTCTCAGAGCATGAAAAGCTCTAGTGTAGTAAGCTCTAGCATAGCAAGTGTAGCAAGCTTCAGCGTAGCAAGCTTGACAAGCTCTAGCATAGCAAGCTTCAACATAGTAGGCTTGACAAGCTCTAGCGTAGCGAGTGTAGCAAGCTCCAACATAGTGAGCATACCAAGCTCCAGCATAGTGAGTGTAGCACTAGAGTTGGCCATGTTTCACAGTTTTCATACTTAGCATTTTTTCTATATTTTCATACTTAGAATTTTTTCTATATTTTTACACATAACCATTTTCATACATTTTTATGCTATTGACAAGCTTAGTCATTTTTTTTCAGTTTTCAGAGTTAGCCATTTTCTACAAACTACAACTCTCACAACTCGATCTATGAATATGAATCTAGGTCAACGTTCCACATCGATGTCTAACATGTTTGATACCACAATCCAACTAAAGCATGCCACACTAAGCCACGAACAATACAATTTTGTTTGTGCCAAAATCCAAGCAGCACTACTAGTGGATTATCTTGATTTGGAGGCAAAATAGGACTACGAACAAGTCCACTGGAACGAATGGGAGTACAACCCCTCCTTGTTTGACATAATCCCACTCAGAGATTCCTACCACTAGTTGTTGTCCCAACTCATCCGTGCAAACAAGCATGATGCATGGACAACATATGAGAAAGCCTCACAGAGGGAAGAATATGAGTTTGAGGCCGACTCCAAGTGCGAGAGCCCCCTCTACAACGTCTTCCAACCACCACTCCCTAGTACATCCCCTCCTCGATTTAGTCCACCCATCCTCTCTAAGATTGTGACCATGCCAATTTAGCCTTCCTCGCAAGCAACTAATGCATTTTCTTAACACTATGCACATGTAAGGGCCACCTCCCAGCTCCAAACAACTCAGGCATCCTATGTCTCACCTTTCTCATTGGCATCTATGGTGTCCATCCAACCCACTCATGTGTGGCTACTTCGATCACTACATCCATCGCTTATCCAACACATCAACTACACTTGTCCACTATGACGTTAAATTGGCAATGCCGATTCACTATGACGTTAAAATGGCAAACTTCACAACCAATAATTCGACCCTATGCTATGCAATCAACACAAGCCCAACTAATGCAATCAGCTAGCACATCCTCAAGCTTGGATCAGACATTTGAGGTAATCCAAATCTTGACAGAGGAGATCAACCAACTTAAGGCTACCTCCTTTGACACCATCAAGGTGGTGGATTTCTACTAGGATGATCCCATAAGTCCTACGGTACCATCTCTAACTCTCCTAACTGGGGTCTAGTCACCATAATTCACCAAGTACAATGGTGAAGGAGATCCCAATGCACACTTGGTCATATTTCTATTTGAATGGCTACTCCTTCAAGCATGGCCACACACCATCATGTGCGTGTTCCCCATGTCACTCACTGGTAAAACCTTATATTGGTATTGTATGCTACCCAAGGCCTCAATTTTCTCTTTGGAGGATCTCATAAGCCAGTTTGTAACATGATTCAGGTACAACCCCTAGAATGTTTCAGGGGCCTCTAGAGCCCATGCCAAAATTCCTCCAACATTGGAATGTTGCATTAAGTGAAATGCATGAACCCCTAGAAGAGACACATCTACTGGCCATCTTTAAAGGTGCAGTGAATGACTTCATCAAGTCCAAACTATATTATCTAGCCTTGATGTCTCTTAGACAAGCCTTTTCCCAAACAAAAGGCATAGACGAGGTAGTGTAAGATAGCAATGACCCAGCTTATGTGGCCTATAGAAACCAAGATGCTCTCAAGTAGAACACAACAATCAAAAAAGTGGCCACAAGCACAAAAGTAACCAACTAGGGCCTAACAGATAAGTAGCCTAAGGCCCCAGCTAACAAAACCATAAACTCTAGTGCCAACCTACATCGATAGGGGCTATCCCAAGATCCAACTTTTATCATAAGGACCACTCACAGGATACACCACTACCAATGGAACCCTCTAAACTATTGGAGCAACTCTTGAATGCTGGGAAAATCCAACACAAACACGTATCAGTGATTACCCATAAAAAAAATGATAGGTACTGTGAACTACTAAGGAATCCCACAACATTTTAAATTGGACCAATACTATCATTACCACCAATTGGTTGGTTATAGTACAAAAAATGTTTGTGCTTTGTAGGAGGACTTGTAGAGAATGATAGAATAAGGCCAACTAGTGATTGACATGATAAGTCAATCCAACATATACGATGCCTCCTATGTCATAAATTCCATTAGCATAGGTGGCAAGTCTAAACTTGTGCAATAGCCTTTTGTGATCCATGTGCCTCCCACCAAGGCAATGATCCCCTTGGCCTCCACAAATAAGAGACCTACCCTTGTTATCATAGTGCGACCTCCAGCACCCACAACATCCTTTGTGGTCAAAGTTCCATGGCAATTGTCCACTAAGACATTAAACTAGCATGATGCAGTAACAACAACCGCTAAGAAACCTTTCATCATCAAGGTGCCACAACGAGTTGGTCACACAACAACTCCTACAATAACTCCTAAACTACCCTTTTTCATAAGGGTGCCACAATGAGATGGCCCCTCACCTACCTAAAACCCAACATTGGGTAACATCTCAGTCCCTCCTTCTTCAAGGGTTGATCCCACTAGTAACCTAGGTAGGCCTACCAAATGGCAATGCAAGAGGATGAGTGAGTTCCTCACGACCCCCATGGTTAAAGCAAAAGCTATAACCGACAAGCAACAACCAAACACTGGGGCCCCTACCCCCAAGTAGGCCAAGCAAACCAAGCCCAAGTCCCCTCCTCGAGAGATTTGTCTCTCAGGCCACATGGAGGAAATTAAGGACAACATAATAGCCAATGACAATGACTTCATAGCTGCACTAACCCAAGTAAAACAAACACTCAAGCAAAAGAATACAACATTGAGCTTGTATGAACTAGTCATGACCTCATCTACTCGCTGCCAAGCATTGGCCTAGATCTTGGCCTTAATTCCTGTTACGGAGGACATCCTTGCAGATGAGACATCCATCTGTGCAATGATGTTGTCCCCTACGCCACAAGAATTGAGTTTGGCCTAGATCTTGGCCTCAATTCCTATTACGGAGGACATCCTTGCAGATGAGACCTCCATCCGTGCAATGATGTTATCCCCTACACCACAAGAATTGAGTTTAACATCCCTAGTGTTTTGCAACAATGCAGTCAAAGTCAACCCCAAATGAGGGGAGGTCACTAAAGCTCCACTATCCATTAGCATATGTGTTGGGTAGTGTACCATTTGTAGAGTACATGTTGATGATGGTCCAGCAACAAACGTAGTCCTATACTCTGTCATCGAAAAACTAGGTTAGGCAGATGAAATTAGGCCTACCAAAACTATGTGTCTAAAATCCTTCAACGGATCATATGTCACTATCAAGGGTATAATCAACTTAGCCCTTGTGGTAGGAGAGAAATTCCCCACCAGTGCAGATTTTTCTGTCATAGAGGAGATGCCAAGTTTCAACAAGATTCTAGGCAGGCCTTGGCTAGCCCAATTAAGGGCCATCTCCTCTCCCATCCACGAAGAAATCCACCTTCCATACGAAGGTGGTTAAGTTATCATCCATGGTGATAACACTTCCTCTTCAACTATCCATGACATGGACATGGCATAAGTTTCATAAAAAGTGTTTCTTGGTGGTACACCTACAACAACCAACACAACGCCTAAGGCTAACACACTCGAACAAGTGGTTGAAGCCAACATCCTCCTAGAGGACCCTAAGCCTTGCACACCCCCTAATCCACACCTGATTAGGAAGAAACTATGTGATCAAGACTTTTCCTTGGCCAAAAAGATGTTAAGAACCAACTCATCCCTTACCTCCATTGGCCATGCATTTTTTTTCTTGGCTTTCATTTGTTCATGCATTTACATTTCACCTGCTTACCTAGTTTACAAACTACTTTGCTTTGTTTAGAAATTTCTACTTTTTTTATACATCCATATACTTAGCTTATGCATTGCATTTGGAAAACATCAAAAACACATAAAAAAAATAAAAACACATCGCCTGAAAATGCCTTAAACTATACCATGGCTCGGAATGGCCTAAAACTATTGATTTTTGCACTACTTTCCTTTCATTCATGCATTTCAACTCTATTTACAATAGTTGCCACTTGATGTTATTTTTCTAGTTAATTTTTGTAGGATCTTGTAGGCACACAACATGACTACGCATGCAGCATTGCACCTTATACAAGCAAGGTAAGCACTAGTATGCTATGACTATAAATTGGCATAGATCATCCTTGGTTCATGATGTTAAACTAGCACAACAGCTCATCCTTGAATCATGACATTAAACTGGCACAACATCCACTATCCGCTATGATTTTAAACTAGCATCCAATAGTCTTCTAGGACTATAAACTAGTGCATAATGATCTACCAGGACCATAAACTAGGTTGATAGTCTTCTAGGACTTTAAACTGGCACACCACTAATCTATTTGAGCACTTGCCATTGGTGAAACCTTTGGTGGCACTGACAGCATCATTGCCTCCCACCATTCTCCTGATATTTTGAAGAACTTGCCATTAGTGCAGCATTAAAGGACTTGCAACATCATGGCCCTGGCACTTTCACTGGCTTCCTGAGCACTTGCAACTAGCACAACATTTGACACATTTATAGCATCTTTGCATCTAGCACCTGCAACATCTTCACATCTAGCATTTGCATTGGCATTTCATGTTGTGTGGTTTTCTTATCTTCTCAGAGTTATGTTTGCAGAGGTGGTTATGTAGAGATGCATCTCAATGCAGTAGCAATTTACCACATTGCTCTAATGTGCATGATTAGACTAGTTAACCCACTCAAGAGTGCACATCCCCCTCATCCCTGTTATAGAGTATGCATATCCACTCCTTCATCCCAATATCCTCTCATCCCCCACATACTCATGATTTCACATCCCTCTAGCATATGCATTGTGACAAACATGGAATTCTGTTCACATCAACTATTGAACTCATGATAGACATAATGAAACTCATCCCATGGGGAGCCTTTTTGGGCTATTCAAAGCCCTAAATAGATGTAACACAACTCATCTTGGGGAGGAAACACCTATCCTACAAATGCAATGTGAATACATTAAAACAAAGCCCATCTTCTCGAAGGCCAACTTGCAGCTAACATTTAGTAGTAAGCCAAACTCAAAGAAGGTTCGCCTCAGAACAAAAAAAAGAGAGAATGGGGAAAAGAACATCCCCAGAAAAATTGAAAATGTTGCAGCTTCGCAATTGGTCCAACCTTAGATTGACTTTGATGCTCTCATAAGCACTCTGACAATAGGTCAATGTTTCAAGGCAAACCACTTCATGCCATGGTCACTATCAGCCGTGCTAAATTTGCATCTTACATCATGATCCACTGTTTGCATTTCATTTCCACCATTTAAATGTCATCTCCCTAGCATTGCCTATACTCCTTTTCCCTCAGCATAACCTTATTCCCATAGCACTCTTGAGCATGGTAAAATGACATTTGATCTCATACCGATGAGTGATGTTGGCGGCATGTCTACTGTGGTTTGTAATTCTTTATCGACATCTCTCGGGCCACTCCTCTAGATGTCAACAAAGAGGGGCCATTGAAACACCACAAAATTTTGGGTCTTAACATCTCAAATAAAAATTTGTCTAAGTGTGAAAACGGTGGCACTTTACCCATATTTTTCCAACTGTTGAGTGTAGTCAGCTCCAACTACCAGATTTACAAAATTTATCTAAGTGTTAGAATGATGGCACTTTCTGCAGATTCACATGTCAAGTTGTGTAGTGTAGCATCCTGTCACGTTGTGTAGTATAGTGCTGCGTAGTGCCATGTCACACTATGTAGTGTAGCATAGTGTAGCACCTGATCACGTTATGCAGTGTAGTGCAGTGTAGCACCCTATCACGGTGTGCTGCATAGTGTAGCGTAGCACCATGTTATGTTGTGTAGCATAGTGCAGCGTAGCACCCGATTATGCTATGTAGTGTAGCACCCTGTCACATTGTGCAGCATAGCACAGTGTAGCACCCTGTCATGTTGTGCAGCATAGCGCATCATAACACCCTGTCATGCTGTGTAGCATAGTGCAACATAGCACCATGTCACGCTACGTAGCATAGTGCAACATAGCACACATGTTAAGTTGTGTAGCATAGCACATCATAGCATAGTTGTTAAGTTATGCAAAGTAGCACAACATAGCACACCTGTGTAGCTATGTAGACAACGTCTCGTGTCCTGCACGTAACATGGTAGAAGCATAGTAGATAGTGTCCTGTGTCCTACATGCAACACAGGACAAGCGTAGCAGATAGCGTCCAATGTCCTATGTGTAACATGGGATAAGCCCAGCAGATAGCGTCCTGTGGTCCCATCCACCACACTACCATGTGGCACCTAATCTACATTTTGGGCTAACCCTAGCCCTATAAGTAGCCCTGTGCCCTAGTGTTTCAAAGAAGGGGGGAGGGGTTGACTTTAATTTTTCACCACTGAGGTAGTTGGCACTTCCTTTGGCATTTTGCACTTTGACATCTTGGCACTTAGCTCCATGGGCAAACAAGACCCAGAGCACACCACACTAGCAGATGGCACAACTACACCACATGGTACATTGCTACCTTGTAGAACATCACATGGTACACCGTGGCTACCAACCTAGTAGGCATAGTCCAACATAGTGAGCACTAGAATTCATAGTTTGACACCACCAAGGTTATGACTGTGCTCCCACTGCGCCTATTGTACACTGTGTATACCTTTGTGAATTAGCTACACTCCCTCTTTTGAGGTAGTGCACTACTATTCTCAAATTCTATTGCATTTGTCAAGCATTTCTCTTTGGCATTTAGTGTAATGCTTGCATTTTCTTACTTTTCATACATATTTACATGTTCACATCATAGTTCTCAGGCCGAGACACCCTACTACACTCTAGCTTTTCCAGACCCAATGCCCACACGTAATGTAGTATAAACTCTTCTCACACATGATCATTTTAACACCACGTAAGTCCCTGTCTAATCGAAAATATTGTTCAGGGCACCCTATTTCTATTTTCTCCAGCACAGCCCTCGCACAGATTTGAGGTTAGGCTATATGCCCATGGACCTCTCTGTGTTCCAGCCATCGATGTTTTCGGATGTCACAGAACCCAAGGTGAATGTAACATAAGTCATCTCATGGAAAGCCTTAGTTAATAGATCAAAGCCCAAGAAAATGTAACATAAGTCATCTTGGGGAGGAAACACCTATTGTATGGACACAACATAGTTTCACAAGAAACAAAGAAAATTCCATCTAGTAACATGTAGCTCACTTGATGGGAAGCTCCTTGGAGCAAGCATTCAGTAATGTGCAAAGCCCAAAGAAGGTTCACCCCACCAAAAAAAAGAGAAAGAAAGGAAAAAAACACATAGACAAGTGATTTAGTACCAAAGAAATTCTGTGGTTGACCTAGCCTTGAACCTACACCTTGACTCTCTCACAAGCACTCTGATGAGAGGTTAACATTTTCAAGGGAAAGCCACTCTGGTGCCATGGTTACTATCAGCCATAATGTCCTCACATCATAACATCCTTCTTGCACCTCATCTTTCCTTTTATTTTCAACACATTACCTACACCTTTTACTCTTGCCTCTTACCTACCATTTAGCATACCACTATCCACAGCACTCTTGAGCATGGTGTAGTGACATCCGATTAGGTACCAAAGAGCAATGTTGGTGCCAAGTCTACTATGGTGTTTTATTGTTCTTTATTGATGTCTCTAGGGTCACTCCTCTAAATGTCAACATAGAGGGGCCAATGAAACACCGCCAAATCTAAAATATGGCATCCCAATTGCAAATTTTAGCTAGTTTTGCAATTTTGGCTAAGTGTTGAAACGATGCTCTTTCCTAGTCAAGAGTGTAGTTAGCCTCTTATGGAGAGTGTAGTTAGTAGAAGGCTAGTTTTGCAAATTTTTTCTAAGTTTCAAGACTATGCTCATCCCTAGTCAAGAGCGTAGTCAACCTCTCATGGAGAGAATAGTTAGTAGAAGGCTAGTTTTGCAAATTTTTTCTAAGTTTTGAGACTATGCTCTCCCTTAGTCAAGAGTGTAGTTTACCTCTTGTGGAGAGTATTGTTGGCAGGAAGGTCATTTTTGCAAATTTTTTCTAAGTGTTGAGACTACGCTCTTCCCTAGTCAAGAGCATAGTCAACCTATTGTGGAGAACAAAGTTAGTAGAAGGCAAAATTTGCAAATTTTTCTAAGTTTCGAGATTACACTCTCCCCTAGATGGGAGTGTAGTTAGCCTCTCATGAAGAGTGTAGTCAATAGGAAGGTCAAATTTTGTAAATTTTTCTAAGTGTCAAGACTACACTCTCCCGTAGTCAAGAAAGTAGCCAACCTCTTGTAGAGAGCATAGTTAGTAGAAGGCTAGTTTTGTAAATTTTTTCTAAGTGTTGAGACTATGTCTCCGCTAGATGGAAGTGCAGTCAACCTCTTGTAGAGAGCATAGTTAGTAGAAAGAAATTTTTCACAAGTTTTGCCAAGTGTCGAGATTACTCTCTTCCCTAGTTGGGAGCGTAGTTAGCCTCCTGTGGAGAGTGTAGTCTGAAAAAATTCATTTTCTTACAAATTTCACCAACATTGAGACTACACTATCTCCCAACCTAGAGTCTAGTCAATCTCCTGTAGAGAGCATAGTTAGCTAGAATAGCCTCTAGTAGCCTCCACAATGCAGCCACGATGCTCAGCTTAGCTCCAAAATGTAGTTAACTCACCTTTGGCAAGCGTAGTTAGTAAAATGCTCCTTTATTGTATCTCCTTTAACCTAAAATTGTAACTACGTTGACCCCATGTAAGAGCATGAAGAGCATAGTCCTGTAGAGCATAGTCTTTAGGTTTCATTTTTTAGGTACCTTGCAGTCTTCTTGGCATAGACATGTAGTTGGCAATGTAGCCATAGTCTCACAGCCTTGCAGAGTCTAGCAGAGCACAACAAAGCATAAAACCACTAGCTCCATTGATACACAACATGAATAGTGACTATGCTGAGCATAGTCCCAACCATCCCATCTACCATGTGGCTGTGATCCTGCATTTTTCACTAATCCTAAATCTCTAATTACCTACACCCTCATAGTTTTTAGGATTGGAAAATTTAACAAGCACTTGGAAGAAAACCAAAGGCATAGTGACGAATGAGTGAAGAGGCAAAGTTGTAGACCACTACAAAAACCTACAACCTAGCAAAACACCATAGCCAATGGTACACCATGGAGGCCAACCCAACAAATGCAGACACCTTGGCTAAAGACTAGTCTTTGTGGCTAAACACCCTAGGAATTGTAACTACATTGTCCACCTATGCCTATTGTACACTACATACCTTCTAACCCCGACTTGTTGTTAACTATGATCACTCCCATTTTGGGTGGTGTTCTCCTCCATTTTCTTCATTTCTTTGTATTTCTTGCACTTTATTTACATTTCTTGCATTTTTTATTGCATGGACACACTTAACTACACTCAAGCAATGGTACTTATGTGTTGACACCATTTGTCTCATTGAAACTCTTGACTACACTCATTCCCTTTGACACCTATGACTACGCTTGATTCCATTGACACCACAAACACTGCAAACATTTCCTACACATGTAGCACCATCTTGCATTAGCATCATAACTAACCATGCTTCACCCTTGGTGCATTCAGTAAGTCACTATTTTATTGGCCAGACCATTTAGGGTGCCCCATCTCTGCCTCTAGTAGGCCCTCACATAGACTTGGGATTAGGTTGTGTGCCTATGAACCTCAGTGTGCTAGTAGCCAACATTTTTGGTTGTTATAGGAAGAGTGAAATTTGTAGAGAAAAACTCTTCATGTGTCAAAAAAGGCTTCTAGAATTAAAAGTTATGGCTTCTAAGGTTGAGGATCTTTGATGCAAAAAATGAGGCTTCCTGAGATATCATCCTTCCTAGTTCTACTTTAGGACT
Organism: Gnetum montanum; assembly: GCA_015680685.1. Classification (NCBI taxonomy): domain Eukaryota; kingdom Viridiplantae; phylum Streptophyta; class Gnetopsida; order Gnetales; family Gnetaceae; genus Gnetum; species Gnetum montanum. The sequence goes on from MNCI01007326.1 coordinate 103,505, forward strand.
TGCACACTCAATTATGAAATTTTTATTCTTGTTATTATCAAGAGGTGAGGTTTTAATTTAGAAATTATTTTCATGCATTTTTATTTAAACTAATTGCTGATGATGGAAATTTTTGAACTCTCCGTCAATTGGCAAAAAATTTTGAAATATGCATCGATTGATGGAAATTTGAAAATCTCTGTTAGTGATGGAAAAACTTTTCTATCAATGGGGTAGGGTAGGAATGATGGAAAAAGTGGAGGTAGTGTTGCAAGTGGGCTTGGGTAGTGCTAGGTAGTGCAAAGTGGCTAGTTCTTGATGGTCTTCAGTGTAGGGTAGTTGGGCATTGGGGTGGTATGTTAGGAGTGTAGTAGTGGTTAGTGGGTGTAGAGTTGATGGTTTGGGAAGTAGAGAAGCCATTTGTTTGGCTTGCACAACCTAGGCAGAGGCCAATGTGGCTTGTGTGTGGGCCTACATGACCCCATGTAGACAGCACGACCCAGATAAGGGCTTGTGTGACCCTAAACGAGGCTAGCGTGGCTTACACAACCCTAAGCGACTAGTGTGGCTCATGTGAATGGCTAACGCATCCTACACAAGGGCTTGCATGTCCCAGACAAGGCCTACACTCACATTTCTAGTGAGGCTTTTCAGTGGGCCAGAGGACATCAAGGATGCTTATGATTGGCAGCATTGTTGGTGCCCACAGAGCACTAGGGGTTCCTATCATCCATGGAACCAACAGTGTTTTCAAAGCACCAAGGATTGGCAATGCATCAATGCCAATAGAGCATTAGGGATGCCTATGATCTATGATGCTGATGGTATCTACGAAGCGCTAGGGATGCTTATGATTGGTAGCACCATCGATGCCAATGGATCACCAGGGGTGCCTATGATCTTTGATGCTATTGATGTCTGAGGATACTATAGGGGCCAAAAATCATGGTTGATGCTACAACAATGGTGGAGGTGATGATAGTGACAATGATGTAGTTAGCGGCATTGGTGACAACAAGGTAGATGGTAGTGAAAATAGCATGCAGCAGGCAATGAAAACCATGGTGAGGGTTTCAATGATAGTGGTGACAGCTGGGTAGAAACAATGATAGAGCATAAGGCAACATGGAGTGTGGTAGATATGGTCATGTAGCAATGGTAGAGTAGGACATGGCGAACAACAGATGTGGCTGGGTGGCAAGAAATGGCAGCAATAGAGTGGTAGGTAGCAGCATAAGTTATGATAGAGGCGACATGTGCATGTAGAGGCAGGTAGGCTTCTGTGGTGGCCTTGCTACCACTAACCAGTGGTTGGTTGCATTGTTGCATAGTAGGACCTATAAGCCCTATCATGGAATGGTGTGGTAGGTTCTACCACAGTTAGCAACACGGACCAATTGCGACCTATCCAAAGGGTTTTCTCTTGTTTTATAAAAAATATATTATTTTAGTTATTATTTTTTTAAAAAAGATATATATATATATATATTACTTAAAATTGTGGGGTCCTTGGTTTACACCCATGACCTCCCGCTTAAAATTTTTTTAACTTATTATTATTATTTTATTCTATCTTGCCTTAGCAGTTGACGTGGTGGTGGGCTAACAACAGGATGGAGGTTTTGTACAGATAAAAGATGATTCTGGGTTTGATTCTTGACCCTAAAATTTTTAAATTTTTAATTATTATTATTTTTAATCATAATTTAATAATTTAATATTATTTTAATGCATGCATAATGAGAAAATTAAATCAATGATATCTCTCAAATTGTAAGTCATATTATGATGAAATTTGTATTGTTGGAATCCTCTCAATGAATACTATGCATTGGACATTATCTTAGGGTCCAAAAAAGAAGTTTAATTTTCAAGATTTTTTAAAAATTCAAACTAGCTTATTCTACCAAGAGGACATTACCAAGTTGATATATAGAAGACATGATGACTTATAAATGACTCTAAGTTTCTTAGGATAATAAATTCTAATAAAATAAGATTAATTCAAATTATGGTTACTAATTTTTTTGGGGAAAATTTAACAATGACCTTAATCAATTAATATTTATAGTATTACCATGGATAAGAGTTACCTGGATCGGTGTATCCATATCTTACTAATATCTTTTACGATTGATGAATCTTACCAGCATCATCTCTTACAATTGATGAATCTTGATGAGGTGTAATCAGATTGTCATCAGTTAATGATATCCATGAAAGAATTTTGTTGGTTGGTGAAATCTAGCTTTTGTAGATGTCTAATCCATTCTTCATAAACTCAATGGAATGGTATATTCTGGCTTACATCATAGAAATATGGTGCATCTGGTGATGATCAATGGTTTTACTTATGTTGTGGCTTCATGGTTCATCATTAGGTTCATGTTGTACTTAGCCCATGGTTCTAAATGGCCCTTGGGTTGTGATTTGCTTCAATACCAATTGTGACATCCCATCCCCAGATGTTATGACAAACATCAAATATACGTTATATTAGACATTATGTGTAAGAAGACTATATACCAAACATAAAATATATGTAACATCCCACATTATGCATATAGGAAATAACAAAGAAAGTGCAAAAAGAGAAAGAAAAGAATGCTTTATTGATATCAAATGGAGTATCTGGATCATGCTTTGAGAGTATTCCTTGGGGTTTTCTTCCTTCGGCTTCTATTCCCTTAGACGCAATCTAGCACTACCACAATTATTAGGCCTATAATTAGCTAGAATGAATGGGAAGTCCACTTCCTATCCAACTTCACTTGGCTCCTATGACTTGCTTGTATTTGCTTTGCCACTCCCATGCTAGCACAACCTCTAAGCTTGGGTATAAATGCCTTAGGTCAAATCTCCAAAGGTTGCTTCAAGAGACACATTTGTTATTATAATGCACCCTTTCAGGTCTCAATTACAACTATGCTTTTAGGTCTTGTTATGATAATGATAACATTTGTTATGAAGAGACACCATAGTTGTTATGTAGCAACATCATTTGGGGATGGGGATGTGACACTCATCTTGCAAAGATAATTGTAGTGTACTTATCTAAACATACAATTCTTAAATTTCCAGAAATCACTCACTTATAGCAACACAAGACACATTACTTAATCTCCAAATATTTTTGAGGTATAGAACTAAAGGTTGAAATATGTTGATTGTAAAAGAAATAAAGGAAATTACAAAAAGAGAGTTCCAATTCTTTTACATAAAACATACATTAGCAAATGAATCACAGATATACAATTGATATTAAAATATATGTTTATTCATCACTATGAATATATCATTCATTTGGGGATAAGTAGTAGCAATTGTTTATTTGAAAAGTTAATGTTCTAGAAACAAGGTGAGATCTATATGAACTGCTCTCTCATTTATTTTTACAATAGCACTTACTATTTTAGTAAATTTCTGATATTCAATGTACAAACCTAATCCATAATTTTCTTCCTTGTTCATAAATGAAGCTTCAGGATTTGAACACATGTAAATACTATAACTGAATTCTTGTAATTTGAATGTTCTAAATAAAAGAAAAATTTTCAGTTTGTTTCTTATAATAAAAAAAGAATAGTTTATCTTTATTTCCTAACTTTTCTTAGAAGTCCAAGACTTGAAGCCAATTCTATGTCCATGGGCCAACATGATTCTAAGAGCAACCTTAATTTTTATGTTGTTGAATGACCTATTTGCTGATTTCTTTATGTTGGAAAATTAGCTACACAAACTGATGTCTCTCAAGGGTGTCCAAATAAAGGATAAAAGATGTGCTTTCACAACTAAGATGCTTACTTATGAATCCATAACCAACTTGTCCTCTTTTGTTGAACTCTAGGTGTTGATTTTGATTTTAACTTAGCATTAAGTGGGTAGGAAAATTCCTTGGACTTGTGATGTCTCAAACCCTAGTATGCATATAAATGAAAACTAGATCCTTTTATTACAAAAATACGAAGATCTTTGGGATAAAATTAGACCATGTTTAATTTGATCCATGTCTTCTATAGCAATTCTTTATATTTCCCCCATTCTTGACTATGTGATGTTTTTACTTTTCAAGGATCTTTAATTAGAGATGTCACTATTGATTGGGCTGAAAGAAGGAATTTGGAATGATGTCTATTTGGGTGATGTCCTTGAAAAAAATTATAGTTATGTGTGCGATAGATTAACCATGCAATTGAAAGCAAGTAGTGTGATTTATGCACAGAATAAATTAGCATAGGAAATATCATAAGGTGACAGCCACACAATCGAATAAGTTTGGAAACATAAATCCCTAAGTATTCTTAGATCATTCTCATTGAGTTTCAATTCCTAGAAACCTAAAGTTAATTTTTTATAAGTTTTTTCTTAAGTCTTGGTATCTCAATGGTCCTGTAAATCACATTCTATTAGGATAAGGTTCAAATGATAATAATGATGATGATTCAAGTTCTTAATTAGCCTCTTTTCCTTCTCATCTACTACAATATGTGCTCATTATTTATAGAAAACTATTTATTAATTTTCTTTTTCTTAATTTTTTCCATTCTACCATGTGAAAGTTCAACTAGGCCTCATCAATCCTTATTAAAACACATGTATGGACATGAACAATCTCACCTTATCTAATTTGATATTTACTTCAAGTTTAGCACAAGTCTAGTTTACTAGACACGATGGCTAATTACTGATCCTCCCAAATTTTGTCCAGTAAATACAGTCAGCAACTTGTGAACTACAATTTTCTATTCATTCTCCTAATTCATATAAAATTTAAGAGTCTAGTGCATCTTAGTCTCCATTAAGTTGATCAACAATCTTCTGCAATCATTCAATAATGATATGCACCATCAAAATTTTCAGGTATTCGTGTCTCTTTCTATAGTTACAATTCATTAAAAATACTTGGAAGGTTTCTGATAGATAAAAAATAGAAAGGACAATACAATTGAATTGTTTTCAAATATTGGGAAGCTTAACCAGAAGTTCAAAATGATTTAAAGGTTAATTTTTTTTAAAAAACCAGAATCTATGATATCTTCCTTTTCTTGGAATAATTTTCCTGTAGCCTCTATGAGTGGATACTTGTCACCTAGCCAAAACTATGTTTTCCACTACAAATTTTAGAGATTAAAACTGTCATATGATTTTGTCTACTTATGTATGGCTGATCATTATTTTGATCAAGCAAATGAAGCATTACATGCTATAGCTGTAATAAACATGTTTTGTTATATATATAGCAATCAAGAAGTTTAGAGATCACTTGAACAAAAAGGTTGATTGCATATAAGTTATATTGATACTCCATTGATAGCCAAACATCTCTCATTTCAAAGGTAGCAATTGTTAAGCCATGTATCACTAGAACAGTATCATCAAGGGAGGCTAGTTTGGACGTCACATGAAAAATTACAATAAATAAAAGGTAAAGGCTTGAAAGACCTAACTTAAGTTGTAATCTAATTTTGTAAATGAAGAATAGTATGGTGTTCCCCTAGTTTGATACACAAAATGTGTGTAGGTCAATTTCAACTCTATTCAAAGTGGCATACGCCTACATATACATGCCTAATGTATTCTTCTAATGACATATGAGTATATAGGTTCACAAGAGATTTTTTTAGTGTGAAATGAGGAACAACAAGGAGATGGTTGTGATTGTGTTCATTCTGGCATCTTAGCAATTTATCTTAGGGTTTTTGTTTCCAGACCATCCAAATGTGTTGCAACTAATTCTCTACAGCCTGTGCAGCTTGGAATCTATGGGGAACACAATCTATCACTGTTCCAAGAAATGAAAGAAAAAAAAATCCTTCAATGTTGTACCACATGACATTGAGATTAATAATGTTATGGATGATGACATCTTGAGTTCTCATTTTCTTCAAGATATTTTTAATCAATCAATTAGTATATTACATGCCTTTTCTCAGCTTTATGCAATTGGTCTTTTTACTAGAAGAATTTTTTGATTTTTTAAGATTGAGTTAAAACGAATTAGAAATTTAGAAATATTAAGTTAGAAAGAATTGAGAATATTAGAGTAACATTGCTTCTAATCTCATGCAAGGGTTTTTGTCTTTTCTTTTGAAACTTAGGGAATGGTGAAAGCATCCATTTATTGTGGATCCTTTTTGGCCCAAAAATAGAAAGTAAAAGTATTATGCTAGTATGGATTGAATTCCTAGGGCTTCTAGCTCATTTTTTTTCTACATGCAGACATTGATATGTTTATGTTAAATTGTATATGCAAAAGCAAAGGACAGAGTTTTTTGAGTTTAATGTGAAAGGAAGAACATTTATGTAAAAGATTTCTTATTTCAAAGTTACAAATCAATGTCATTATTACTATGATCCCAATCATAGAAGAGCTCAATGTTTGAAGTTATTGGCCAAGCTTGAAGTTGAGAGAATTTTAGTTGAATAGGTAAATAAAAAATTAAAAGAGAAGAATATATTTGTGGATCAAGTAAATGCTGCTATCCAGATGTACTTTTCAAGCAAATGCTAAAGACATGAATATAGAGAATCCTCAAAACTAGGAAGGAAATCTAAGAGAAGTTACTGGTGGCTACGAGCAAGTTACTCAAAAATATTATGCAATCTTCAAGATATAGTTTATAGTATATATAAGAAAGCTCTTACAAAAGGTTCTTTTGACAAATTTATCAATGTTGGAATTATTAAAGTGATGAATTATTTTTTTTAGGCCCTAATATTGGATCCCTGATCTCTAAGCCCATGATACATTATGGGATATTAGATATTGTGAGATGCATGTTGGCCTATAAATACACCACTTGGATGCATGATTCATTAATATTTCCATTAGTTGTTATCAAAGCTCTTGTAGTTTGTTTTCTCTAGAGTTAGAATATTTTCTGAGTGCCTGTAGTAGGAGTCAAAGAAGTGTATGGATCTTTATTCAAGCACTAATGTACTTAAGCACAATGTGTGAATGACAATAAAGAGAAGCTTTTCTAATCAAATGTTGCAGCACTTGGAATAGATTAACAATTTCTTTATGCATTTAATATTTATGCAATCTACTTTAATAAATTTTAACTAAGTAATTAATATTGGATAAATAGAAAACATAAGCACAACCACTTTGAGCATACATTTAATGCTTGATAACCCTAGTAGTGCTTAATGCTTAGTAACCCCGTGGTGTTATAACGTTTTTAGGATGTGTACAGAGATTGGGAATGGAAGCCTATGTTAGGATTAGTTAAGTGTTAGTTAGTTACTAGATTAATTAGATTAATTACATATTAAATTTACTTTGTTTCTAACACTTAGGAAATTAAATCATAAAAGAAAAAATGATAAAAATCAAAGGCCTTAGTTATAATTTACTATACACTTGCACTACAAAAGTGGAATTGGGAAGACTATGATTGCAACGGTTAGATTTAACTCCTAAAAAGTGGTGCACATAGGGAGCTAAAGTCTATGAAATTTGATTATATCACTGAGTAAATGCTAGTGATTTATATTGTTGGGCATAGGGTATACTCATTTCTTATCATTGGCACCATTGCATGTTGCCTGGGACTTTAGTTAGCTACATGCGCTATCTAGGACTTACTCAAAATTATTTAGAATTGTTGTAACAAATTTTAAAGTCATAATCATTTAAAATAATAATAATAATTGTAAAAGCACATTAGTATTTTTTTCCAATCTAAAGATGTCTCCTTCTCACAAGGATGATTCTTTGCCAAGGTTGAAGCATACATCCAATCAACAAAGAAATGAATGATCAAATTCACTAATTCCTCAATAATGTAGAGTGGTATATACTCATCTCAATGAGTATGTGCCAAACTTCATCTTCATCTTGCATTAGGATGAATAGTTGTGATGGAGGGACATGGATGGTAACATTGTGTTGCCACCTGATCGATCAGTTCCTATAATGTTGCATCAAACTCTTATGAAGTTGGGCATCCAAGGGATCAAAGCTGAACACGTTGTGTGGGACCATGACTATTAGGATTACCATCCCACTAAGGCATGAAACAAAAGAGATTAGAAATAGGGGAGGTCTTATGAAGCTTCAAAGGGGAAATGGTTCAATAACCCCTTATTCCTACTATGTGAAAAAGATAGTGAGGATCCCTTCTATGGGGATGCTCAATTCACTAATTTTCCTCCCCTTAGGTTTGATGAAGGGGGCTTGAACCAAAATTTATTGTCCACTATTAACAATCCTAGTTCAGGCAAGAATGGATTCCATGATCATGAAGGATCCAAAGATGGAATTTGTGGCAGGGACAAGGACAAGCATCATGATGATGATTGTGATTGTGACTACATGAAAGGGGATGACAAGCATTATGGTGATGCCAGTCCTCCTTCCTTTTCTCCTTTTTCATTTTCTTCTTCCTATTCTAGCTTTGATTGAAGCTACAAAAGACATTATTGTGATGGAGGTGACCGATGGGATAGAGATGATTGTAGGGCACATTGGACTAGTCGAGACTAGGGGCATGGGCCATCAAGGGAGACCCACCATCATGAATGAAGGGATAACAAAAGACATGATAGGCATCATATCCATCATAGAGGCTATGATTATGATAAGCCTTTGCTTGTAACTTGAAATATGTTGAACATTGTAGAGGCCATGAGGATCTCAACAAGGCATGTGAAAGATAGCAGAATCATGCGATTGGATACAAACAATATCCCCAAATTCGAAGGGGGATACAATTTAGATCCATAGAATCATCTTCAAGCCTTTCATAATGTCTATGCCTTGTAGAACATTGAAAATGAATGGAAAAAATTAAAGCTATTTCAAAGAATGCTCATCAAGGATGCTAAAAGTCAATACCTATCCTTGGAGCCAGAATCAATCTATCAATGGAGTATAATGCTTAAGCTCTTCAATGACAAGTATTGAATGTACTTCTAAGTGTCTAATCTAAGAAAATAGATCCAAGGTTAGAAATAAGAAATAAATGAACCTTGGCATGTAGCCATGGGTAAGTACTATTCTCTCTTACACCAATGTCCTAAGCATGGTTATTCTCAGAAGGAGAAGTTCCACAATATCATAGATGGGCTTCACATAGAAACAAGAAGAACTCTTGAGGTCTATGCCCAAGGGAAGCTTTCATAATTAAGGGTCTAGTAGATTTAAAGGCTTATTGAGTAGGCTATCAAAGAAGAAGAAGAGTTGATAAAAAGGGAAAGTGTGAAGGAGTATAACTAGGATCCTTCCATCAACAAATGGAAGGTTTGATGTTGTGATAATGAGGAGGAGGCACCACTTGATTAGGTGGTGTAGTGAAAGACCTTTTCAATTCAAAAATTGATTTTTAAAATTTCAGAAAAGGTAGATAAAATGTGGGACTCTTTGGATGAAAATTTTCAAACCAATCTAAAAATAGCAAAGGAATCCAAAGAGCAAAGTGGTGATCATGATCGTAGGAGAAGGAAGGAAGTTGAACATGCCTACCAAAGGGGTAAGTGCAAGGTTGCTATAGGAGAGGAGGTTGTGGACACTAAATTAGATGATGATGGTGGGTGTGACATTTGCCACTATGAATATCTTAAGGGATGTTTTTCCATTGTGTCACCTTGCAATAGTTTGGGGTGTACACTCTAAATCCTAGATTGGCCAGAAGGTAAGCATCCAGAAGGTTGCCTTATCCTTAAGGAAATCCTAGGTAGTTTGATCAACAACAAGCCTACTATCTAAGTGGAGCTCCATAATAACCTTATGAGTAGTACTAGTAGTGGCAACACCTATAGTCATGGGGGATGCCAGCACTAAGGCAGAAATATCCTTACTAGTAGCCTAATCCATATGGATAGTATATTCAACAATCCATTTCTCCACATGACTCTTCTAGTCACACTTCATTTCAACATCACTACTACCCTCTTGAATACTATAGAGGCTAATATCCAAGAGGGAAATCCCCATTTCCTCACTACCCTCCTCATCCTTCTATGCATGTCCCTCTATCCTTAACTTAATTACCATATGCTCCATCAATGTAGGATGAAATTTTTAGCCTAGTTGCAATAATGTAATGCCACTAGGGCTACTAACTTAAAGTTAGCTCCTTAGCCAAGTGGTTTGGAAAAAAAATCCTAAAAAGACCATTCTTTTGAACCAATAGTCCTAAGAAACCCTCATAGACATACAAGGATGATAGCCCTACTTCTTCCTCATCCTCTACATCTACATCCTTTGTATCCCATTTGAACCAAACACCTTCCAAAGTGGAAACTGTCATGTTAACCGATGTAGTAACTAATTGGATTAAGGCTAGCCACCTTTTGAGGAAAAATTCTGATCCTAAGAGTCATATTTACCTACAAATCATTGGGAACAAGCCTTATAAGGCTTTTCTAGACTTAGGTTCTAGTGTAAATCTAATTTCTCATTAGATGTACAAGGCCTGGAACTTGCCTCTAATTAAGAAGAGTAACATTCATCTTGAGTTAGCAAATTAGTCCATCATTATTCCTTTAGGACTAGTGGAGGACATTGTGACCACTATTTGTGGGTGGTTCTATCCTGCTAACTTTTTGATGATACATGTTGATAATTGCAAACACTTTCCAATCATCATGGGAAGGGCTTGGTTGAGTACCATTGATGCATGATTGGGAATCAGAGATCTCTTCATGGAGATTTTTAAAGAAAATGCATTTAGAAAGATAGAGAAGAAGAGAGTTCCATGCATCACGTATAGTGGCATAGGGTGCAATTGTGTGCAGAAACTATGGTTCATAGAAAGTAAATTCATCATAACATGTTGATAGTATGTAGATGTGTTTGAAATTCAAAGGTGCATGTATATAGCAGCCAAAAAATAGGAGGGTGCCCAATGGCTAACAATTGATCCTAATAGTAGCTCAAAAATTTGTATGGAACCAACTAAGAGCTTGATGAGTTCCTACATTGAAGGCATGGATGAGATAGAGTAGATCCACTACTAAATCTCTAATGAACCTGATGACACTTAGTTGGGAGAGTCGAAAATCCATAAAAGCTTTAAACAAGAGTCCCAAGAGTTGAAAACTCTGCTTGCCAACAGAAAATATGCTTTTCTAAATAATGGAACGCTAGTGATAATGAATGCCAACCTTGCTCCTAAATAAAAAGAGAATCTACTGAAGGTGGTTAATAAGTGATCAATAGCCTTTTCTTGGTCATATCCTAAACTCATTGGGATTGATCTTAGGATATGCTAGCACTGCATCTATATAGAGCCTTCCATGAAGCCAAAGAGATAGCAATAGCAATGGTTAAATCCCAAACTCAAGTAGATCATCAAAGACGGAATTGGAAAACTCCTCAAGGCAAGGTTCATCTATCCCATTGTGGATAGCAAGTGGGTTAGCCCACTATTGATAATGCCAAATAAAGATGGAAAGTGGATGGTCTATATTGACTTTAGGCTATTGAAATGACAACTTACAAAGATCATATTTCATTGTCATTTGTGGGGTAGGTGTTCAACATCATTTTTGGGAATTGCGTTTAAAACTTTCTAGATGGTTATAGTGGCTATAACCAAATTCAAATTGCACCTAAGGATTAGGATGAAACCACATTCACAAGTTCCTAGGGGACTTTTGCATACAGAAAGATGCTATTGGGTCTATGAAATGCTCCTAAAACCTTCCAATGCCTTATCTTAAGCATCATTCAATAGAAAATTAGTAGTGGGGTGGAAGTCTTCATGGTTGACATCTCCATCTATGATGATACATTTGAGTAAGCCCTGGATTATCTTGAGTAAGTATAAAAAAGATGTATGGAGATAAACCTTCAACTCAATTGGTAGAAAAGCCATTTGATGGTCTAGGAAGGCATTGTTTTGGGGCATAGAATATCTAAAAAAGGGATTGAGATGGACCCTAAAAAAATAAGGATCATCTAAGGAATTACTTGCTAACTGAAAATTTTCAAAGTTGTTTGATCATTAATTGGTCACATTGGCTACTATTGGTGCTACATAGAGAATTTCTCTAAGATTTCCAAACTGTTGGTGGAGTTTATAAAGAAAGATGCTTCATTCTTCTAGACTGAGAAATGCAAGAGTGCATTTTAGCATATCAAGTAGAAATTTGTAGAAACTCCAATTCTATGAGCACCTAACTAGTCTAGACTATTCCATATCATGATGGTTGCATTAAATTATGCCTTGGGAGCCATGCTCATGTAGTTGAATGATCAGAAACATCCTCACTATATGCACTGTGTGATCCAAAGCATTGTGGGTACATAGTTGAATTACACCATAATAGATAAAGAATTAATGGTAGTGGTGTATGCCTTGGAGAAATTTAGGTACTATGTGCTTGGGTACAAGGTATTCATTCACATAGACCACAATGTAATTTTCTTCCTCTTGAACAAACCAACGGTGAGTCCTTGTATCATATGGTGGCTTGTGATTTTGCAAGAATTTTATCTTACGATGGTAGATTGAAAGGGAACTAAGAATGTGGAGAGCTCACTTTTTGATCAATGTCTTGATGAACTCCTTTTTTTTGGTACTACAAATGAACAAGTGCCAAATGATCCTAACTGGTACGATGACATTCTCACCTATCTTCTCACTTAAGAGATGCTACAAGATTTGGACAATAGAAAGAAAAAATAGTTTCTTCACCAAGTGAAATGCTTCATGGAGATCAATGGATACCTTTACAAGTTGTGTGTCAATGACCTAGTTTGTTGGTGTGTCCTTGATGTTGATCAATTACACATTCTCCACAATGCTTATAAGGGTCCTTGTGGGGACCACTATGCCAGAAGATGTATGGCCATTAAGATCTTGATGGTAGAGTATTATTGACCAACACTCTTCAAGGATGCTCACTAATTCATTCACTTTTTTGAATGCTGTCAACATGATGATGGAATGACCACTTGTATGGAGGAACCTCAGTAGTGGATCTAATCACTAGAATCCTTTGACATTTAGGGCATTGATTTCATGGGTCCCCTCACATCCATGTCAAATGGAAAGGCATACATCATAGTTGCTGTTGACTATTGTATGAAATGGGCAGAAGTAGCAGCCATCACCAACTATACATCTTCTACAGCTACTCGGTTTGTACAAAAAAATGTAATAAATAGGTTTTCTATCTCACATGAACTTATTTTTAACAATGATACTTACTTTACAAGCATCACCTTTTGAGAACTCATGCAACGCTTGGGGTTTGAACATAAACTAACAACACCCTATCACCCCTAAGTCAATGGTCAAGTTGAGGTTACAAGTAAAGAGATTACTAAGATATTAACAAGAATATTTAGTAAATATAGGAGAGACTACAACATGAAACTCAATGATGCCCTTTGGGTCTACTGCTCCACATGAAAACTCCTTATAGGCTATTCTCCTAATGAGCTAGTGTATGAAAAATTACCAATCTTCCTATTTAGTTTGAGCTCTGCACACTTCCAATGGCTTCTGACCTTAACCTTGACCTAAGTCTAGCATAAAAATAAATGCTAATGAATGTCAACATACTAGACAAGAACCAATTGGTAGTCCTATCTTCTAGCAAATTGCACAAGGCATTCAACAAGTAATTCCATGATTTCAAAATAAGGAAAGTAAAATTTTAATTTGGAGACAAGGTTCTTTACTAGAACCCCATGCATGTGCCACAATGAACCAAGTTTTAAAAATTCTGGGAAGGACCTTACATTATCTATGAAACCTTTCCTTCTAGGGCCATGTTGATATACAAGCTTGAAAGCCCAAACAAGAAATTTTTGATCAACATACAACAAATAAAACCTTTCCATGAGCCTAAGAGAGCCATTAACCATAATACCTTCTTGAATGGACAACCACACTCTATATTTCAACTCTCCTCCTTCCAACTTAGATTTGGGAGAGGTGGTTATTGATTGTAAGCATACAAAGTGGCTTCACATTTTTACATTTTTTTACACTTCTTTATTTTTACATCTTTTTGTTTTACACCATTTTTTTTACTACATCGTTAGTACATTTTCTTGTTCTTAAATATTTTAAAATTTCTTCTATATTTTACTCTATTTGGTTTGAATGTTTCTTATGTTTGCTTTTTTCTATTTTTCCTTTATTGCCAATAGGACAAAGTGCACTTGTGACTACTTTTGATGGTGGTTTGTACTTAATGTTGTTTGATTGATAATGTGTGGATTCTATCTTTGAATTTTGGTATTGATAACTAAGACATGGTTTCTTTTTTCATGAAATAGGTAGTGAGTCTACATCATTCATCCATCTGCCCACAAACTCTATGATGCTTCTTGTTTTGGAAATATGTGATCCCTTCCATAATAAAGACTTTGAATGAACTTGTGATCTTGATGGTTTCCAACCTTGGGAAGGATTAAATGGATTGATAAGGATGTGAATTCAATGGAATTTTATGCTTTCTATACTTGCCTACCATCTTGAGTGCCTAATTGTTTTCATGTATTTCTCATTATTTTGTTGTTGACCAATAATAGGAAGTTAAAGTCTTTGCATGATGTGGTTCCCATCCAAAAATCCATAAAAACATAAAATTCAAAAAAAATATGGGAATTTAAAGCACATCCATTAGACTCAATAACAAGCTACAAGCACTAGTTATGGGACTAGAAAGACATGTTAACCATGCTTGATGGTCCTATCTAACTAAGGCCCTTTCTCACTTCTTACTTCTTTTCTCTTATCAGTAAATAATGGTGATTGATCTGTGGGAACATTCTTATGTCTTAAGGGGATGGACTAGTCTAGGAGTATCAATGCAAAGTCACTAGAAGTGGTTGGTTTTTATTTTGACTAAGGATGGACTTTATTAGGTCATCTTAACCATAATATCCACAAGGGACTTCATGTGACCATGATTTGGGACTCCATTCCACCTTCTCTTTCATCTATTGCTACTTTCCATAATTCACCTCATTGCTAGTTTTTCATGATTTCATCCAATGTCTTAGTTTGATGTGTCAAAATTCTTAGGTAGGTTCTTATGGGATTTGGTCCATAACTTTCCACAACCATTAATCAACCATGGGATCCATGGATGTCCTGGTTTGAAGGCCTACAAGGGCATTAAGGGCATGAGCTTGGTTGGGGGAGGAGCCACTTGCATACCTCTTTGTTGGGCTAGTCAAATTCTTTATTCTTAGGCATTTTTTCAATCAAATCCTTTGTGTGCTCCACAATTTTCTCCAACGTAAAATTATTTTTCTTGTGAGTTATCTAACCCTCTTCAAGCATTTTGTCATGTTCATGGTTTTTCTAGTTCTTCAAGAACTTCAAGTTATGTTAAAAATCTTTATTTTTTTCTTATCTTTCATGTTGAAAATTTTTAGACCCTAGAACCTTCCAGAGTCATAAATTTGTAATTTCTTGTCTAATTTACCTTGTTTTTTAGTCCTATAACTATCAAGGGTAAGATGTATGTCATGGGGACCACATAGGTTTTTTATGGAAATAGAAATTCTTTTCAAATTTTTCTAACTCCCACAATCGTTTAACTAATGAAAGAACATTACCATCATCAATTTATGAGGTTAAACTCTTCCAACAAAATTTGGTTGCCATAGAAATCAAATAATATTAAAATAATCAATCTACCATAATCACAACTTAGCTAAGTGTAATTTTCCAAGAGAGATAAGGTACCTATATGTTATAAGTTACACGTCACACACTAATCCTTGATTCTATTGTGATCACAGATGGCACCAAAAGAGAAGCATGGACTTGAAGTGGGATTGTCTTAACCATGGAACACACAAACTAGAGTATGAAGGAGCTAATAGCCTAAACAATCCCAGGTGTAGGTAGTAGAAGCCATGCAATAGGACCTCTCTAAGACCATTAGATTTTCTCCCTCATCTTCAAAGCTACTAGAGGGGTTTGGATATCAATTTTTACAAAGGTATTCAATTTTCTTATCATAAACACGAAATTTTGTAAAGATTGTAAATTTGTACACTTGGGAACTTTGCATTTTTTTGTTTGGTTTGAATCAATTTATGTGTCAGTTAGTTAGTCAATAATCCCATACATTCCCAATATTTTATAAATAACTTGTTTCTCCTTTTGTTCACTTGAGGACAATTTTTCATTCAGTTGTGGGGGTATGATGAATTTTTTTTGTCATGCCTCGATATCGGGTCCCTGATATTAGAGCCCAAATATTAGATCCCCAATGTCAGACCCCATGATGCAATATCAAATATCCAATATCATGGGATGCATGCTAACCTATAAATACAACACTTGGGCACATGATTCTTCAATTTTTCCATTAGTTATTAGCAAAGCTCTTGCAATTTATTTTTTCTAAAGTTAGAATATTTTTTGAGTGCCTATAGTAAGAGTCAAAGAAGTGTACAAATATTTATTTGAGCATTGATGTACCTAAGCGCAGCATTGTGGATGGCAATAAAGATGAGCTTTTCTGATCAAACCTTGTAGCACTTGGAATAGATTAATGGTTTCTTTATGTATTTAATATTTATGTAATCTACTTTAATTAATTTTAACTAATCAATTAATATCGGCTAAATAGAAAACATAAGCATAACCACTTCAAGCATACATTTAACACTTGGTAACCATAGTAGTGATTAATGCTTGGTAACCTAGTGGTGTTATAAGATTTTTAGGATGTGTACAGAAAGCAGGAATGGATGCCTATGTTAGCATTAGTTAAGTGTTAGTTAGTTACTAGATTAATTAGATTAGTTACATATTTAATTCAATTTTTTTCCAACACTTACACTTCAGAGGCCTCAGTTACACTTAACCATACACTTACACTTCACATGTGAAACTAGGAAGATAATGATTGCAATGGTTAGATTCACCTGCTAGAAACCAATGTACTTAGAGATCTAAAGTCTATGGAATTCAACTAGATCACTGAGTGAACGCTAGTGATTCGTATGGCTTGGCGTAGAGCATACTTTCCACTCATCATTAAGTTACTACCAAAAATAGAAGATAGTATGTGCCTTAGAAATTGATGCCTAATTATGTTTTTGAATGTCATCTATAAAATTAATATCTAAAGCTATAGCCAATAAATTAAAATCATTTCTTCCTCATCTTATTAGCAAAGAACAAACTATTTTTGTTCAAGGCATGTATAGATTAGATAATGTCATTACTAAAGTTGAGGGCATGCATTGGGCTTCTTCCATAGAAAAAAGTCATTCTTTTTAAACTTTTTTTTGCAAAAGATTATGACAAGATTGATTAGTATTTTTTATGAAGTGTTATTAAACATCATAATTTAGGTAATTTTTTTGAAAATAAAATCAATATGATTTTATTAAATGCCTCTTTAGTTATATGCATAAATGAGATTTTTTTCAAGGGTTATTGAGCTAGAAAGATTAGTTTAGCAAGCATGGCCTTTAGCTCCTTATCTTTTTATCATGGTAGTTGATGCTCTTGGAGCTATGCTTAGAGCTCATAGTGCTTCTATGAGGTTAAAAGGAATTGCTCTTTTAGTAGATAAAAAGGATCTCATTTACAACTAGTTTGTAGATGACACATTACTTGCTTTCATTGAGAATCATAATAATTTTATCACTTCCTTGGATTATATTGATATTCATTATAGAGCTTCAGGAGGTAAACTTAATTAGAACAAGACTTAAGCTATTCATTTGAGCTTCTCTCTAAGGCCTGTGTGGACATATAATTATAATATCAAATGACCTTATCATATAGATATGTTTTCTCTTTTGGGTATTCCAATAGCATTATTTTCTACTTTTAGCATAATGTGGTAGAAAAAGTTAAGCAAAAAGATTTAAAATGAGTTGCCAAACCTTTATCTCTTGTATGTAGATTTATAGTTGCTGATCATATTTTGAGCTCTACTCATGTGTACTACTCTTCATTCATAGCTCCTTCTAAATCATCCTTTTAGAGCATTGATAGAATTCTCAGAAATTTCTTATTAGGTAGAAAATGATAGTCACAAAGCTTTTCATTGATTTTCTAGGGATATCTATCTTTTAAGTAAGGATTAAGGTGGCTTGGGAATTCCTTCTATTAAGTAACAAATTATTCTCTTGGCCTCTAAATGGATCACTCGTTGTATAGCATGTAAGTAAGCTTGGAAAATTCTATTTAGGAAAAATATTTCATGTTTAGGTAAATACTGAAGATGGAAGTATATTCATTAAAGCAATTAGATCATCTATGGATGGTCATAGAAGGGTATAGGTTCATATCTTATTAAGAAAATTTGGCATTGTTGGAATCAAATCAAAGGTTTTTTGTAATGGAAACCTACTAATTTAACCTTGAACAATTTGTTGAAGCACTTTATTTGGTGGTCACCTATTTTTAAAAAGAATTTTAGTTGCTTATTTGGATAATTCTCAAATAGAGCAAATCATTTTACTGATCGTAACCTCTATCATATTGGCCAATTTTTTTCTATCAGAAATGAAAATGTTTCTCTTTCTTGGCAACTTGTCAATGTTAAACAGAGGTTTCAAAGATAGGATATTTCTATATATTACCAGATTGAGCATATTCTCTCCACCTTTTGGGCACTTGAAATGCATAATAAAACTCCTTGGTATGAAGACTAGTTTTGGTGAGATGGTTCCCCTATGTGTGTTTTTTTTTTTTTGGTATTTCTATAGGTAAATCTTGGTTTCAATGGTAAGAATTTCAATATTCTACTTTAAATAAAAGATGGAATGTCCAACTAGAGGATCATCATTGGAAATCAAATTTTTATTATATATAAAATTCATAGGTCCATCTAATGCATCAATACTTATTTTGGTCCTTAATTCATCAAGGACTTCCCATTGGACATAGGATTCACCTATTAGGATTTGAATATCCTAAATGTATCATTTATCAAGAAAAAGACTCTTTTATGCATGTTTTTCTAGGAATGCTCTTTACCTAGACAAATTTTGAAGTTATGTTCATCTCTTCAAATTTTTCATCCAAATTAGTTTCTTGGTTTCCCATTATGCATATTTAATAAAAACTATTTAAGTGTCACCTTTAAAAGTATTGGAAGATCCTCCTTTTTGAGATTATTTTCTTCATATGGAAATTTAGATAAGATACTTAGTATCAAAACACAAGTTATACTGAGTTTAATTATGGTGTGAAGTGTTTCATTGCCAACTTAGTTCAACTTCAATGACACATGGTAGGCTTTGAATATAATAGTAAGTTATTTGGAGAAGTGTAATTATAACAACTTGATTTAGCTTTATTAACAATCATCCTAGGGGATGCAATTTTCTGTTGTGTTTTTTGTTACAAGTGACAAAGGATTACTTTGTAACCTATGGGTATTATTAAGGTTTTCGGTTTTGTTGTTTTTATAGTTTGTTGTTCATCTTAACAACCTCTTCGCATATAAGTATATACATTTGTAGCTCAGAAGGATTTAACTCAACCTTATGGGTATGCCATTGGAAATTTATTGAAGTGGTATCATACTGCTTAGCTTAAAATATCCTATTAAATTTGCAAGGTACTTCCAAGGTCTTTTTTAACTAAATCTTCTCTCCTTGAAAAAAAAAGAAAAACAAAGTTGAAGGGAATTTTTAGTTCTTATTTTATTTTTAACTATTATATATAGCTCAAAATAAGAAAAAGTAAAGCTTTCTTATATAAAAAAAGGTAAGGGCTTGAAAGATGTAATTTCATTTGTAATCTATTTTTGTAAACATGGAGGAAAAGGTTTCAGTCATACAAAATAATGTAAACGCTTTCATAAAATAGTTAGTGCTAAGTAGAACACAAGATAATGTGGAAATAATAATATTGTCAAGTAATTACAAAAAATAAAAGACACTTTAATGTAGTAGTAGCAATGATTTTTTATATATCTAAGAGTTCAAAAATGCTTATTTTCAAAATCTCTTATGTATTTCTTATGTGTTACATATCATGAATTAAAGATGAATCATATCTAAAAGATGATTATTCAAAATTTTTTAAACCACTACTGTCATCTTTAACATAACACAATCATTGTTCTAGTGATTGGAATTCATTATTTTCCATTGTTAATTTGTGTTGCTGCTATTACACATGATTGCATGGTTAGCTTAGGTGGATCCTTTTACATCTGCATCATCCAACCTTCATCTTTCCTTTCCATTGTTGGGGAAAAATAGAAAAATGATGGATTTTGTTAGTTTTTCTTCAAACATTGATCAAATGAATAATGATATGAATGATGAAATTTTTCACTTGCCAAGGATATTTACAATCAAATAATACATGCCTTTACAAAGCTTAGTGCACTCAAATTTTTTACTAGTAGAATTTCTTGTACAATAATTTTTCAAGATTGGTTTTGAAACTAAGACAATAGAAAATTTTTTGAAATATTAATATGTATAGGATGTTTTTGATTTAGTTATTTAGCCATTGAAAAAGAATTTAAATTCTATAAAGGTAAGTAAAAGCATGTTTGGCTGAGAGTAGGAGTTTGAATTTTTTGTCCAAGAGGAAGAATTAGCAATGGAGAATGAGGAGGAGGAGAAGATGTTTATTGTAGTGGTCATAGTATGATCTTATTAATCCTCCTGAAGATGATATTTGCTTAATCTCTTATCAATCATCCTCAAGGAATTATCTACTTCAAAGTTTAGGAAAATTTTAGTTGACTTTTCAATGCTATAAAGTCTTGGTGACTTATATATAAATTATATAAAAACTAGTTTAATAGTGTTGATGCCTTTGCTATGAAGCCTCTATTCTTTTCTATTTCATTTTCTTTTCTATTTATCTTCATTTTTTTCATCCTTGTTTGCTCATCTATCTCTTGTCTACAATTGGTTTTATGGTTTACTTATGTTCTTTGGATTCATGTTATGCTATTCTTTTGTCTAGTAGCTGGTAAAGTAAACATGATTTTTCTTTCTTATTAACTACAAGTTCTTGATTAGTTATTTAGCTATAGTAAACATATGTTTTATGATTAATAAACATATGTTTTTCCACCATATTCCTTCATAAATAAATCATAAATCTTGAAATTTCTTTTCCTAATGCTCAAGATTATCTTTAAGTTTTTTATAATGTAATGTTAAACATGAAATTTTTCAAATTTTTTTAATGTGATGCTAAAGATCTTGAAATTTTCTTCCTAATGTTGAAGATTATCTTCAATTTTTTCATAATTCAATGTTAAACATCTTGAAATTCTCTCTGGATGTTTTTCATTGAAGTTTTTTCAAAGCTAACTTTTTAAATCATAAAGGTTTTTAAAAGCCTTTATTCATTTACATGATTTTAATTAATTCATTAACTACAACCACCTTTGTGTTTTTCTTTCTCTTCAACATAGAATACACTTTTGAACCTATGACTTATAGTTTCTAAATCTAAGAGTCTTACCACTAGGCTAACATCTCATTGTTAAATAGATTATGATTTGGAGTCCCAATGTATATGTTATGTGTCCTTGAATATTCAAGGTATGAGTTAAAATGGAAAAATAAAAATGAATACATGAAAATGTTTTGTATAAGTAGAATTTAAGAAATAATAAAAAAGTAAAGTTTATTTTATAACTCACATGCTACATTTATTATGAAAATTTACAAAGTAGGGGGTGTTGAACCTCATAAAAATGAATGATAAGATTAAAAAATTCATAGTACATCAAATCATAAAAAAGAGAGTCTAAATAAAAAGCCCAACATTTTTTTGAATGTCTTTTTAGGTCTTCATCCTTATAAACAATCCTAAAAACCTTCCCTCTAGGATAGGAGAAGGATCAGACATTTTCCTTATTTAGAAGTGTCCTCATAGATTTTTACTTCTTACTAAAAGGTTTCTTATAAAGAGAAGAAGAAAACATTCTCTAAATAATAAAGAATAAATTAATTAGAGCTAAGGAAAAAATAACAACAAAAGTTGCATATATCCTATCCTTGAGCCTTGAAAACCAAAAAAAGATTAATACTATAAAAAACAAATTAATTGTTCAAATTTCACTAGGAGCTTTTTTCCTTCTAGAAGTTATAGTTAAAAAGTGAAATATTTGAGAATTTGATATTTGACACCTAAAGAGAAGTCATAGTTATGCTTTTGTTGCTAGAAAATAATTTTACACCAAAATTTCTAAATAGAGTAGAGAGTAGGGGCCTGAAGCAAATTCCAAATACAAAGAAATGAAGTAGACAAAGCAAGCTAATCACTAAGTATGACTTCATTGATGCTTGGTTGAAAGTTTTTATAAATTTTGGATATTTATTTCCAAGCATGCTAAGCAATAGGATACTCAAAAAAAAAAAACATGATAAAATGAGTCTTCACTTTTACAAAAGACATTAAGAAGAAACATTTTTCATATGTCTAAGATAAGTGTTGATAGGAAGACCTTGATGAATAAGATACCATAAAAAAAAAAAATTTATAAACTTAGGAGCTCTCCAAATATCTTTCATTTTTCTCATCCAAAAGTGTGATGATAATTGCATTTTCTAGGTCTAATTGAATTTTTTATGAATAAAATCATTCTTTGCAATAATTTTATAACTTTTGATTCAAATGAAAAAACATATGAAAAGTCTAATATAAATTATTATTAACTTTAAATAAATTCTCAAGGTTAGAAATTAATTTTTTAAAATTCTTTTTCATATTTCTATTCAAAGAATAGAGGCTAGAAGATTTATTCTAGAAGTTTACAAAGTAACAAAAACATGATATATATAGAAAGTGGATATGCTTTATGTATATTTTAAAAAAAATGCATCATATGACATTTTAACCTTTTTGCACTACCTTTCCCCACTAAGTTCACTGTGTATTTGGGTTTTCTATTTTTATTCAAATAGAAATTGATATTTATCCTATTTTTCATTGTTTCTTCTATTTTCAACAAATTTCTTATACATTTTTGGCTTTAGTAATGGATTTTTCTTAACTTTGAACTTATATTTTGAATTTCTATAGTAACATCTATCAAAGTTAGTGCAATAGAAGACTTGAAGTGAATGAACCCTTTAAGTATTCATTTCTAAACACAAATAATATAAAAATTCATATCTCTCAAATGGTAAAGAATAAAACTTCATACGATTCATCATTAGAAAGCTTATAAAAATTGTGATAATTTGAAATAAAAGATGATAGAAAAATATTTCTTAAACATTGTAGCACAGATTGATGTTTTTTCACTATTCAAATTTCCATTATTTTTGATAGGAACAACTAAACATGAGATAACTAAATTTTTCCAATTTTTTTCTTCAAGATTCTTAATTTTAACCTTTAGATAACTCAAATAGATTTCCAAAACTATGTAGCACATACTGTTGATCATCATACTTTGAAAGAAATAATTCAATCAATTTAGGTATTTGAAATAAACATTGAAGGAATTTTAACAAAAACTTTGAGAAATCAACATGTTAAAACCCCCAATAGTTACCTTAAGAGACATGTCGATAATTACAACATGTACTTTCAGGTCTCAATTACAGCTACCCTTTTGGGTTTTGTTAAGATAACAATAACACTTATTATGAAGAGACACCATCTTAATTGGGTAGTATCATCATTTGGAAATGGGTATGTGACAATCTACCTCCCTTAGGTTTCATTCATCCTCAAATGAATCCACATTCTCTATTTTTTTTGTAGCTCCAATGCTTTCTTTCATGATCCTATGCTCTAATAATTTCATTTCTTCTTTGAACTTGAAGTTATTTCTTGCTTATTCTATAAACAAAATATATGTAAGAAAAATATATGAAAAATTAAATATTACTTTCGTGATACTTACTTTATTTTTTATGATAATGAAAAAATATGAATTAAAGATCTATCAACCACCAATCACTAATTCTAACCAGGATCACACAAAGTGCAACTTGGATTTGGCTACCCAAGTGAAGGAAAGGAAAATTCATTATCCCCAATTTTTATTATCATAGATATTTTACTTATCTAATTAAAATATAAATTAAACAATGAATAAAATAATAAAATCATCAAATAAAATTAAGAGTGAGATACTTATTGATCTTGATCAACCTTATGAACTGATGGGAGTAATTATAATTCTACCATAAGTGGTATATGATCAGATGGTCTTGTTCAGGATGGCAAGGCTTGATCTTGATTCTTCTCAACTTTTTCTTTAAAAATAAACTCTAGTACCTTTGTAACTTGAAAGAATAAAGTATCGTACCAAATATAATCCAAAGTCTTAATGAAGAATGTTGTTGACCCATCTTCATTAATCATTGCAAAGTAATTTATAAACTATGGTTCTTGATGAGTGCTATCCATCAACATAATCTATTCCTAAATTTTAGAGTCTAATTTATCTACTAAAGATTCAAAGTAAGTAGAATATGCACTGGCTAATGGAATTACATGTTGAATTGATGGAAAAATCTTCTTCAAGTTGGGTTCATCTTCCAAATATTTCTTTATAGATCCATATTTTATGAATTGATAAAAACTACTTCCAATTTTTAGATTGAAGTCTCCACAAAGAATAAATGGAACTGGATTGATATAACTTAGGTATAACTTCTTCTTCAAACTTTCTTTTATTTTCTTAATCAAGTATGCTTCCTGACATAGTCTAACATCTGAAGATGTTGATTTGGCAATTAAATGTGTGTTGAATATGCATACACATCTTCCTAATAATTGGATTTTTAGAATTACATCCAAGGCTATGTGATTTTTCTGAAATCTTAACTATTCTTTCATTCCCATTGCTTGAAGTTCTGGAATTTCAAAAATCATATTTTCTAAACTCCATTCAAATCTTTGTACCAATTCAAACTTTTCTTTTTTATAAAAGATCACACAATCATCCATGTTGTGATTTCTACAATATGCTAATCTGTACAGCTCAAAAGAAGAACTTCCATAAGAATCGTTTTGCTTATAGATACCTTTGTATCCCATCTTTCCCAAGTCTTGTTGGAATTGATATAAAAATTCCCATGGCAAGACTTCTTGTAAGCATAAGACATCAACACCAAAATATTTTAACTTTGCTAAGATGCATGGATATAGATATTCATGCCAATCCAAGGCCCATGATGGACATAGTGGATGTTGTTTCTCACTCGCTAGTAATTTTGCAAGCACGTTGTATGTTGCAACTTTCATTGTCATTCTTGGATTATTGTTTGGATCATTTCTCTTCATGAGTATCATACTCCTTATCGAAATGACATTTTGAGTCTTCATGTTGTTTTTCCTTGTGTTTTGATTGCAAGATGAAGTAATATACCCTTTTCTTGATGGTTAAAGATTGTTTTGTTTCTCCAATTAATTCTCCAACTAATACATCAACTCATCATTAACTAATACATCGACTAATAATCAACTACATCATCTGAATAACTACATTATCTAATTTTAGTAATATATAATTAAATTACCTAAATTTTAGTAATATTTAACTAACTTTGGTAGTGTAACTAATGACATGCCATAGTGATCTTAAGACTATCCACAAGGGTTATGCACTAAATCTTAAAGCCTAAAAGGTTAAATTTATAATATCATTAAATTATAGGGTGATTAGATGATAAGTCTAACATTATTATTGAATTAAAAATGGTGAAAAATGTTGGGAATGACTATTCATATGTCGTAAAAGTACATTAGATGCTCAAGTTGTGTGAAAATTTAACTTTTGAGGATCTTGAGGCACTATATTGGGCAAAGAGTAAATAATAATTTTTGGAGTTCTCTAGGATGGATTTGACTCCACCATTAGGTCCAAAAGGTTGAAATATATAGGAAATGACTCTTCATTTGCCAAAAAATACTTCCAAAATTAAAAGTTATAGCTTCTAGAGTCTAAGTATTTTGGCATGAAAAACAAGATTTCCCAAGAGGTCACCCATCCAAGTTCTACTCTAGAACTAGCATGCTGAATGACAAAGTTTTTATCCCCTTTGTTACCAAGGTGCCAGTTAAAATTTTTGAAAATAATTGTGCACATTTTAAATTAATAATTATGGGAAAAATATTTTTTAT
The DNA here is from genome assembly GCA_015680685.1 of Gnetum montanum. Taxonomy (NCBI): domain Eukaryota; kingdom Viridiplantae; phylum Streptophyta; class Gnetopsida; order Gnetales; family Gnetaceae; genus Gnetum; species Gnetum montanum. The sequence goes on from MNCI01007326.1 coordinate 129,499, forward strand.
TTTTTCTACAATTTTTTTGTCAGTTGATGGGAATTTTGAAATTTCCATTAGTTCTTAAGAAATTTGATTTTTCCATTTTCCAATGAAAATGTTTTTACTACATAGATGATGACAATTCCAGCATCTACATGACCCTCTTCTAGGCCAAAGTGGCCTATTGTGTGGTCCCTACGGTCCTCCCCTGGGCTAGCATAGCCAATCTTGGGGCTTGTGCATTCTTATTATGTGCTTGCATGACCCATGTCAGGGCCAACATGGCCCTTGACTAGGCCTACATAGCCCATCTCAGGGTCTACATGTTAAGAGATAATTTTTAGCAGTGTTCAAAGAGGCAATTTTCCATGGTGCTAGAGGTAGTTTTTGGTGGTGCTTGAGGTGATTATTGGCAATGTTGGAGGCGATTATCAGTGGTGATAGAGGTGGTTATTGGTGGTGCTCGAGCCAGTTATCGATGGTGCTAGAGGTGGTTATCAACAGTATTGAAGGCAGTTATCAACAATGTTAGAAGTGGTTATCAACGGTGTTGGAGGTAGTTATCCACGATGTTGAAGGTGATTATAGATGATGTTGGAGGCAGTTATCGGTGGTGCTCGAGGTGGTTATTCATAGTGTCGATGGGCAGTAGTGGCATTGTCAATGACAACTACAAAAAATGTGATAAGGTTTTCTGTGGTGAAAATGACATGCGAGAAAATGGCATAGGTTTGAGGCATAGTAGTTGTAGTTGTAGATGCAGGGTAGCATGACGGTAGTAGCAATAGATAGCAAGCAACGATTGGACAGTGATGGCTTGCATGTTCTAGTGGGTGCAAAGGCTGAAGTGGTGTAAGAAGTAAGGATTTTGGTTTAGGTGGGTGGTAGTGCAATAGGAGTGGTGGTGGCGATGAGAACAAGGATGGTGCAATCCTTGTATGGCCTATGTGGATTTTGCTGGGCCTGCATAGCCTGTGTGGCTCCTGTTGGGCTTGCACAACCCTTACAGGTTGATGTGGCCTAAATTTTTTTAATAAAAAAATAGATTTTTGAGGTCAGGGGGGGATTGGGGTTTGAACCCATGACCTCCCACTTAAAAAAATATCTTATTATTTTTTTTAATTTTTTATATTTATATATATATATATATGGTTGGGATTTGAACCCATGACCTCCTACTTTAAGAGTCTTTTTATTTTTAATTTTTAAACTTTTTATTATTATTTTATTCCATGTTACCTTGGCGATTGACATGGTGGTTCGGCTGATAACACAGCAGGGGTTCAGTATGGGTAAATGGAAATTCTAAGTTGATTTTTGACCCTAAAATTTTGACATATTTTTTAAATAATAATAATAATAATTTAATATTATTTAAATTCATGTATAACAAAAAACATTAAAATCGAGACAAATTTTTTACTGTTGGAATCGTCTCAATGAGTACTATGCGTTCAACATAGTTTTAGGGCTAAAAAATGAAGTTGATTTTTCAAGATTTAAAAGGAACAAACTAGTCTATTTTGTTGAATTGACATTTCTAGACTAACATATGGTACTTGGAATCTTCTAGATGACTTGGATAGTGAATTTCAACAAAACAAGATCATTTCAGGTCATGGTTACTAACTTTTCGGAAAAAAATTTAACAATGACCCTAATCAATTAATAATTATAGTATTAAGATGGGTAAGAGTTACCTAGACTAGTGTATCAATATCTTACCAACATCTCTTGTAATTGATAGATCTTAATGAGGTGTGATCAAATCTTCATCAGTTAATGATATCCATGAAAGAATTTTGTTGGTTGCTAGGATTTAGATGTTTGATCCCTTCTTCGTGAAATCAATGCAAAGGTATCTTTTGACTTACATCATAGACATATGGTACATTTGGTGATGATCAATGACTTTCCCTATGTTGTGGCTACAAGGTTCATCATCCAATTCATGTTGTAGTCAGCCCATGATTCTGAATGATCCTTGAGTCATGGTTTGCTATGATAGCAATTGTAACATCCCATCTCTGGATGTCATGAAAAATGTCAAATATATGATATGTTAGACATTATGCATACAAATAAAATATACCAAATGTGAAATATATGCAATATTCAACATTATATATAAGGGAAATAATAGGAAAAATGTAGAAAGAAAAAGAAAAAAATGCTTTATTGATATGGAATAGTATATTCGGATTATGCTTCGAGAGTGTTCCTTGGGATTTTCTTCCTTTGGTATCTATCCCTTAGAGGCAATCCAGCACTACCACCATGATTAGGCCTATAACCCAACTAGAAGGGATGGCCAATCCACTTCCTATCCCGCTTCACCCAACTTCCTATGACTTGCTTGTACCAGCTCTGCCACTCCATGCTGGCAAGACCTCTAACCCTAAGTATAAATGCCTTAGGTCAAACCCCCAATATTTACCTTAGGAGACACATTCATTATTACAACATGTCCTTTTAGGTCTCAATTACAACTACCCTTTTGGTTCTTGTTAAGATAACAATAACCCTTGTTATGAGGAGACATTATCTTCATTAGGTAGTAGCACCATTTGGAAATGGAGATACAACAAGGTGTTTATAGAGAACTTTTGAATCTACTCCAAGTGGAGTTCCTTAATTTCTCTCATTTGATATCAAGATTGGAACAAAATAGAAGTTTGAAGATGGATATGCTTAAGAGCACACTACATCTTTTGGGGAGTTTCTACCTCTCTCTCAACTTAAGATGTCAACTTGATTATCTCTTTACCTTTTCTCTTCTACCTTCATTCTCTTGCAAAATACATAGCCACACATGGCCTTATATAGTTCTTTGAGGTGGTTAATATAACCTTGGTTATGATAGGTGACCTAGGTTAGGCCTTGGTTAGGTTAGGGTTAGGTAAGGGTAGGTGATCCATGTGATCATACAAATTCACTACCTTGTACACATGGGTGTGTAAGTTTGACTAGGTGACTCATGTGCTTATACCAACCCACTACCTTGTGCATATGGGTGTGCATGTTTAACTACCAATTTAAGCACATGGATTGCATATAATTTACAACATACTTTTGGAAAATATAATTCCTAACCATGTAGACCTACATGAATACACAAGGTGCATGACTTATGGACTTAGACACAAGATGAGAAGAAATATATTAAGATCCTCTATTAACTTCAAAAGTTCTTTTTCTTTGGCATCTAATTCATGATCTTCATTTCTATTACTTACATCTTCACTAATCTCAATCTACTAACATTGCAAAAATAAAAAATAAAAAAATAAAACACATAAGCATCCTGGATAAGTTCTAACAACATCAACATGGGTACAAACATTCTTTGGAATGAAATGAAGCCTTTTTATATTTTTAAAGGGTTTTTTTTCTTATTTTGGACTTTCTTCTTTAGAAAATTTAATTGATGAGTTATCTTTATCTTTTCTTTATACTTTTGTGTTGAATTAGTATAGATGATTACGTGATGTGGGCATGTGAATTAAATAAGTTAAAGATTAGCTTTGCATGAATAGTTTTTTAGACTATCAAAATTTGTGGTTATCTTTGTGGATTATGCATAAATAAATATGTGATGAATGGAATGATTTGAGACTCATGAAAAATTAGATATGATATTGAGATTATTAGTATAGTTTTGGTGTCATGTATTATGAAATTTTTTTTGTTTGAGTGCTTCTAGGAGTTTCAATTATCACTTGCAATAATTAAATACTTCACCAATGTTAGTTCCAAACCCAAATATGAAAGGAAAAGAGTTAGTGTTAGATTGGAAACTAGTTGTAAAACCTTACCAAATCTCATGGATGGGTTATTTTTTAGATTTTATAGATGCTAGGGCATTTCCTAGATGCAATGTAGGGATTGAAAATAAATAAAGATATAGCTTTTCATAGAGGTGAATGATGAAAAAAAACTCACGTAGCTAATCCCATTTTGTTGGGACAAGGCTAAGATGATGATGATGACTTATAGTAATTAAATGTTATTATTTATTATTTTATTAATAAATTATAAATACATATAGCATTATTTCAAAGATGATTTCATATAAATACATGATAGCATACAAGATTTATCTTCTTAAAGGTTACATTAGTAATCATTTTTATCAAATTATAAGTAGTTCAAGAAGTATACTTGTGGCAATAAATTTTGTCAAACCATGACGTGGTATTGTCTTTATGAAGTGGGTGTGACTATTAGCCTTAGATATATGTGGTCATATTATATGTTTAATTTGGAATGTATTGTGACTGTAACATGTAATGACTTAAGTTAGTTGTACATGTCTCTACGATGGCATTTGTGGTGGTTGTTGGGAGCTGGTGCTAGCATGAGGGTTTAGAACAATTGATGATAAGGTACCCTAGATATACTTATGAATTAGCCACCACTAAGATGCATTAGTAAGGCTTCTATCTTAGGCCTCATCCTAAGAGTGGAAAAGAATAGATGTTTTCATCCCTCAACTAGTATGTGACATAGGTGTGTACATTCTTATAGCCAATCCTCCAAAAGGCTAGCGGTTATGGGTCATGGGTTGACAAAGCCTAGCACTTGTTAGGTAAATAGAAGACCTACAGGTAAAAGACTGATTATAAGTAATCATGAAAAATTTTCATGTGTTACACTAAGTGCGAATATGCTAGCGACTACATGGGTTATGTGTATATGTTAGTATAGTAACTTGTAAGTCATAGTAATGATAATATATCTTGTGATTGATCTATGAATCTGTAGTTTGTATGATGTTTTATGGTATGATATGGATAAAAATGTATAAACATAATAGTGGAAATGAATGAGGTGTGGAAGGTATGTGATGCAATGGATATATGATTATTTATGCTTGGTCTATCACTATGTATTATCTTCCTGTTGGCGACCGTTTGGGATGCGATCGCCAATGAGTGTCCTTGAACAGGATTTAGGTGCTTGCTAGTCTCTGGCAACACCAAGGCCTAGATACCTCCAAATAGACTCAATAGTTAATGTGAGTATGTGTGTGTGCTATTGCGGTATGCGATTGTGAAAAATGAAATGATTGTGTTGTGTGTAAACTACAAATGACTTATCTTAAAGAGATTCAGCCAACTTTGCCAAGTACTGTGAGTTGTTGAGAGTTCTTATTCTATTCAATTTCCTAGTCTATGTGGTCCTTATAATACCTACTTGTAACAAATAAATTTTTGCAAAAACGTTTGAGCACAACTCTACGAATCTACTTCTAATTTTCCCTAGAGAAAGAGATAGTTCCACAAGAAAACTAGAAATAGAG
>MNCI01007326.1:134816-172247 GCA_015680685.1 Gnetum montanum
TGATTGAAATACCACGGAGATTCACTTTAAAGATAACAGAAGCTATTCTAGTCTTATCAAAATACCAAAGATTTTTTGAACCCTCTTGACTATTGAATCATTCAACGACTTGACTACATGCAGAGGCTCTCTTATAACAATCTCAATAGCGGTTCTTATACATTGCACAATAATAAAATTTACTACTAAAATGCTCTTAAGGTTTTCAAACTCAAGCTCTTCTATGGCACAATTTTAATAGAAATTTTCTATCATGCAACGAGAACAATAAGAGCAATCTAAAAATTCCAAAATTACTTGCCAAGCATGATACTATCTAAACCACTAGCTAAAAAATTTAAACAAAATAAAAAATAAACATAACTCATAGCACTATAACAAAGAGGCTAAAATATTGTCTTTAACAAGTCATCTTACAAACAATCTTTCACAATGTCTTCTTTTCCAATGCTATCTTCCCCCAAGAGTGTGTCTCTGAGTGTGATCCCTCCTCCTTCTAATCCTTGAAGCCTTTTTATAGGGTTCAAAAGGTAGTTAGATATTACAAAATATCTTGGGTAACTTCTCTCCCAAGTAAGGAAGTTATAACTTTCCCAACTAGTTAGGAGATATTACTTGCCCAACTAGTAAGGAAGTTATAACTTATACATGAAGTTAGGAGAAAATCATGCTAACATTGGCATGTGTAAATATTACAAATATTTCTTTTTTTAGCAACAACCTATATAATAATTTTTTAAAAAAATAAATCCAAGATCTTCATAATATAAGAGCTTCATACAATTGTCAGTTTATTTTTATTTAGGATTTTAATTATTCAATATCATTTAGCTCTAGTAATTCTCATGATCAGGCTGTACTAAGAAAGTAATTCAGCATCCACCTTAGTGTAGATGTTGGTGGAGGTGGCTGTATGGTCTTTAAAATCAATAAAGCTGATCTTTGCAAATTTCTGATGCTGTATAATTAAATCATATGCATTTTATATTCACGTAAAATTTGTTGTTGGCTTTCTTGGAAAAATGACATTCTCTGGAAAAATAAATTGAATACGGTGGTGGTTACTTGGCGCTGTTGTTAATGCCTCTGAATGTGAAGGAGTTAGGCCTGGAACAACCCGATTTCTACAAATAGTTTCAAATTATTCCGTCATACTTAACGCCTCTGAATGTGAAGGCGTCAGGCCTGGAATAGCCTAATTTCTGCAAACAGTTTCAAATTACTCCACCCTGTGTCAATCTCAACCAGAACTGTATATCAACTGCCACTGCAAAACAAGGCCTTGCCGCTGCATCCGGTAATGTTGCCATGTGGTGTTCAGTTGCTACCGCCATGTGCCATCGTTCGCTTGCATAAACTATGATTCTTCATTAACAATTTTTTGTACATATCTGGATAATAATTTGTTTCCATAGTACCTATTGCATCTTTTTGTTGGAATGTGTGAGACAACAATCCATGGCAAGGGCTTTGGGTAAGTACTCGTTCCACAGATTTTTTAGTCTTTGACAACCCAACATGAGCAGAATCCTTCCATGAAACTACCCTGATGCAACAACCAAGTTTTTTCAACTGAGAACCAAAGTTTCTAATGGTCTCATAACTTGAAATTTCATCATTTTCTAAGCATAGTATGAGGATTGGACCCATGTACACTAACGAATACATTGCTTGCCAGTATTTTGCGTGTAGCCTCTTCACTGTCAAAGAGAGACTATTGACAATTTTTCTGCTCTTGTGATGATGCCCGATGATTGTCCAAGCCTGCCTTTATCCTTCAACCGCGGAGAACAAGAAGAAATTGCCAAGGCAAAGTGAGGCAATTCATATGATGTGAATTAATAAAAAAATGAGTAAACACTTAAGTAGGTGTTGTTGTAGCTATCGATGTCTCAAACTCTGCAACTTCATTTATGTTACTGTTCGCGGAGGAGGGAAGTTCAACTCAGAGAGATTTAGCGCAGCATGTGTTGACCTGACTAGATTGATGGGTGAAAGATTATTCAAATAATTGAAATTGGTGAATCCCACGTAACTAGCAACTGAGCCTTAATCTGAAATGCATTGGCAGTTTTCATAGTAGCAACAGAATGAAAATGGCGATGGTAAAGTGCCATCACTGAGTTGTAGATGATTGATTGAGGCAGAAGCGGCAGGAACAAGCCCAAGACAAAGGTAAAACAAAGTAACCATAATATTATTTCATTGACATATTGGTTTTCGTCAATATTCGCATTAATTTTTGACATAATTGGCTTCCGTTAGTCAAATCAAATTAAATCATAAAATTCTGTGTTCTAAAGATCCTTCTTCTCTTCTTGCAGTGATGGTGGCTATCCATCAGCATTCATATCTTTATTGTTCAATCTGTACTTGTATTCTCAGAGATCTACTGGGTGTTAATTCACCTTTCAACCCGCTCTTGTGATTCTCTCTACTCTAGCATGGAGATTCCTCCTTTCTATTTATCTTAATAAGAATAAGCTGGATAGAAAAATATAGTGGTGTTTCATACACGACTCAACAGAATGTACTGTCCAGAGGTATAGATGTTTGGTGGACACACCTGGAAGGATCATAGATTTGGTTGAAAGCAAATGCTTGTTGCTCAGTGAAGTTCAATTTTTTATCTTGGATGAGACCGATTCAAATGCATATTATATTACCAGTATCTCCACTTTTGTTGTTATTTTACTTATTATTTTCTTTCGTTCCATCTTTTCATCCAATCATTTTTTTAGCGAGCGACAGAAATCAATACCTTTTCAACCTACATATTGCCATTTGAAATAGTAATATGGAAATATTTTGAAGGTCTCAATCTTCTCATATCTCTGTTCCATGAAATGGCTAAAATGTGCCAACACTTCCTATTCAATTCAGTAAGAATTATGTTAGTATTATGTGAGATATTGTATGTGAATGTATTTACTAAAGTATGTGTGAGATTGAGTATTAATGTAGGTTGCTTCATACCCCATTTCTCTCCTCTAGTGTAGTGCTTGTTGGCCATGTAGTAAGGGAAGTACAAAGGCTTCCCACGTAGTTTTATACTGACCTTATTTAGTTATAGGTGGAGGGTGCAAGTGTGTAGGAGAGAACTGAGAGGATTGAGTAGACGAATGCATTGATGTAGATAAAAGAAGAAAGCCATCCACAAGCTCTCAATGTCTCATCCATAAAAGGAAAGGAAGAGTATTCAATGAATGTGGACAAGCAAAGTTATCATTGACACATGTGAAAGTGCAAGGTTATGAACAAGGAACAAAGAATTCATCATGCAAAGGAAGGTAAAGAAGGATGCCTTCAAGAAATAGTAGACATCTTGGAAAAATTGGAAGATGCATAGATAAAGACTTCTTCAAGAAACAATAGACATCTTTCCTTAGGAAAAGATGTCTTCCATGAAGCAAACACATCTTCACAGAATACAGGCTAGTTTTAGAAAGACATATTTCCCTATACAAAGATGTCTTTCCAAAAGAGAGGACAAATACAAAAAGATGTCTTAGGCATGAAGAAGATGTTTTTCATGACCTTCATCTACCATTAACTAGTTGTTAAATGAGTTCCAAGATGGATTTGAAAACATGGTAGCTATAATAAGACATCATATGCATTGGAAAATTTGCAAGCTCTTATAAGATCATTGTCTAATCAATTTTCATTCATTGTAATAATTGTTGCCGTTCATTGTATTATCTTTTTTCCATTGTGAAGTGTGTTGTACCTCAAAGTACAAGGATTAGCAAATTGAGTTTCATTCATCCCTTGTAATTATTGTCCTTCCTTAAACCCTATAGGGTTGATGTGCTTCTTGTGGGAAGGCATCTTGATTGAGCTTATTAAGAAAATGCGGGATTGAGTGGTTGGTGTTGTGGCACAAAGCTCCTGAGTAGAGCTCAAGATTGTAAAAATATGGAATCCTAGAAACCACATTCCATGCCTAAGGGGACCTTTTGGGGCTAAGTGGTTGATGTAGTGTCACAAACTTTGAAGTGATTATACAAGGTGAGAACCCATCAAGCCACATTTGAGAGCAACAAATTCTGGAGGTGGGCTTCTGATTTACCCTCTATGTGTGGAATACCCAAGTTAGCAAAACCACATTAAATTTGGTGTATATGATTTGTCCAAATAATTTCAAGTTGGGAAACTTATTCTCTTCCCCCCTTTACTAAGTTAAATGGTCCATAAGTGGTATCAAATCCTAGTACTCTTCTTTGTCATCATCAACTTCAAGAGTGAAAAATGGAGGTGACAGCTTATACAAAGTCATCTATCTTTGATAAATTTGACTTTTCCTATTACAAAGCTAGAATGCAAGGGTTTTTCGAATCCATGGATTTTGAAGTGTGGGAGTCAATCCTTGAAGGGTATGCTCCCCTTGTCGACAGATCCACCAACATCATCAAGCCTTGTAACAAATGGACATAAGAGAAAAAGGATAAGTTCATGTTTAATTCAAAAGAAAACAATTGTTTATATTATGCATTGAATAAATATAAATTTAATAGAGTAGTAGGATGTAAAACAACCAAAGAAATTTGGCAAACTTTAGAAGCTACTTATGAAGGAACATCTATTGTTAAGAAATTGAAATTATTAGTTTTACAAAGTGAATATGATAAACTTATAATGAAAGAAGGTGAGAAAATAAAGGATTATTTCTCTAGTGCTAATGATATTGTTGTAGCTATTAGAGGAATAGGAAAAGATTTTCTTGAAAATGATGTCATCATCAAAATGATTAGAACTCTACAACTGAAGTTCAAATCAAAGGTCACAACTATGGAAGAAATTAGAAATTTCTTAACTATGAAATTTGAAGAGCTTCGAAGTGCTCTCATTGCTTATGAAATGAATCTCATAAGAGAAGGAGCGATCCAAGAAAAAAATCTTGCTCTAAAGACTACCCCTAAGGAGAAGAAGTTAAATAAGCATAATGAGGGTAGTCAAGATGAGATTACCTTTCTCTCAAGGAAGCTACTACAATTTCTTACAAGAAGAAACAAGGGAGAATCTTAGCAAAGACCAAATCTTTTTAAAGATAGAGAAAGAGGTAAAAATGTTTTGAATGTTTCTAACTTAGATTTCCCTTCTATAGAATGTTGGATTTGTGGAGGAAGAGGCCACAGGGCCTTTGAATATCCTAGTGATTCTACTGATAGAAAGATACATCCAAAGAATAGATCCAATGACGAGGAATCAAAAAGGACCAACTTTTATACAAGTTGGGATGATGGTGAGCAAAGTGAAGAAGAAGCACAGAATGCTTCCAAAAATTCACATCTCATATGCATGGAGATTACAAATGAAAATTCCTCACATACAACTAAACAAGATGGTAAGTATGATAAAAGGTATAATGAATTTAAATAGTAATTTTTTCTTTTATATCATTTGATTAGAAAGGAAAATAAATTGTTAATGTCTAAATTGGATGCTATCCATGTTGAACTGAAAGAAGAGATCTCAACCATAAAAGCTAAGATTCAACAACTAAACTCTTTTAATAGGGATTGCAACAAGGTTCAAGAAGAGGAGACTCCTAAAAAACATCCAAAGAATTTAGAGGAAGATACACATGAAAATTAAAGTTCAAGCATAGTCAAGTTTGATACTTTTAATCAATAGAATAATTCTTTGTTTATTTGTAAAAATTGTGATTGTAAGAAAACTCTTAAATATACCCGTGATGATCAAAACAAGAACTATTGGTCCTATCAAAAAGGCTCTAGTAAGGAAATTGTGCAAGTACCAATAAGTGAGAATGAAGAGAAATGGAGTAATGAAAATTATGTTATAAATGATCAAGGGTTCTATCATAAAGAACATAAATGAATGCATATATCACATACATGATCCAATGAAAGAGAACTTAAAGATGAGGAGGTACTTTATGATAGGGGACCTCATCTCAAACTCCATTAAACTTCTCTCCTTACTAGCAACCAAGGTATGTCAAGGTAAGTTTCCATCTTGTTTCTTGTTGGTTAATAAGAATATGAATTGAGGAGTCCAAATTTGATTATGTCTTATCTATATTAGAAAAGTGTTGGTATAATTATTCCTTGATCTTGGTATAAGTGATTTTATGAAACTATTCAGTGTAACACTTGTAATAATTTCATTTTGATTCTTGCCTTGCACTCAATCTTGGTTAATCTCAACTTCTTGTGATGATTTATTTCTATGCTCATATCCTTTGGAATACTTTTGCTATTTATGAGATAAGACAAGCTTTTGAAAAATTCTATCAATATTATTGATTGGAGACTTTAGTCTCCACATTTTATCTTAATGTTGACCTACAATTGTAGTGTTTTGGTGATTTACAACATTTCCACATTGGTCTTAAAAGCCCAAGATAAGTAACACATGTATAGGAGGAGCCTATTTCTCATTATCCATCATCATCTTGGAGGTCATTAATGTAGGGGAAGTCTTTGGAGACTTTAGCCAAGAAACACTGAAATAGTAAAATATTCCAAAATGAGCAAGATCAGGACATCAAGAGGTATTTTTCTTTTAAGATGATGGCTAAGTCTTGAATTTTTATTCTTGATATCCCTTGGTAAAAGTGAGGTATGTATATATATTTCTATATCAACATTATTATTATTATTATTATTATGAAAAATGGTTATGTTTGTAGCATTGCTTTGTACAAAAAGCAAGATATTCTTGTGTTGATGTTTTTCAAATTTTTGGTTGAATATAGTGATACAAGCTCTAATGAGATAATTATTTCAAATAGATAGGCTGCTTGTTCTTACACAATCTATATTTGGTCCCATTATAAAATTGTGTGTCGTTGGTCCTTTTTTTTTCTTGACTGGTTGTAGCTACTTATTTTGAACTGAAAAGAGAAAATATTAATGTATCATCAGCCCAAATATTCAATATTCAATCATAAGCTAAAGCAAGAAGTACCTATATTTTTACAAATAGTGATATTATTTCTTACGAAAATATGTGCAAGAACATGATCATTTTGATTATGACAAAGTATCAATGATTTTGATTCAAACATCCTTTGAGTAGTTTTCCTTGAGATGTACTTGCTTATTTATGAATTTCACATTGGTTGGTTTCACATTGTGAAGTTGCATTGCCATATTTTGCTTATCATACAAATATGCCCTATTTGTAACATCTTGTCCTAGATGTTATGACAAACATCAAATATAGGATATGTTAGACATTATGCGTACAAAGAAAATATACCAAATGTGAAATATAAGTAATATTTGACATTATGTATAAATAAAATAATAGGAAAAATGTAGAAAGAGAAAGAAAAGAATGTTTCATTGATATGGAATACTGTATCTAGAACATGCTCTAAGAGCGTTCCGTAGGGTTTTCTTCCTTTGACATCTATCCCTTAGAGACAATGTAGCACTACCACCACGATTAGGCTTATAACCTTGCTAGAAGGGATGGCTAGTCCACTTCTAGTCTTATTTCACCTAGCTCCCATGACTTGCCTATACTAGCTTTGCCATCCCATGACTTGCTTTTACCAGCTCCGCCATTCCATGTTGGCACAACCTCTAACCCTAGGTATAAATGCCTTTGGCCAAATCCCCAAAGGTTACCTTAAGAGACATGCCTATTATTATAATGCACACTTTTAGGTATTAATCACAACTACCCTTTTGAGTCTTATTAAGATGACAATAACACTTGTTATAAAGAGACACCATCTTCATTAGTCAGTAGTATCATTTTTGAATGGGTATGTGACACTATTCTTTTGATGTTTTACAAAGATGGAGAATATTAGAACATTAAGAGAACCATGTGCTATAAACTACTAATGACTAATTGATTTAGAGATAGGTTCCTTGATCTTCAAGGCTTATACTCCACTTCAAGCTTTAAGTTTGAATATCACTTGGAAGGCTTGGATCAATTCTTGATAAATTTGGGACAACACTTCATGGAAATTAGTACTAAAAATATGTGTGCTCTTTAATTGATATTCTTGCTTTACTAAATGTTTTTTTCCTTTTGAATTATGCCATGATTGTTGATTATGCATATTTTATGATAGTATTCTTTTATGATGAAGCTTTAACTATTTTATATGTGCCATTATCCTTTTTGTTGCTATTCAAAAATGAGGAGAGTAGTATGGTTATATTTTTATGATCACTAAATCATTTTCTTAAGTTTTTAACATCACCAAAAAAGGGTAGATTATGCATCTTTTGGTGTGTCAAAACGTTAAGAAAAATGAAGACAATGTTTGTGTGATGTGGTTGTAGGACCAAGATGAGATGACTAGAAACACATTGATGTAGACAAAAGGAGAAAGTCATCCATAAGGCCTCAAAGTCTCATTAACAAAAATAAAGGAAGAGAATTTAAAGAATGTGGACAAGAAAAGTTTTCATTGACACATGCAAAAGTGCAAAGTTATGAACAAGGAACAAAGAATTCATCATGCAAAGGAAGGTAAACAAAAATGTCTTTAAGAAATAGCAACCATCTTTGCAGAATTGGAAGATGCATAGATAAAGACATTTTCAAGAAACAACAAACATCTTTCCTCAAGCAAAGACTTCTTCCACCAAGGAAAGATGTCTTCATGGAATATAGGCTAGTTTTAGAAAGACATCTTTCCCTAGACAAAAAAGTCTTCCTAGAATTGAGATTTCAAAAAGGCATCTTTACAAGACAAAGATGTCTTCCTAGAATAGAGGGAAAATACAAAATGACATCTCATTCATGAAGAAGACATCCTCCATGATTATTATCTACCATTAGCTATTCGTTTCATGAGTTCCAAGATGGAATTGGAAACATGGTAGCTATAAGAAGACATCATATGAATTGGAAAATATGAAAGCTATTGTACAATCATTGTCTAATCATTTTCAATAATTTTAATCATTTTTTCTCTTCATTGTATTATCATTTGTCCATTGTAAAGTGTGTTATACCTCAAAGTACAAGGATCAACAAACTCAGTTGCATTCATCCTTTGTAATTATTGTTCTCCCTTAAAACCTACATGATTAATATGCTTCTTGCAATAATGAATCTTGATTGAGCTTGTTGGGATCCTATGAGATTGAGTGGTTGGTGTTACAACATAACACTCATGAGTAGAGCTAAAGATTGTAAAGGTTATGAAAGCATGGAAACCACATTTCAAGCCTGATGGAATCTTGTAGGGTTGAGTAGTTGGTGCAATGTCACAACCCTCTAGAGCTGGGCTTAAAGATTGTATAGGTTGTGAACCCTTCAAACCACATTTGAGAGTAACAAAGTCTGGAGGTATGCTTGTGATCTACCCTTTGAGTGTGGACTACCAAAGTTGGGAAACCATGTTAAATTTGGTGTGTGAGCTTTGTGCAAAGAATTTCAATTTGAGGAACTTATTCATCCTCCCCCTTTCTAAGTTCAACAATCCACATATATCTCCATGTACAATTTTTTGTAGACAATTTATATTTGCATGATCATGATTGTACTCTTATTTATATTATGTTTATGTTTTTGTATATTGTAAGAGAAGTATAAAATTTTCCTTATGTAGAAAAATGCAGCTTTATTAATTGATATGCATGCTTGAACTTTGGTTTGACATAGATTTTTATATAGTTTGATATTGCAAGATATATATATATATATATATATATCAAGTGATTTATTATTAATGTATTTTCATGCACTATTGGTTTTCTAGTTTATCATGCTTCCATTGTATTATTATTTGCAATCATATATTACTTCATCCTAGCTAGGTGTCGTAGGAAGGGGTCTTACAAAACTTCCTTACAACCACTTGGACTATTGTAGGAAATTTTAATATGATTGAGAATCTAGAGAAAGGTAAGAAAGTTTTAATAATAGTAAGTTGTATTATTGGCTTCATCTCAACACAAACTTAACTTTCATGAAGCTAATTAGAAATGTTTTTCATTCAACCCTTCTAATTGGTTTACCTTAAATAATGCTAAACAAGGAAATTTTTTCATTACTTCAATATTAGATCAAGTTTTATTTATCTAAGAATACATTTATACAATTTACAATTATAGATGATGCTCTTGTCCATGCTTATTATACTTAGGCTCTTTTAGATCATTATCATGTTAAATGATCTTTTTTCTTTTATGGTTGCCTACACTCTTCTGGTGATCTTTATATTTTCAATATAGCCCTTCTTTGCAATAACTCTTTGCATTTTTTATTTATACAAATTTGGAACCTTTGTCATAAGCTTGTATGAGATGATAGTTAGATTAATTGATGAACTACTCCTTGTAATTGTTTTCAATGTTTTTCTAAACATGTAATAAAATTGGTGGCTTTTCATATCTTTGAATAAATCTATTTACTTTGACCCTAAAGTATGGATCCTAGAGCATTAGCTACAATGATAATATGAGAGGAAGCTAATGGAAATTATTACAAAATTAATCTTTGAAGCTTAATCACATTTGAGAAGGTTGCATATGCATATAACTAAAGAGATACCTAATAAAAGCATATCAATATGATTTTCAAATGCATTATCTAATTGATTATTCTTGATAACATATCTTAAGAAAGACTTAGCAAACTTTTCATAAGCTTTAGCAAAATCAAGGTTAAGAATAATAGATTTCTATTTTATGAAAGAAGTCTAATGCATATCATTAATAATGCAAAATCATTAACTAGGATAGAAAGCTATTATTCTTCTTTCATTTATGATATTTAATAAAGTAATTGGGTGCCAACTACTTATGTTAGAAATATCATCTATTTTAGGTAAGATCTTAATGATGCTAATATTAATAACTTTGTCAAAATAGCTTTTATGAAAAACCTTCTAATACACATTGTAAACAATGTCATGTAGAGTCTACTAAAAAAAATTTAAAAATTCTATAAGAAGATCATCCATTTTAATGACTTTGTTATTATGAAATTTTTGTAGAGCCTTGAAAATATCATCCTTGAGAATAAGAGTGGCATCACAAAATATAAAACAATTAGAAGGAGTAATGACTTCCAAAAAACTATTTACTACAACTAGATCAATATATTTCTTACTAAATATTTAAAAATAATATTCTAAAAAAGGATTGTAAAATATCATTTTAGAGTTAAATAGATGGTGAGCAACCTAAATGACCTATAATTAGGGGAGTTTTGTCTTCCTTTTGTTGATGCAATAATTAACTATTAACATAAAACATCTTTAATTGTATAATTATGAGCTCAATTTTTCTCACGTTTCCACCAAAGATAAGAAAGTTTTGAGTAGTTTTAAAAGAATGTTTAGAAGATAGATTTCTTTGAACTTGAAATTTTTTCAAGGGTAATATTCACTATTTATAGAGCTTCTCTTTTGAATGAAGTATTACCACAAGGAACGAACCAGAGTTTAAGCTATCAAAGATTCACTAAGATGAGTCCCTACTAAGAAATATTGAAAAAAGATTTACCAAAGGCATAGTTCATTAAGGTCTAAATAATAGGAGTCCTAAAGTAAAGAAAATACTTCTAAGGATTTTCTATGAGTTATTAGAAAGCTAGAGTTTTCATGCTAAATATGATGCTACACAGAATAAGTAATTGGGCATCAAAAACAAATCTTGTACTAGTTAAGACATGACTAGAAGTAAGTCAAGCTCATCCAAAGTAGACTCAACTAGTTTCATAACAAAAGACATTAGAACAAATAGTGAGGTAATGACAAAAACCCTTATTTGAAAGGAAAGGAGTTCAATTAGAAAAAAATATTTTTGCCACATTAGCTGGTTAAGTAGACAATTTGTTTTAGTGATGAACGAATCAAAGTGTCTTTTCTAACTTAGCTCTATGAATCATAAGTGGCTTTAAGAAGATGATCCTTGATATGTTCTACGATGTAAGCATGATGAGAAGTTGGTAGACAATAGTTTAACCTCTATAGAATAGTTTTTCCTAATTAGCTCAAAGAGTAAATTGTTAATCCTCTTGTAAGGTAGGAAAGTAGGTTTACAAAATGATATTATGATCATGTTAATGGTCGTATGAAGGAAGCTCATAGAGTTGAAAAATAGCTCTACCAAATTAGCTCTAGAGAAGGTTTGTAGAGCTGAAAATAGCTCTATAAAGAGTGCTTTGTTAGGTTCTACCATGTTGGCTTGAAAGCTTAAGTATTTCTGAAGAGTCAAATTCTATTTCATGAAGGAGTTTATTTTCGATTCTACCATGATAGCTTGTCGATGTAGCTCATAGAACTAGAAATTAGCTCTACAAAGGGATTCTACTTGATGAAGTACTTTATTTATCCCATATGACATGTGGACTTTGTTCGGAAAAGTTTATAGATTAAAAAGTAACTTTATGAGAAGATTTGAGAATAGTTCTACATTGTCAAGAAGGAATGTTTCTTTTGTAGAGCTAAAATATGATTATGCAAATGGCTCTTGAAGATGGCTCTACCACATCAACGTTGTGCCATGTTAGCTCATAAATCCAATTTGTAGAGCCCAAAAGTGGTTCTATAAAAGAGCTCTACCATGTTAATGCTATAGAGTAGGTTCATGAAGCCAAAGTTTAGGTCTACAAAAGGGCACAATATCTATTCTAACACATTATCTCATAAGGGAGGTTTTTGAAGCTTAAAAATAGTTCTACAAAGTAGCTCTTCCATGTAAGCTCTCAAGTTAGGCTATACTTATAGAACTAAAATCCAATTCTATGAAGCAGCTCTACAAACCATATCATTGTTCTACCACATCTACTATGGGGAGAGAGTGATGCTCCTAAAGCCAAAATTAAGATCTACAAACAAAGAAAAATATTATCTTTAACATGTAAACTCATAGATGGAGTTCGTAGAATCAAATTTCTATTATACAAGTAAGCTCTCCCATGTTACCATATGCCATGTCATCACCATGCCATGTCAACTCATAGATGATGTTCGTAGAATCAAATTTCCATTCTACAAACAAGATTTACTACATTAGCACTACCACATTAATGTATGTCATATCAACAAGTAGATGAAGCTCTTTTTCATATAGATTAATGCTTGTAATATCTACCATGCTAGCATCGATGGAAGGAAAACTCATAAAACTAGAAGATGATTCCATGAGTGAGCTTTGAAGTAGTTCTACAAGTCATGTTAGCTTGTAGATAAGCTTTATAAAACTAAAAAATGAATCTATGATATATCTTTACCACATTAGCTTTGCACCATGCCAACTCATAAAAGAGGGTAGTATCACCAAAAAATGATTATACAAAGTGGTTCTATCATGTTAGCTTTCATGGGGCTTAAAAGTGGTTCCACTAGTTGCTCTATCATGTAAGCTATAGATTTAGCTTATATTCATAAAGGTGAGATCTAATTATACAAAGAAAATCTATGAATCATGTCATCATCTTCAATGATATATCCTTTGTAAAATGAGCTTGGAGAATTTCAAAATAGTTCTACTAAAAGCTTTGAAAAATTTCTATGAGCCATACTGACACCCACCTCAGCATCTTCATTGTAGCTTTTATGGGTTAGGTTTATAGAACGAAAAATTAGTTCTACAAAAAGAGGAAAAAGAAGTTCTACAAGCCACGTTAGCATTCACCATGTTAGCTCATAGAAGAAAACTTGTAGAATCAAAAAATTATTTTACGAGAAAACTTCAAAGTTGCTCTACTTGCTACATCCTCACTCTACCATGTTAGCACATAGATGAATCTTGTAGAGTCAAAAAATGATTCTACAAAGCTTTACCACATTAGTTCTTAGAAGAAGATTGTACAACCAAAAAATTGTTCTACAAATAAGCTCTAGCACATTGGCATTGTCCCATTAGCTCAACTACATTAGCAATGCCAAGTCAACATCTAGATGGAATGCTTATTTTCATATAGAGTAAACATTCTTCATTTTCCATGTTAGCATTTGTAACATTAGCATCATCCATGTCAACCTCTTTGTAGATCTAGTTCGTAGAATCAAATTTTTATTCTATGAGCGAGCTTTGCCACGTCAACCTCTTAACATGTCATCTTGTAGAACCAATTCATGAAGTTACAATTTAGCTCTATAAAGCAAGTGTGAAAGAGCTCTACCATGTCAACTTCAGAAAACAAGCATTGCTTGTAAAGTTAAAAGTTAGCTCCATAGGAACTGATTATAAAATGTCAACACATAGAACTAATTAATAAGGCTGAAGCTCAATATTATAAACAAAGCTTTTTTTCAACACTTCCATGGCATTGTTTATAGAAGCAAGTTCATAAAACCAAAAATGACCTTACAAAATGGCTCTACAAATAGCTAAGGATGCATTAGAATCTCTTTGATAGATCAAAGTTGTAAAAGCAAAAATTGGTTCTACAATGAGCTCACATTCTTGTTCTATGAGCCATGTTGAAGTTCATCCTGGTCCCACAAAGAATTACATTTCATACACATGTACATCTTATTTTAATCTAGCTTAGCGGTGATGAGGTGCAGCTAATAGAACAAAATATTTTCTATATGAAGAAGCCTTGCAACCATTTTTCCACATCAACTCTTCAATATAGTAAATTAAAATATCTCTATGAACAAATTCAAAAAATGGCTCTACAACTAATGATAATGCAAAGCTAAGTGAAGATAGAAGCTACATCAATAAATAGAGCTAGAAATCAAAATGAAGCTAAAAGCTATCATTAAAGTGGAGGACTACCAAGCCTTACCTACATAGATGTATAGAAAGGAGTAGAAATTGCTAATTAAGAGCTAATAGATAGCCATTACCTCAACTACAATAGGATTATTTAAATTACAATTACTACCATCATAAATGAAATCACATGGAGGAAGCTTGGATTAAAACAAGTTCAAGCTAGCATAAGAGTTTCTTCAATAGAGATAATAATTTCCTAACTGAATTAGTTTCAGGAGATACGAACATGAAAGAGATCCTTAAAGAAGTTTAATGACACTAAACTAGGTTCAGTGAATCAAGCTTTAAGTTTGTTCTCAATCATGAAGGTTGTTTCAATAGTTTTTAATTGAAGGGCTCTAGATTCAAAGAATGAGGAAAATTCACTGAGAATTCAAACAACTGCCTAATGTCCTATAACTATATGAAGAGAATGTAAGAAATATGGAGCTTTTAAATTTCATAATGATTGTAACTACCAGTGACTGCTATATAAATACCTAAGCAGTTTTGTTTAAAGAAGGAAGGACTTTGGGATTACATCTAGGAGATCAAGACAAGGATTGTAAAGACTACTCAATATAATAACATTTCAAACAAGTTCTTTTGTTTATTTTAGGTTGTAATTATAGTTGGTTAGCTTCTCCTTTCTATTTAGCTTGAAATTTGCATACTCACACATGAATGGATCATTTGTTTTGGAATAGGATATTTTCTCTATGAGCTATGGTTTAGCTTATTTTTGTTATTCTGGTTGGATGAGATAGCTCTTATTACTGTTAGTCTTTAACCAATCTAGCACATAATTATTTTCATCTTCATGTATTTTTAAACTTTATGAATAATTATGTTTCATTAGTTTCCTACTCTATTTAGCAAAGCTTTTGTGAATTTGCTATGGGAAGTTTGCTAGTAGGTATTTCAAAATTTGAGATTGAAATTTTCTATAAAACCATCCATTTATTATATGTGAGCTATGTAAGTAATGAAAGCTAGAATTATAGGAAAGCTATTAAATTCTTTTAAATCATGCTAAAAGATAGTTAGAAGGAATAGACATCAGTTATATATAAGATGCAAATTCTTAAACTTGATTGTCTTATTTGCCTAGATAAATCTTGCTTATTATTTATCTCAAGTCACATTTAGCTTATCAACACAAATAGAGGCTATTTAGCGGTAGTCATGCCTTGGTGGCACTAAAGACAAGTAAACAACCTAAAATGAGTTTAACTAAAAATTGTTTCCTAATTGAATGACACTAGCAATAGGGATTATTGTAAAAACAATAGCCTCAATAGTGCTTAAGTTAAACTAACAAAAGTTATAACTATTTCTAGAAGGAGGATTGACCTTCATACAACAAAATTTCCTTTTAGCATTAGAAGTAGGAAACAATACCTTTATGAAAGTAAAAAAAAAAACTATTTGGTAGCTTAAGCATTCATATGTAACCAAGAAAGCTCAATTTGAAGATGAGATCTTTTAGCTTTATTATAATCTATGATACACACTTTTTTCTTAGCACATTGAGGACTTTGAAACTAAGCCTATTTACCTTCACTGCTATTAATAATATTTGATATAAATGACATATCTTTCCTAAGATTAGATTTATGTAGAAACATATGAGAAGCCACCAATTTTATTTCATGTTTAGAAAAAAATTGAAAATGATTATAAGCATTAGTTCAATAATTAATTTAATAATTATCTCTTGAAGGCTTAAGTCAAAGATTCTAAACTTCCAAAAATAGAAATTTCAAACAGTTACTACCAATAAAGACTATATAAAGAATATAAAGACCATTGGAAAAGTGAGAGTAGCTATAAAAGAAGAAAGATCATTTAATATCATAATTATTTGAAATAACCTTAATATAATAAGCTTGGATAAGAGCATCAGTGGTTACTATAATTTATATAAATGTATTCTTAGATAAATTAACCAAATCTAATATTGAACTAATTTATGAATCCCTTTGTTTGACATCATTCTAAATGAACCAATTAGAAGAGTTGAATGAAAATTAGTTCTACTTAGCTTCATATAAGTTACATTTTTTTTTTGAGTTGCAATCAATAATGGAACTCACTACTATTTAAACCTTCTCTCTTCCTCTAGTTTCATCTTTTGGATTCTTAATCATATTAAAATTCCTTCCAATAATCTAGGTCATTGTAGGAAAGTTGTAATTACAATAATTTTCTATCATTAAGTTATAGGAAGCATAGATAAAAAAAATGCAAACTTTCATTTACAAAAAAAAATGGATCTAGCTATAATGATTCAAGTTATCACTATCATGATTAGTGAGAAAATCCTTTCATTTATTATATATAACGATCAGTGATCCATCTTTTCCACTCTCATGAGTCAAAGAGACATAGTAGTTGTTAAGAAAAATATGATAGACTTGTAATAAGTTTGAAGTTTAACCTCTTTTAAAAAATACACTTAACAACTTCCTATAAATATAATCTTGGACTATGTATATTGTTTAGGGGTCCAAGAGGCTCCTCACATTTCAAAAGAGACAATTCAATGTAAATGTGTAGATGAGAAGAATCTCCCTTTATAACCAAAGCTTCAAAAGAATTATTAAATTTAAAACTATTTACTATAAGATAATGACCTTTTGTTAAGGGAAATGGTATGATTTTTTATTGCTTTCAAAGTTCATTATCATTCATAAAAATTGCTAAAGGGAGGATTATCTCATGTAACTAAGGCATAAAATTTCTAGGTGACTTGCTCACAACCACCAATATTTTTGCTAGGAGTTCCTTCTTAGTTTTAAGATTTTTCTAGAGATGCAACATCAGTACCCTTAATGTTCATATCTTAACTAACTTTCTTTTCTAAAATTAGAAGAAAAATTATGTTTTTTCAAATTTAAATTCAATAGTATTAGCCTCTTATTCTATAATTTTTCTTTTGTTATTTAGCTTCTTTATTCATCTATTTAGCTAAAATTCACTCAGCTCCAATCTTATCCAACAACTTATGACATTAAGCTCTTCTATGATTGGGATCAAGATAGAAACAAAATTGATTTAAGAGTATAACATATGAAGTTTTTTCAATAAAATATTTTTATTTTTCATTAAACTTGAGAGAATCTTTCATTGTCTTTTGCATATCTAAATTATCATATACATGATGAGTTGGCCTTGGATAAAAATCTATAAAAGATTTCATTCTATCACGTGAGAATATCCATAGGTCTATTAAAAATGAATTAGAAGCCTATAAACTCAATCTTAATAGGAAAGATGTTTTTTCTTGTATTATTTTTTTTCACAATTAAAATCCTCTTTCCATGGTTGAAAAACTAAGAATGAATTAAATTCATTTAGATGAATTGATATTTTTTAAAATCTAGCATTACCTTAATTAAAGAAAATAAAAAATCCTAAGATTAGAGGTAAGGATCAACCTATATTCCTTGATTCTGATTATTTTAATCAAATTCTAAAATTCTTTTTGAGTACATAAAGATATGTATAGGCATGCATTACTTGATCAAAAATATCATCCAAAATTTAAAGTGCAAAGTACCATAATGTATATTGTAGTTACTCTCCTAAATATTTGATGTGGAATTGGTAGAATATTCTATTCCTTTTGGTTTCTTTTGCAATGCTTCAGATCTATTAATAAACACCACTAATTTTTACCTCACGAGACAACTTTATGGATTTAAGGAATATGCTCTATGGCTTTATGAAATAATTTTGTACAATTAAAACCCTCATCCTAGATCATATTTTTGGTTTTTTCTTAGGTTATTTTGATATTCCTAGACCATAGTTTTATTAATTTCATTAGATAGTTGAAATTTATTGATTTACAAAAAAGATTTGTTATTTAGGCTTAGGTGGTTTTTGTCATTACTTTGAACAAATACTTTTATATGATATGATGTTGATTTATATTTTCTCTCTCACATGCATGTGAGTGTCTTTTTTTTAGTTAGTTTTTCTTCTTAGAAACTATCAATTTTTGGTGATTTAAACATGATTTTATTATTTCGTGAGAATTTTAATATTTTTATGCTCTATTTTTAGCTTGTTTCTTGCATCAAATTGTGCATTTCATCATCATCCTATCCCAATAAAATGGGGTTAATCACATTAAATTGTACATTTGCTAATGATAATTGGAACAACTAATTGATCATTTTATCACAACTTACAACCTATGTTGCAATTTTCTTGGACTAACGCCTCTAAGTACAAAGCTTGTGAGCATAATAATTTGTCTATGATTATAACACTCCATATAATGGTAAATATCAAATATAAGTAATGAAACACCGTGAAAATTGCGAGTCGGTCTCAGGCAAAGATTCGCAATTTAGGCAAGGGCGCATATCAGAATTCCAGAAGGGAGAGTAAGGCAGAGCAACACCAAGAGGCACGTAGCATCAAGTCTTCGACTTCCTGTACAGATTCCTAATCTTTCTATGCTTTCTATGCTTTTTCTGTTTACGCTATATCACGCGACGTAGCGTAATGGCGCTTAGCGTGATTTTGCTTAAACATAGTCCGGCATCAGAAAGATAGTTACTTCGGCATAGGGAGAAGCTTGAGCAGCATAATATGCGACTTCTCGTGTATTTTGCTAAGTCTTTTGTTCAAGGCCAGGTTTACTCTCTGTTACGCACGGCAGCGTAATGAGCTCCAGAACAGTCAAAGGCAAAGTCTAAGAAAGTGCGATTGCTCATCATACGCTCATCATGCAATGTAGCGTATCACAGTGTATTGCGTCGCCAAGCTAAACATTGTTTTACACTTCATTACGCGCAGCTACGTAAGCAAGCGTAAAATAGCTTGAATCCATTGTTTCCCTGTTGTGTTACGCTCGTGCACGCAATGCAGCGTGAATGAGCATAATTTAACCCAAAGACAGTTGAAACATGCCCGACGCGCATCTCTTCTTCTTCACACGCACAATACGCGAACGAGCATATTGTGCGTAATCATGAAGTCTGACACAAAATGGTCAAGCCAACAATACCCGAAACATTTGGGACACACGTCATCAGGGTTGCGCCTTTCCCACAGAACGTCGCAACCTATAAATACCCCAGTTGACAAAGATACAGGGGTTGGCAAATCAAAGAAGCAAAGGCATTTTTCTGAGCACTGAAGCACTTATCACTTTTGAGCAGAGATACAGAGAGCAGCACTTTGGCAATTGTTGACAGCATCACCTTACGGCAGAAACAGAGCACAGTTCGCTTTGAGCACCAGCGACAGGAGCAATCATTCTGCTAGGGAAGACTCTATTGGTCAGAAACAGTTGGTCGATAGACGTCAGAGCTTGACCATCCTTGCATCCCAGCTTTAGCCCACGAGGTAGATCGGACTTCCGTTTGGACAGTTTTCTTGTTGTTTTGTGCTTAATTTACATCCAGTAATCGCGGTCTCCCCAGTGTAACGAGATATATACAATATACATCTTTCGAGTCAAAGCGTAGATCTTGAAACTACGTGTTTCTCTTATGTCAGAATCCTCTTATCGTGTTTAGCGTTATCATCGTTGCAATTCATCTACATCATTTTCCCCTCATTTTTGCGATTCCTCGAATCAGATCATTTCACGAGATATTCATCGGTTTACTGATTAGTAAGTCCCTGTCTGATCGATAAGACCGTTCAGGGCACCGCGGATTCATTTTTTTTCCAGCATAGCCCTCGCACGGATCCGTGGTAAAACTGTGTACACGGAGTTCGTCCGGTATTTTCCAGCTGCCGACATTTTCCGTCGTTACAGTTTTCTGGCGCTAGAAGGAGGGCTATGCTCCGATCCGAATATTTCGGGTAGCCCTATTAGCGATCCATACCCTAAACCGTAGACGTAATACCTCTAGGGAAGTTTACGTTAGATCGTGTGGTGTAGATCGGTCACAAGGACGATTTCTTTGGAATCCTACAGGGTAGAAAGCCTATTCGTGCTTTTGTTGCCAGCCATTTCTTAGATCCGATTACCAGCCACTGTCAATCTCATTAATCAATGGATTCCTTTTACACAACCACAACTGCCATGATCCCTGTCGGTTTGGATACCACATTTGTGAACCCTATCGCAGTCACCAGACCAGCTCCTAGCGCAACAGGGTCTGAAGGGCCATTACGCCGATCATTGAGACTTCAGGGAAAAGAGCCCATCTTCATGGTCATAACCCCTGAAGAATACAACTTTATATGTGTTAAGATCCAGGCGAAGCTGGCTTTTAGCCGAGCCGAGGTCAAAGCGAAACGAAACTTTGAGGTGATCCACCGGGGGGGCTATGATTTCAAACCAACAGCTTACGACATCATTCCCTTGACCGAACACCAACATAAACTCATTACACAGTTGGTCATGGCCAAGGGCCAGGTGGCATAAGCTGTGGTGGAGCCCTAGCATGGGGAAGAGAAAGAGGATGAATTGGCAGCCCAGTCGGAACATTCGTTCCATACTCTGAGCCCCCAAACGTACATAAATCCCTTATTTCCTTTCAATGGAGAGGCCGCTCCTCTTGACCCAGCCATGACCACACAGATGCATTTCCCTGCCATGCTGTAGGCAACCGGGCAGCCATCTGGGCCGCAAACACAAATACCGCATAATAACATGGGGGCGGCTTCGTCACCGCGGGTTCTCCGCATTCCGGCGGTGGTCCCAGCGACCACCGCGCCCCATTTCATCCCACAAATTTTACCACCTCCGCCCTCACCAACTCAATAGATCACCGCAGCTGTTTAGCCACAAACATACATCTAACAGCCTGCTGCAAGACAGTGGTCCAACTCGGCAGCGCAATACAACCAGTCTGCGCTGTATGGTGTGCAACCTTCCGTTGCACTCGCAACGCAAGCTCCACAGCCGGTCCTGTAGTATATCTATCCCTATCTTACACAGCAGGAGGCAGCTAACCCCACTTCGCAAACCAGTGGGTGGTGGTCTTCATAGGCCCCTCCACCTGCTAGGATCCCCGCCCCATAAGCAGCCAGTCAACCTCTCCCGTCGTTTCCGTTCCCTAGCGCCGCCTGCCCGGTCCAACCTCCTATGCCTTCTACACAGACACCTCCATCAATGGGTCTGGACTAAGCCTTCTAGCTTATACAGACTCTCACCAAGGAGGTTCGACGCCTCAAAGCCGCTGGTTCTGATACTATTCAGATCATGGACTTTTACCAGGATGATCCGATTAATCCAGTGGTCCCTATGTTGTCATTGCTGCCAGGGATGTCTCTGCCTCATTTCACTAAATACAATGGGGAGGGAGATCCCAACGCTCACTTAGTCACGTTTAGGTCTGAGTCCTTATTGTTGCAACAGTGGCCACAGACTGTCATCTGAGTCTTTGCAATGTCCCTAACAGGGAAGGCTTTGGNGTCATCTGAGTCTTTGCAATGTCCCTAACAGGGAAGGCTTTGGATTGGTACCGAGCCCTCCCACGCTCTTCCATATCAACCTTGGAAGAGTTGTTGACCCAATTTGTGACCCGCTTCAAATACAACTTGAAACCGGAAGTCACATTGGATCAGCTCATGGGGGTGAAAAAAGACCCGCTCAAGCCCATCCAAAGGTTTATACAACATTGGAATGCTACCTTGAACAAGATCCGCAAGCCGATCGCGGACTCACATCTGCTGGCTATATTCAAGGGAGCAGTCAATGATTTCATTAAGTCAAAACTGTATTATCTTTTCCCCAACTGTTTACATCAGGCCTTCACTCAAGTTAGAAGCATCCAAGATGCTATGGAGGCCAGCAAAGACCCAGCGTATGTCGCATACAGGAATGCACACAACAAGAGCAAAGACAAAGGGAAAGCAGCGACAACAACAGTAGCTGGGATGAATGAGGGTGCAAAGACTAAGAACAAGAAGGCACCCACGGCGCCTCCTGAGACCACAGCTGGTGCCAGCACCAGCCAAGACACAACTACCCCTGAAGAGCCACCCCAGCCTAAGCCAAACTTTGAGGGTAAGGATCGCTCAAAGTATACGACATTACCTGTAAAGCATTCCGAACAGCTGAAACAACTGTTAGGGGTAGGGCACATTCAACCTAAGAAGGTGTCTGAGGAAGCTCTGAAGCGTCACAGACATCACTGTGAACTGTTGAAGAACCCTTCTTTAGCCTTACCTAACGAACCACCAGTTCCGCGATCTTTCAGGCTGGACCGTTTCTGTGACTACCACCAGCTGTGTGGTCACGATACGGATTACTGTTGGGCATTGAAAGACAACATTCAACATATGTTGGACGATGGTTTACTCAAGCTAGACAGCAGTAACCCGACGCGTCCCGAAAACCAAACATTGCACGTGTATAAGGACCCGTTGAACGCAAATGATGATCCTTATACAATCACTTTGGTAAGTACGGACAGTGAGAGGAGGGAACTGCCAAAACAACCTTTTGTTTTGCATGTCCCTGCTAGCTCACAAAGGGGGCCAACCATTTCATTGACAGCCAGTGGGGTCCCGAGGCTGCCCTTCATTATATGGGCACCTTCTTGGATACACTCTCAGTGACGCAATGACAGTCAAGCCACGGCCTTGTCCGCGCCCACGTCTAGGGTGCCCTTCATTATCAGGGTGCCAAAACCACAGGCTGCTTCTCTCACGCAGGGGCAAACCTCTGACCAAAAGCGTCAACCGTCACCTCCCAAGCGAAAGGGAAAGGACACGTTAGTTAATGCAATGAAAGACCACTTTACGCTCGGCTTCCCTAAGCCTAGGCCCCTGGCCTCTGTGCCTTCACCTGTACCTTAGGGGAAGGAGAAATGTGCAGAAACGCAACAGCCTTCTCTTGGCAAGAAAAAGAATAGCCCCCCGACTGACACCACTCTACCTCGGGAGATCCGTCTCCTGGGCCGAATGGAAGAGGACCAGGGGGATAAACAACCTAGTCGAGAGAAGGACCTCCTCGATGCATTTACGCAAGTTAAACAGGCTCTGAAATAAAAAAAACACGACACTGAGCCTTTATGACCTTCGTATGACGTCTCAAGAGCACCGTGAGGCTATGGTTCGCATGCTGACATCCATATTAGTGGATGAAAGCTTGCCAGCGGAGAAGGAAGGGATACATGCTGTCATGTTTCCTTCCGAAGCTGAGCAACCTACACCTTCCTCGCTGACCTTCCACGACAGGTCTATCAAAGATGATCCTGAGAAAGGTCATGTGACAACTGAACCTATGTTTATCACTATCTAAGTCGGTCAATACCGGATCCGGAGAGTACACGTGGACGATGGCGCAGCCACCAACGTCATTCCCTATTCCATCGTGGATAGGTTGGGTCTGGTCGACCAGATCACGCCCACGACGACGGCCTACGTAAATTCGTTCAATGGGGCACAGGTTCAAGTTAAGGGGATGGTGCGTATTGAGTTTGTGGCGAGGGATCAATTCCCAACAGAGGCCACTTTCTTAGTAGTCGAGGAGATGCCGGGGTTCAACCTGATCTTGGGAAGGTCGTGGTTAGCCCAGCTGAGGGAAATTTCGTCACCGATACACCAAGAGATACATCTTCCCTATGTCGGAGGGGAGGTTGTGATACGCGGTGACAAAATCGCCCCTAGGACTGTCAATAACATTGAAGAAGAACGGGGTTCAGAAATAGAAACGACTGACGATCAAACCCGTCTCCAAACCCCTCAACAAGCTGACAGCAATGATGACAGTCTAGCTTGGGCCGACCTGCCATTTCCGGATGACAGCATAGAGGAGTCAAACCATAAGTCTCCTCGCCCTTATGCAATGCTCAACGTAAGAGCCATTAAGAAAAAATTGTGTATTAATGGTTGAACGACGGTCTTTGCATACGTTCTCATGTTTTGGCAAGTTATCGCGCCTTGTACTTAGCCATTTCTTTTGTCTCATACATTTTTACGCTACATGCGCTTTCGGTATTTGCACTTGTCATTGCTTATGTTATTTGGTTTACTGTGCGCGTGCTATTTACGCTTTCACATTGTTTTATCATAATTACGCAAGATTATGTATTACTGTCATCTACGCTAGCTATGGCTCGCAACGGCCTTAAACTAGTTACACAGAATTGTACGCCATTATGAATCACACATATTATACCATGGCCCGCAACGGCCTTAAACTAGTTGTGGCCCGTGATGGCCTTAAACTAGCCATCACATTCTATCGTCATAACTTAGGCAAAATCCTTAATAATTACGTTCACGCTGTAAAAGCATAAAAGCCAAAAAAGACAGAATAATTGACACTTAAAACATCCAACGGGTCTTATAACGCATCTTCTCAGTTATTCGTAAAACAATACTCCATTTCACCCTCAAATAAAACTATGCGTAAATCATAATTATGCATTCCCTCTACTGCCACTGTTGCCGGTATATCTCAAGTCCGGATCCAACCCTAATGAATCGTCCTCCAATGGGCCGTCATTTCTGAGAACGATTCTTTCACGAAGAATGTCCTCTTCACGAGGTCCTCGTTCCGGCACCGGCTCCATGGGAGGACGCTCTTCATCATTGCGTTCGTCTACCTCCTCTTCTGCCTCTTCCTCTGCTTCTGCTGCTCCCTCTACTGACTCCTCACCCGGCTCGTCTTCCCTATCCTCACCTGGTACCTAAATACAGTAAGCACATTAGCCACACAAGACTTAACATCATAATTAGAAAATGCAAACTAAGTCACGCATAAACTTACTTGCGAAGGCCCTGCTTCCACAGCAAAGGGAAGCTTGTCCAGGCCAGCCCACAGGTGCTTCATAATCTCTTCCTCCATCAGATCTGGTCATACATCCTCTCCCAAGACAGCTCTGACCTTCACTTTCCCTTTCTCCACGCTGCTCCAGCGAGGTGGGTCCGGGAAGAAAGTAGGGATTGCAGCCTGACCCCCAGGGAGAGTCATCGCCCTTTCTGGGGATGCACGTACTGTCACCTGCTCTTCGAATTTCTTGAAGGCTTCGGAAGCTCCGATGACATCCAAGAAGACTTCCAAGGACTAGGACCTGACGGCAAAATTTTGGTAGAGTTTCCGATAAGCAATGCTCTCCCGCTTGTACAAATTCTTATGGTCCTTCTCCTTCTGACCCCACTCTTGCACGCTTGCACAATAATCCCTCCAGTTCTGGCTTTTCTGGGCTAGGAGTTCTATCTGCATCCATTGTTCGACCAACGCCCGACTGGTCTGTACGCTGTTTTTGATGGCGGTCCAATACCGGGAGTAATCGACAACAACGGTACGCCAGACTTCATCCCCTGTCGCTCGCGCCTGTAGGAAGTCGCACCGTGATTTTAAGTCTCTGACCTCTTTGGTCAGAGACTCAACCCTCTGCTCTGACCTCTGCAGCCTCTTCCATAGATTTTCATTTACGCTCCTACTTTCCCATAAGGAGCGTGTCGAGCGTAACGCACATTTACGCAGTTCCTCATAAATGTGACGTGGCACGGTTGCTTCATTGGATGGTGGCTCCACTGTGTCCAGATCAATGGGCTCCGTGGGATCCCATCGGAGGCAAGCTCCTAACAGAAACAACCATCAAATATTGATGACACATTACCACTATGTAATATCACAGACTTATTACGACCATAACATACCAGTTCCAAGTTCGACGAGCTCCAGGCGCTCGACCATGTCACTGACAACGCCTTCCATGAAGGCAAATTTATCAGGGAAGTCTCTCCACGTTCTACTCACAACGACAGACGTGGACACATCCTCTTCTCCTGTAGCATAATTCTGTTAGAAACTTCATCTATTTATAGAATCCTGCAAACGTACTAACACACACATTACCTCTACCGGTGATAGTGGCAACTTCGCCAACATCTTCCACCTCCGTTCCCTCTTCACGCACTTGAGTTTGTGCGTCGCTAGTTCCAGTAGCTGGGCCCTCTTCATGTACCCAGTCCTGTGCATGGCTCCCACTAGCAGCTGGGACGTCCTCACGCACCCGGTCCTATGCATGGTTCACGCTAACAGCTGGGGCCTCTTCTTCCAAAATTGAGGCCCCCTCCCCACGACTTAGTATTACTGACCCTGTTTCAGGGGTCAGCTGCTCTGTAATTTTTACTGATCATGTTACAGCACCTTAGTATGTCATTCCAAAACACCTAAAAAAACATTACGTAATCCAATTCCTTCACGCTTACCAGGCGAAGGCTTACTCCACTGAACTTGGACCGCCACAGTTCAGCCTGCGTCATTTCCAGGGGCCTCGGCTATGCGGAGCCTTTTACGCCAAGCTGTAGGTTCTACAATTTCTTTCACCAGGCGTTTCCCTCACGAGGCATCACCAGTGTAAGTAGGCATTATCCCGCCTATGCTGTCGAGACCTCACACTTGGGGCACCGCCAAACCCTTGGTCGTTATAGACAATGAGTCCCCAATCTCTTCCGGCATTTCCTACCCATGGGTAGTGCTGAGGATGTGGGCAATCCAAGGTCTGGACAGCTGGTCTCGGTCTTGCTGCACCCAGACCCCATTCCTTTGGATTACCAGAAAATCAGCAAACCGCCGGAGGCAAGCTATGAAGAAGGCGTAATGCACGTTGAAACGGGACTCAAGCTTCTTGCGAAGCTTGATCATCTCATTACGCAGTCCCTTAGCAGGGTAGCCTGCCCAATTGAACTGGGTCCCCTCCTCCAGAACCTCTCGCATAATACGAGTCTATTCTACAGAAAAGAACTTCCCTTGTGAGAGAGTTTTGGGGAAAGTCCGGGCCCGAAAAAGGGGATAAAGTGTCTTGGCAACGCCCATCTGGAATCTTTCGCAAGGAAACCCTTTAGTCTCCTTCGGCACCCTTACCTACTCCTTTAGCCAATCCTGGAATTCAAGGCTCCTCTTCACCTTCTCACTAACGGGAAGGCCGTCCGAGGGGACGCCAAATAGGTCTGCGAAGAGCTGAGCGTCAATGTCAAAGCTTACGCGTATGTTGTGTACGCGCGTGCAGAAACACTCTACCTTTTCATTGAAGGAGTTAACTAGGGTTAGCATTTCATTGGCAGGGACATCAGGAGTCGCAGCTAAAAACAGGTGCATTAGCCCTGCTGTTTGGATCTTAGTGGTCACCACGATTGGGGTCGCCAAGTGGCCGAGCCAGCGCTGCGTGTCCTTGATGTCACCGTAGCGGAAGAGGACAGTATTCGCCTCGCGGCCGGAAATCGTAAGGGTAATCTCCCGAGATTCCCTAACTAAACAGCGTGAAACATAAGTCAAACCAAAACACTATTACGCAATGTCCGCAATTCACAACTATATTACACACTATAACAGCCTCACCAGGTCCAAATGGCAAAGGAAATGGCGGAAGGTTCCTCTGCACATCCTCAACGGTAAGCGGTGGATCTAAGGTCCAGTCATCATGTAGCCACCCGAGTCTCTGGCAATTCTCGAAAGGCCCAACGTAGCGGGTGGGGTACTCAAGCATGTCAAAACCAATCTGCCCGATAACACCAGCGTGCACGTTGCTAGTTGAGGTGAATGCCATTATTGCCGTTTCAGCCCATGACAACGCATCTCCATTTCCGACTAACCTGTTGTCATGGATAAAAAACCTGTACCATAAAACGTAGGCTTATCTTACATTTTGCACATAGGCTTCTCTTACATTTCACATTGATAATAGACATATAACGATAGTAAAAAAAATAGACAGTTAATAAAATTTGCCTACCCGCCTGCGTAATACACTGTGTCTTGTGGGTTCTAGAAATAGGTCGAGACATGACGAGCCACGAACAGCGTGTTATATGCATGATAACAACTGAATCGAGCCATTTCCCAGATCCAGTTTAAGTTCCTTAAACCCCGGGCGCTAAGCTCTCGGTCCTCGGGACGGCCTGTATCGATGGCCTCGTCTGTCAAAAAAGCCAGAATCCCTTGCGCAGAACCCGCCAGCAGGTGCTCTAAAAGGGCACCAGCGATGTCACCAGACAAATCAGACCAAACAATGACGCTTTAGTTACGCAGCAAGAACTGCAGAAACTCCAGCGCATCCCGTTGAAACCATATGGCCTTCCCTTGTAACCGCGTGTGCGGGGGAGGGACATTGGGGACGATGGGGTTTACACAACACAAAACCCCAACAATGTCCAAAATAATCAGAATGGGCTTTAGCGCAACGCTGTACAGAAAATCCAATACATACATTAACACCTACATTTACATTTGCATGACTAATACAGAAAACGTATAAATTACACCTAGTTATCCAGGCTGAAATCGCCCAAACCCTTGCAATAACGCAAGGTTCGTCCCTGACAATGGCAGTAGACGCAACCCCATCAAACCCTCGCATTAACCCGAGGTCCACAATTTGGAATCCACATTCATGCAAAAGATACCACGAAAAGTAGACATTAAAACAAACATAAGCATGTAAGGAATGACCTACCGGTTCAAAGGCATAGGGTCACGAGCATCGACCAGTGCCTGCGAAATGTGATCCAGATTTTCTTGCACTTCATCGATTTTGGCTAGTTTTGTGTTCTTCCTCTTGATTTTTGGTGCCATTGCAACAGCTTCAGAAATTTTCACCATCTAACACTTGCAAATCTTCGCAAAATCACACGCTCTAATCTTCCGCTCTTCCTTCTATCGCTCAGAACCAGTTACGAATTCGAATTCACAATAACCAATAGCCTGTCCTCATCAAAAAATCACTTATATGCGAGGATCATCAACTTGATATCCGATTTTAGTGGGACTTTCTTAAAATAGAACCTGAAAATCAAGATATTAATGCGGCTGATATCGCACACACCACTGTCCGAAATGATGTTAAACTACCACATCTTATCGCCTCGTAATTGGGTAGCATTGATTACAACCTGTTTACAATATTCAAAATTCTATTAGCTTTCCACATTTGACAAACGTCACGTCATCTTTCTCTAGATCATTTACGCTCTTTGCAGTTTTGCAGGATAGACGACAAATGGACGCGACATTTTTGGCACCCCTAACTTTGACAGGCCCATACGGGAAGGTAGTTAGGCAATTCGACTCCACGCTAGTAGACGTTAACCCCCCTTTAGAAGACGTAACCATAACTGCGTCGGAGATGTCCCCAAAATGGCTAGAACAGTGGATGCGTATGCTAGACCTGGAGGCTGGAGACATAATCAAAGACCCCATCAGTGAGGTTTCTATCATTACGCATAAGGGTGAAGCTAAAATGCTTAAAGTCAGTTCTTTATTAGACCAAAAAACGCACGATGCCATAAAACAGGTCCTGCAAGACAACATCACGGTCTTTGCATGGTCATACGAGGATATGCCTGGACTAGATCCCAGGTTAATCCAACATAACATCATCTTAGATCCACAGATCAAAGCAGTTAGGCAAAAGGCATGCAAAGTCAAGCCAGAGATCGCGCTAGTCGTGCGTGATGAAATCACCAAACTGTATCAGGCTGGTTTCATTCGCGCAGTCGATTACTCGGATTGGGTATCTAACATTGTAGTCGTCCCAAAGAAGACTGAAAGCATACGCATCTACATAGACTTCTGGGATTTGAATAAGGCCACAATCAAACATAACTTCCCGTTGCCGAGTATCGACCAGCTAGTGGATACAACAGCTGGGCATGCACTGCTATCCTTCATGGAAGGCTTTTCAGGCTATAACCAGATTCGCATTAACCCAGAACATCAATTGACGACAACGTTCATGACGCCCTGGGGTACTTTCTATTATACTATGATGCCTTT
This sequence comes from Gnetum montanum, assembly GCA_015680685.1. Taxonomy (NCBI): domain Eukaryota; kingdom Viridiplantae; phylum Streptophyta; class Gnetopsida; order Gnetales; family Gnetaceae; genus Gnetum; species Gnetum montanum. The sequence continues at coordinate 165,189 of MNCI01007326.1, forward strand.
CGGTCTAAAGAACGCCGGAGCGACGTATCAACGAGCCATGACATGCATCTTCAGTGATTACCTCCTAGGAAGGCTGAATGATTACGTAGACGACATAGCTGTTAAGTCTTTAAAGTCTGAGGATCATTCAGGTGACCTGGAGTTAGTCCTTAAAAGATGCTCCAAATACAAGCTCCAGCTTAACCCAAAGAAATGCGTCTTCGGAGTCAAAACCGGACACATGCTAGGGTTTGTGGTGTCGAAAACCGGCATACAAGTTGACCCTGATAAGGTCAAAGCCATTGTCGAGTTCATCTTGAGGTTAACCGACAAGCTACACCCTATGCAGTACTTGCTAAAAAAGGGGGTTAATTTTGAATGGACCGACGATTGCCAATGTGCGTTTGACGGCTTAAAACAAGAACTGCAGCATTTACCGATGGTTTTCCCACCACAAAGGGACTTGCCATTTTACATTTACCTCGCGACATCGGATGTAGCGTTAGCAGCATTACTCTGTCAAAGGAGGGATGATGGGTCGGAAGTGCCCATCTACTACTTGAGTCATGCTCTATGTGTGTATGAAATGAGGTACAATGACATAGAGCATAATTACCTAGCATTAGTTTTTACGCTTAAAAAGTGTAGGCATTATCTTTTTCATAGTCGGGTTAACATTATTTGTAAAAATAACATTCTTAGGGCCATTACGCATAACGGGGAGGAGAGTAGTAAAATCGCTCGCTGGAAGGCTATCACGGCAAAATTCGATCTGCACTACGTTGGTCAATCATCTACGAAAGGCCAAGCGATAGCTGACCAGTTAGTAACGTCACCAATTAACAATCACGCAACTATAGAGCCAGAGTTTCCTGATTAACATGTACATAGTTTAAGCCCTGTCTTGATAGGCCCCGAAGCAACGTTGTATTTTGACGGAGCTTCAACCGCTAGAGGTGGCAGTGCTGCCACTATTATTACCCTATCGCCTAAGGATGTGCGTCTCCACGCTTATCACTTCACCTTCCCCTGTACGAACAATGTGGCAGAGTACGAGGGGCTCCTCAGGGGATTACTAACTGCTGGTGAACTCGATGTTCAACACCTAGCGATTAGGGGCGATTCGATGCTTGTCATAAATCAGATCACAGGAGTCTACACCTGCAAGGCTGTACATTTGCAGCCCTACTGCGATAAGGCTAAAGATCTTCTGAGACGATTTGCGACCATCGACGCCCAGCACGTGCCACGCACGGATAACACACTGGCCGACACACTGGCCACCTTAGCTTTACACGTGCCTTCACACCTGTTTGACACCTTCCCTGCATTGATAACAGATTGCACAGATCCTATCATTTAGATGGCACAAATCTCTTCTCTTCTCGAGGAAAGCACGCCTGAATGGTACAACAACATTAAAACCTACCTGTTGCAGGGCGAGCTACCGTCTGCATTGACACGTGCACAGAAAGATGCGATATGCAAGCGGGCTAGGCAATACGTCATCATCGGAGACAGCACTCTTTGTAGACGCTCCTTTGATGGCATGCTACTTACTTGTATTGACAAAACCCAAGCACAGCATATAGTCAGCGAAGTTCACGAGGGACTGTGCGGCAGCCACGTAGCACCACGGGCTATGGCCCTAAAAATTCGTCGCTTAGGATACTACTGGCTGTGCATGGAAAAGGATTGCCTGACAAAGGTTAAAACCTGTGACACGTGTTAGCGTCACGCAAATCTCATACACGTGTCACCTACAAAATTACATACAACGTAGATAACATGGTCATTTCAGCGATGGGGACTAGACATTATAGGCCCCATCACACCGAAATCTTTCGTAGGTCATAGCTTCATTATTACTTCTACTGAGTATTTTACAAAGTGGGTAGAGGCTGTGCTCCTGCGGAAAATCACATCTCAGCAGATTTTCCATTTTATCCTGGACAATATAGTAACCAGATTTGGTCTCCCGATGACTATCGTGACCGACAATGGGCCACAGTTTAGTAGCACGGAAACCAAATCCTTCTGTGATAACCTGGGCATTAGACAATCTTTTTCCTCCCCCTATTACCCGCAAGCGAATGGTGAAGCTGAAGTAATGAACAAAGTGATCATCAATCTGCTCAAGAAAATGCTCGACGGCAACAAAAGGCAGTGGCACGAATAGATCCTCTATGTGCTATGGGCGTATCGTACTACATGTAGGATGGCTACGGGTAGTACGCCCTATAGTCTAGTTTACGGGTCTGAAGTAGTGCTGCCTCTCGAGTTGCAAATTCCTTCTCTGAGAATGGTCCTCTCCACAGTTATAAATGAGGCTCAACACACCGAGTCTCGGATTGCGGATCTGGATTCAGTAGAAGAGAAGCAGATACAGGCTCTTGACGTGATTGAAAGATATCAAAACAAATAGAAATAGAAACATCGACACAACCTTCAACAGTGCCCGATCAAGAAAGGAAATCTAGTTCTCAAGGCTGTGCGTGAACCAGTAGGCAAGTTCTCTGCAAACTTGGAAGGCCCTTTCTTGGTGGTTGACGCGTACAACAACAGAGCATTCAAGTTAGCAGACATCAATGGCAATGAATTACCAAACCCTATAAATCATGTGTATTTGAAGTGGTATTACATTTAGCAGCATCTACGGTGTCAATAGCAGGTATGGCAATATGCGTCCGCTACGACGTTAAACTGGTACCGAGTGTCCGCCACGACGTTAAACTGGCACCGAGCATCCGCTACGACGTTAAACTGGTACCGAGTGTCCCCTACGATGTTAAACTGGCACCGAGCGTCTGCTATAACGTTAAACTGGCACCGAGCATCCTCCACGACGTTAAACTGGCATTCCTTGCACACGTTCGCCATGACGCTAAACTGGCAATATTCATCCACTATGATGCTAAACTGGCAATATTCGTTTGCTATGACGCTAAACTGGCAAATTGTATAGGTCAGCCAAGACGAAAAATTGGCAATGTTGTACAGGTCCACCAAGACGAAAAACTGGCATCTTTCGCATGCGTCCGCCACGACGCTAAACTGGCATAGGTAAGTAGCTGTCTGCTGAGATGTAAAGCCAGCGAAGCTCTATCCTTGGGTCATGACACAAAACTGACATCTACAGTACGGTCTACTGAGACCATAAATCAGACACACCACCGTCCGCTACGACGTAAAACTAGCATTTCTCGGTCTGCCCAGACTTTAAACTGGGACCATGGTCTGTTGAGACTTAAAACCAGCAATAACAGTGTACCGGGACTTAAAAATGGGACTTACAGACTGTTTCCATATAAATCAAGCGAGCGTGATCATCTTTGTACAGCTGCACAACAAACGGGGTGGGATACTGGGGCAATCCCACCGTCGCCACCCCACCGGCATCCTACTGATTCCTCGGATGAGCTGAGGGACATCTTACTGATCCCTCGGAGATGCCGTCGCTGTGCCCACTGCAGCGGTGGTACCTCTGAGAGTTTAGTCTCGCTAGCTGGAGCTCCGACGCAATCCTCGATGACAGCAACCTCGGCGACCTCCGCCAATCATCGCTATGAGACGCCGGCTTCGCGAATTCATCTAGCTGGTTCCCTGTACAACCAGTTAGCTGCACTATGTCTGATGCCTTTTGGCGAAGATATGCTGGGCCAACCATCAGGATTGGTGGCTCCACCCTCATGCTCCAGCTCCTTCTTCATGACCCAATCGCTCTATCTCGCATCAAACGATGCTCGTTTTTGAAACACCACAAAAATCTTTTAAGTGTTGTGCCGGCGTTCACGCCCAGCGTCTACGCCCGGCGTTCACGCCCAGCGTCTACGCCCGGCGGTCACGCCCAGCGTCTACGCCCAGCTCAGTGTACACGCCCAGGTACGGCGGAGGCACACGCTCGACGACAGGATTTCCAATGGCAACATGAAGATTACACCAAAGAGCAAGGATTGAAGGAAGTGGACATCCGTCGGTCTCTACGCCCGACATCTACACCCGGCGTCTACGACCATCGTATACGTCCAGCGTGTACGCCCAGCGTACACGCCAGCTTGTAAATGTTTACGCCCGGCGTATACGCCCAGCGCGTACGCCCAGCGTACACGCCAGCTTGTAAATGTTGCCAGCTTGTAATGTATACGCCTAGCGTGTACCGAGTTTCTAAATTGTAACGCCCGATCTGTACGCCACGTGTCTCCCCATCCGCTTTTCCCGGTAACCCTACCCCTATAAATAGCCCGATTTTCCACATTTACCAGGCCCGCGAAAATTTACTAGAGCCGACCCAGAGCAATTACGCTGCTGAAATCCTCACACGCTCACGCTCACGCTGAAGGCCCTGCACGCTGCACGCTGAGCACAGTCCGCGCTTCGTCCACCGCGTCCGCCAGCTGCATCCCTCTGTCACCGGGGCTTTACGTCCGCCTTGTGTCCCTACACGACTGCGTTAGACCGGTGCACAACATTTTAACTCTATAATCCATTGTTTACGTTTATTAAAAGTTCTTTTATAGTTTTACGTCAATTTGGCCCACTCCTCGTCCACGCCCGCTTGGATTTTCGCTCCGTTTCCGTTTGCATACGCCCGTTGTTCACGTCGTCTGCTTGTTTACGCCCTGCATCTACTCACTGTTTACGCTGACACGCCTGTACGCTCACGCTGTGCTCATTTCAGTCTACGCTGTCACGCCTGTACGCTCACGCTGTGCTCATTTCAGTTTACGCTGTCACGCTCGTACGCTCACGCTATTTTCACTTCTGTTTACGCTGTTCACGCCGTGCACGCCTGATTCATTGCTTACGCCCTGTTCACGTATAACCCAGCGTATAATGCTTCGGCGGCGCTCGGGGAAGTCCTTGTTTGATCCGCGTACAGACCGTTCAAGGCACTCTGCCTTCGCCCACTCCAGCTCGCCCTCAAGCGGAGGCAGGGTCAACTGTGCTCGCCCTCTTCTCTTTCGGTGTTCGTCATGTTCCAGCCTTGCACCGACGATTTTGGTCGGCACAGTTTTTGGCGCTAGAAGGAGGGCCAAACTGAAACCCCAGCGTCTACGCTGCCAACAGACTACAGCGTCTACGCTGCCAAACTGAAACCCCAGCATCTACGCCGGACACTTAGAAAAATTTTCAGTGTTCACACGCCGGACACTTAGAAAAATTTTCAGTGTTCACACGCCGGACACTTAGAAAAATTTTCAGTGTTCACACGCCGGACACTTAGAAAAATTCTCAGTGTTCACACGCCGGACACTGCACACTTAGCCCGAAACACACTCGGCACTTGCTAACCAACTTATACGTGGCCCCGTCACACATCACCATGGAGTCATCCCCGGCCTCTAACGCATGCGCCTTCATAGTCCCGACACAAGAACAGTATAACTACATCTGTGTGAAGATTCAAGCCAACCTTCCTATTGACCACACAGAACAGGAGGCAAAACGAAACTTCGAGCGCATATACATGGGAGGTCATGAATTCGTCCCCTCTGTACATGACGTCATCCTCCTTTCTGAACCTAAGCATAGACTCATCTCCCAGCTCCTTCTGGAAAGGAGCCAAAACTCACGGCGACCCAATGAGGAGCCCCAAAACCATCATGACGAAGATAACTTCGAAGCACAATCTGAACCTGAGGATTCATACCACATCCATAGTCCCCATGCCTACGTGAACCCATCACTCCATCCTCGCATGGGACAGACAACCACTCACCAAGTGTCAACGAGCATACAAGCACCAGTACCCCAACAGAGATTACCCACCCCCATCTCCACCCAGTACATACCACACGTGCAAACCCATGGGGCCACTTTCACTACATCGGCCACGCACATCCAGGGTGTCACTTCACAGTTTGTGGCTAGGCAAGGGGCCATACCCCTTGTTCAACAACCCGCTCACTCCAATGTGCCACACCCCACAACCGCAACTCTGAACATCGCTCCACAGCAACAAATGACGACCCAACAACCTCCCCAACCAACTAATCTGCCTACCGCTCAAGAGTGGGCAGAAGCAAAACAGATGATGCAAGCATTAGCGGATGAGATAAAGCAACTCAAAGCTGACAACACTGAACAAGTTAAAGTACTAGATTTCTATCGCGACGATCCAATTAGCTCTTCAGTGCCACCATTAGCTTTACCCAAGGGAATCGCATTGCCCCAGTTAACCAAGTACAATGGGGAGGGAGATCCAAACGCTCACTTAGTCACGTTTCGATCAGAAACCCTATTGCTTCAAGCTTGGCCCCACGCAATCTTGCGAGTGTTCGCTATGTCCTTAACGAGTGTAGCCTTAGACTGGTACCGAGCCTTGCCTCGTAACTCCATATCCTCTCTGGAGGATCTGTTACATCAGTTCGTTACCCGGTTTAAGTACAACCTCAAGCCTGAAGCCACACTAGACAGTCTGATACAGGTGAAACAAGCACCACTTGAGCCTGTGCAAAAGTTCATCCAACGATGGAGTGCAGCCCTTAACGAACTTCATGAGCCCATCCCTGAAAAGTATTTGCTTACAATTCTGAAGGGAGCCGTGAATGACTTCATTAAGTCAAAACTGTACTACCTAAGCGCTCAAACGTTGAGCCAAGCATTCACACAGATCAAGAACATTGAACAAGCTGCACAAACCAGCAATGACCCTGCCTATGTGGCTTACAAGAACCAACACGTTGCCAAACAAAAGGCAACAACGGAAACTGTGGCCGCAAGCACAAAAACAACTAACACCAGTACCAACCTGCCTACAACAACAGGGGCCACCCCAAGGCCCAACTTTCAGTGCAAAGATCGCTCTAAGTACACACCGCTACCTGCGAGACCTTCGGAACTACTAGAGCACCTCCTTAAAGCCGGGCAAATCCAATACAAACACGTAGCGTAGAATGCTCGCCGCCGACACGATAGGTACTGCGAGCTACTACGGAATCCCACCTTAGCAGCACCAAATGAGCCCCCAGTTCTGCGACACTTCAAGCTAGACCAATTCTGTCACTACCACCAAATGTCCGGTCACAATACCGACACCTGTCGTGCGTTAAAGGATGATCTACAAGCAATGATAGAACG
>MNCI01007326.1:174001-250899 GCA_015680685.1 Gnetum montanum
GAGTCCGCTAAGACCATAAACTAGCTCGCCTCTTCATGGTCCGCTAAGACTTAAAACTGGCAACGCAACGTCTGCCACGACGCTAAACGGGCAATGTCCAACGGGTTACGACATAAAACTAACCCACGATAGTCTGCTAGGACTATAAACTAGCACATTCATCTGCCACTCTCCATCGCCTAGCCACCTCCATTCGTCAGAATCATCACATCCTTAATCAGCATCGTCGACCTTCATATTCAATGCTCAGAATCGCCGCAATATTTTTGTTCACCTGCAGCTGCCTAAATCTACACTCGTCNCCAAAGAATGCAAAACATCACCCCGTGGCTTTGGTAGTGACAACTGGTCCTCTTGAAAAACCACCAAGAGCACCGTTCCACCAAAGGATGCACATTGCATGCTTGAGTTCCGAGTCGGCTGAAAGATGGCTATCGACAAAGACCAGCATGCCGCACACCTAAGCACCCTACTCTCTCAGCATCATCTCTCGAGCAACGACCGATCCCCACGATCTCCTCCTTCCCGCCAATTTCCACTCACCCTTTCAATCCCATTTACCACTGAACACGGTACGATAAGGTCTGGCCAGGTGACAAGGGACAAGGCTTTTATCGAGCTGCTCGTGGTGTTTTGCGCTTCTTTGTCGACGCTTCTCGGGTCGATTCCTCCAAGCGTCAACAAAGAGGGGCTAATGAAACACCACAAAAATCTTTTAAGTGTTGTGCCGGCGTTCACGCCCAGCGTCTACGCCCAACGTTCATGCCCAGCGTCTACACCCGGCGGTCACGCTCAGCGTCTACGCCCAGCTCAGTGTACACGCCCAGGTACGGCGGAGGCACACGCTCGACGACAGGATTTCCAATGGCAACATGAAGATTATACCAAAGAGCAAGGATTGAAGCAAGTGGACATCCGTCGGTCTCTACGCCCGGCGTCTACACCCGGCGTCTACGACCGGCGTATACGCCCAGCGTGTACGCCCAGCGTACACGCCAGCTTGTAAATGTTTACGCCCAACGTGTACGCCCAGCGTACATGCCAGCTTGTAAATGTTTACGACCGGCGTATACGCCCAGCGTGTACGCTCAGCGTACACGCCAGCTTGTAATGTATACGCCCAGCGTGTACCGAGTTTCTAAATTGTAACGCCCGGTCTGTACGCCACGTGTCTCCCCATCCGCTTTTCTCGGTAACCCTACCCCTATAAATAGCCCGATTTTCCACATTTACCAGGCCCGCGAAAATTTACTAGAGCCGACCCAGAGCAATTACGCTGCTGAAATCCTCACATGCTCACGCTCACGCTGAAGGCCCTGCACGCTGCACGCTGAGCACAGTCCGCGCTTCGTCCACCGCGTCCGCCAGCTGCATCCCTCTGTCACCGGGGCTTTACGTCCGCCTTGTGTCCCTACACGACTGCGTTAGACCAGTGCACAACATTTTAACTCTATAATCCATTGTTTACGTTTATTGCAAGTTCTTTTATAGTTTTACGTCAATTTGGCCCACTCCTCGTCCACGCCCGCTTGCATTTTCGCTCCGTTTCCGTTTGCATACGCCCGCTGTTCACGCCGTCTGCCCATTTACGCCCTGCATCTACTCACTGTTTACGCTGACACGCCTATACGCTCACGCTGTGCTCGTTTCAGTCTACGCTGTCACGCCTGTACGCTCACGCTGTGCTCATTTCAGTTTACGCTATCATGCTCGTACGCTCACGCTGTTTTCACTTCTGTTTACGCTGTTCACGCCGTGCACGCCTGATTCATTGCTTATGCCCTGTTCACGTATAACCCAGCGTATAATGCTTTGGCGGCGCTCGGGGAAGTCCTTGTTTGATCCGCGTGCGGACCGTTCAAGGCACTCTGCCTTCGCCCACTGCAGCTTGCCCTCAAGCGGAGGCAGGGTTAACTGTGCTCGCCCGCTTCTCTTTCGGTGTTCGTCACGTTCCAGCCTTGCACCGACGATTTCGGTCGGCACAGTTTTAACAACCTCGCTTCTTGTTCGCATGAGCAATGATGTCCTCTATTTTCTATTGTGGTTGCAGGTTACTTGCTTTGGAGGATGTCGTTCAAAGGTGCGTCTATTTGAGCGGTGAAGTACAACAGCGTGTTGAGATGGCTGCTTAGGTTTGCCCGACCACTTAGATCTGCATACCTATACCTCTCACAATCCTACCCTTAGCTCTTATTTCCTTTCATCCCCACCACCCGCTTCCCATACGCAAAAGCTATATACGCAAGTATCCATTTTCCGCACTCACACTAGCAGAGATATCACAGAAGTGATGCGCCATGCTTCTTTTGCAAGCATTCCTGCTATAATCAGTGACAGAGAGATCTTAGGCTGACGCACTACGCTTGTCTGAAAGCATTCCTGTTGACATAAGTGTGTGTACGTTTTTGTGCATTCAGTAAGCGTATTCCATACTCCTACCATCCTGACTTATGTTACGTCTTCCCCGAACCTGTTTCCTACTATGTCATTCTATCTCCCATTCCCTCTAGCTTTGCTCTTCCATGTTCACAGGGAGATGCTTGAGCAGCCATGGATGGATGCTGTTCTTGCTTCTACCAATCCGGTGTTTCGTATTCTCTGTCGACATCTTTTGGGTAAGCCCTCCAACCGTCAACAAAGAGGGGCCATTGAAACACCGTGAAAATTGTGAGTCGGTCTCAGGCAAAGATTCGCAATTTAGGCAAGGATGCATATCAGAATTCCAGAAGGGAGAGTAAGGCAGAGCAACACCAAGAGGTGTGTAGCATCAAGTCTTCGACTTCCTGTGTAGATTCCTAATCTTTCTATGCTTTCTATGCTTTTTCTATTTACGCTATATCATGCGACGTAGCGTAATGGCGCTTAGCGTGATTTTTCTTAAACATAGTCCGGCATTAGAAAGATAGTTACTTCGGCATAGGGAGAAGCTTGAGCAGCATAATATGCGACTTCTCGGGTATTTTGCTAAGTCTTTTGTTCAAGGCCAAGTTTACGCTCTGTTACGCATGGCAGCGTAATGAGCTCCAGAACAGTCAAAGGCAAAGTCTAAGAAAGTGCGATTGTTCATCATACGCTCATCATGCAATGTAGCGTATCACAGCGTATTGCGTCGCCAAGCTAAACATTGTTTTACGCTTCGTTACGTGCAGCTACGTAAGCAAGCGTAAAATAGCTTGAATCCATTGTTTCCCTGTTGTGTTACAATCGTGCATGCAATGCAGCATGAATGAGCGTAATTTAACCCAAAGACAGTTGAAACATGACCGACGCACATCTCTTCTTCTTCACACGCACAATACACGAACGAGCGTATTGTGTGTAATCATGAAGTCTGACACAAAATGGTCAAGCCAACAATACCCGAAACATTCGGGACACACATCATCAGGGTTGCGCCTTTCCCACAGAACGTCGCAGCCTATAAATACCCCTGTTGACAAAGATACAGGGGTTGGCAAATCAAAGAAGCAAAGGAATTTTTCTGAGCACTGAAGCACTTATCACTTTTGAGCAGAGATACAGAGAGCAGCACTTTGGCAATTGTTGACAGCATCACCTTATGGCAGAAACAGAGCACAGTTCGCTTTGAGCACCGGTGACAGGAGCAATCGTTCTGCTGGGGAAGACTCTATTGGTTAGAAACAGTTGGTCGATAGACGTCAGAGCTTGACCGTCCTTGCATCCCAACTTTAGCCCACGAGGTAGATCGAACTTCCGTTTGGACAGTTTTCTTGTTGTTTTGTGCTTACTTTACATCCAGTAATCGGGGTCTCCCCAGTGTAATGAGATTTATACAATATACATCTTTCGAGTCAAAGCGTAGATCTTGAAACTACGTGTTTCTCTTATGTCAGCCTCCTCTTATCGTGTTTAGCATTATGATTGTTGCAATTCATCTACATCGTTTTCCCCTCGTTTTTTCGATTCCTCGAATCAGATCGTTTCACAAGATATTCATCGGTTTACTGATTAGTAAGTCCCTGTCTGATCGACAAGACCGTTCAGGGTGCTGCGGATTCATTTTTTTTCCAGCATAGCCCTTGCATGGATCCGTGGTTAAAACTGTGTACACGGAGTTCGTCCGGTATTTTCCAGCTGCCGACGTTTTCCTTTGTTACAAGTAACATTCAATATTATGCATGAGTTACAACAATTACATCATTTGCTAAAAAGAAACACCATCTTTATTATAGAATAACTTTATTTTGAGAGTGGGAACATGACAAACTATCCTCCTTAGCTTTTGTTCATCCTCAAATAAGTCTGCATTAATGATGTTTCTTTATGTTGCATTACTTCCTTCATTGTGTATGCTCCAATGCTTTGATTTATTCTTTAGAAATGAGGTTGAATATTTTAATGTTCTCCCATGTATTTTGGGAATAAAGATATAAGTGAGAAGAGTATTTGGAAAAATAAATCTTATTTTATCAACACTTACCTCAATCTCTAGGTAATAACAGGAGGTGAACAAAAGGTCTAATAGCCACCAATCATGAGTCCTAAGCAAGGTCATACAAAGTACAACTCAAAATATCTTTATTTATCAAGGTGAAGGTAGGAAAAATCATTTTTATACTTGTATCACCCTAAATAGTTTTACTTACCTAATTTAGAATATAAATTCTATAATTACAAAGAAATATAAGAAAATAATAATTAGAAGTAAATTTAACAAACTCCTTGATCTTCATCAACCATAAGGAATATATGGTCAAATGACTTTATTTGGGATGTCAATGCTTGATCTTTCTTCTCAACTTCTTTCTTAGGAATTAACTCTAGTAGTTTGTAACTTGGAAGAATAAGATATTATATCAAATGTAATCTAGGATCTCAATAAAGAAGGATGTTAACCTATGTTTGGGGGATGGGATGTTCCACTTCAAAAAATGAATAAAAATATTTCAAATAATTAGAATCCATCACATCATTGAAGAGAGAGTCTAAAGAAAATGCCCAATAGTTTTGGGGATGTCTTTTCAAGTTCTTATCCTTACAACTAATTCTGAAAATCCTTCCTTTGAGGTAGGAATTGATCAGGCCTTGCTCTTATTTAGAAATACCTTCATGAGTTTTTACTTCTTATTAAAGGATTTCTTGTAAAGAAAAGGAAAAATTATTATTAAAGAAAGAAGAATACATAAATTAGAGATAAAGAACAAATAGCAATAGAAGCTGAAAGCCTCACATCATTTAGCATCTAAAATAAAAAGAAATTAATACTGTAAAAAATAAATTAATTATTCAACTTACACTAGAAGCTTTTTTTTCTTGAAGTTGTAGCTAAAAGTGACATCTTTGAGAATATGATATTTGATAGTTGAAGAGAGGACATAGTTATGCTCTTACTACACACTGAAGCTTACAGATAGATTATAGAACAAGTAGTTGAAGATGATTCTGAATGCAAAGAAATTAAGTAGACAAGACAAAGTAGGCTAATCACTAAGAATAACTTCATTGATGCTTGGTTGAAAGTTGTTACAAATTCTGGATGTCCATTTCCAAGCATGCTAAGCAATCAAGACACTTAAAAATACATGAGAAAATGAATCTTCATTTTTGTAAAAAGGACATTAACGAGAAAAAAATTTCATATGTTTAGGATGAGTGTTGATAAGAAGACCTTGGTGGATAAGACCACATAAAAAATATGAATTTTAGAAAATGTAGGAGCTCTCCAAATATGATGTAGAAAAAACTCTTCTAAGATCTTTTTCTTTCCTACACATGGTCAGTTGTAGGTATTGGAAGCTAGGAAGATGTTTTGGTGGTACAAGAGACCTCTTAGCTGGGTGCTAGGCTTTGATAAGAGATGTTTGACTTGCAGAGGAAATATCTCATCCAAGAAGTAAATGACCTATTTTCCCATGAGACATCTCTGGGGAGACGTCTACCTCAAGTAGGAAACACCTTTAGTAAGATGTCTCTACCTAGAAAGAGATGTCTCACATCCACTAAAGATGTTTTACAAAACTAAGATATGTCTCTTTTAAATGCTAAAATTTATAGAAAGATGTCTCTCCAAGCTTGAATATATCTCGTACGGCTAGGGAAAGTTCTAAGTTAGCAACTTCAATTTTGAATATAGCTAAAAAATATGAGAAAAGAATGGAACTAGTTAGGAATCTCCAAGTTGAGCATTCTTGTGTTTAATTTTTAATAAATATTATGTGTTTTGTATTTTTGTGATATGGGATGAGTTAAGCACATGAGATGTTGTTGTGAGAGATTACATAAGTTTGTGTGCATATATATGGTCAATTGTATGTTCAACCATTAAAGCTCTTAGTATGTGTTGTATCTTAGTTTTGTGTTTGTGAGAGAGATTTCATTTAATTATGTCTTTCATTAACGACAATCATTATATGGTTATATAGCCTCATGTTTTATAATCTTGTTAACTATGTAAGTATATTATTGTGGATTGTGGAATCACTAATTTGTAATCTTCTTTACATTAATTGAAGATAGCTATTTTTATCTAGATTTACTAGGTTTTTGAAGAGTTAGAAAAATGGAGTGATCTTACTCCAAATGTTATTGGTATTAGAGAAATAGGTTGATTATTTTTTGGAATTTTCTTATGGATTTTTATTTCAATTTTAGATGGTATCTATGAAGAAATAGGTTCAAGACTTGAATAGAGACATGAAGAGCATGAAATATACCTTTCAATGGATGGTTACTTGATTGAATGAGATAAATTCAATGGTAGATAGGAATGTAGTTCTAACCCATATTTAGAATCATAGAGATGATAAGCATTCATGTTCGAATGGTGACAAAGAAGTTTCTTAACTTGGTGTAAGGGAAAAAGATGATGAGGAAGCACATTCTAGCTATGAGAGTGTAGGAATTCATTAGTTGAGGATTCCAGTGGGAGGGAATCCAATTCCTCATATCCATGTTTTAAGACCTTCATTGCTAGCATCTACTTCTTCTCATGGTAAGCTTGATGATGAAAATGAAGCAAGGTTCACTAGAGTGGTAAAAAATTCTACTAGACTTCTGTATGGGGAATTGAAAACTTTCAATGATGTAGATGGCACCATTGATTTTACAAGCTGGTTGAAGAAATGTGACAAGTATTTTGAGTTGGAAGAGATACCAAATCAATTAAGGGTACTAATTGTTGAATCCAGTTTAGAAGGTATGGCTTCATCTTGGTGGGAAAAAGAGTAAAAAATGGAAAACCTATTAGAGATTAGAATCTAATGAGTTATAGGTTGAGAAGGAAATTTCAAAAATCTTGGTAGAGGCAAGAAATGATCATGAATTTGAAATTCCAATTGTAGGGATACAAAGATATCAAGGAGTTTTACATTGATTTTGTGAACTATTCCATCAAGCTAAGATAAATTGGAAGGAGTACGAACATGCTTCAATCTTTTTGTAATGTCTCAAAATGACATATCACTAGGAATGATAATTTTATAAACCGAAAACTCTTGATGAGGCTTATGATTCAGCACTCAAGATAGAAAATAAATGTAATGGATTTGGATGTAGGAGCAAATAAACTTCTAAGGGGAAGGAAAAAGAATCCAAATAAAAGAAGAAATCTAAGTCCAAATCTAAAGATAAGGATAATGGCTAAGATAAGAAGAAAGAGAAGGGTCATGAGAATGGTAAAGCAAAGAAGGAACAAGGCAAGGGAGACAAGGGTCAAGGCAAAAACTCATCTAAGATTCAGTGCTTTAAATGTGAAGAGCCAAGATACAAGAAATGGGAATGTCCACTTTACAAAATAGCCAAGAGCAAAGATGTCCAAACCATGGAAGTGGAGGGGACATCAAGCCTATTTCTTTAAAGGGGTAATTATAATGCTTCCAAAGTTTAGAAAATTTGTAAACTAAATTCTTGTGCATTCATGGGGAATGTGAATAAAGAAGACCATCCTATAAGAAAATTATTATTTCAAATTGATGCTAGATATTTGATTAAAGAGGAATGGATTCATACTTTAATTGATGAGGGAGCCTACAAAAATGTTCTTTCATCTAGGAAAGTTTCTAGATTGGGTTTAGTAACTAATCTTCTTCCTAGACCCTACAAGGTTCATTGGTTATCAAGAGAATTCACTCAAGAGCTAAGAGAGAAATGTGTTTTAAAATTTAAAATTTGGAAGCTATCATGATGTTGTAAAATATTATGTGCTACCAATTAATTTTGCTTATGTAATTCTTAGAAGGCCTTAGAATTTTAATAATGGTACTCAATTTGATGAAGCAAGAAATGTATGGAGTGTAGCTAGACCTAATGGAATCCATGAATCGATTCCTGTAGCAAATAAACATGTGAGGTAACAAAGCTTACTTAATTCTTCTAGGAGAGACTGAATACATTAAGGAACATGATGAAGCTAGCTTTAGTTTTGTTGTTATATGAATAATTTCACTAACAAGGCTGTTATGTAGGTAGAGCTTTAAAAAGGCATGTTAGGCTTGAAGGAGAAAGTTTCCAAGATGTTCAAATGGAAATTGAATGGATTGCCACTAACAAGAAATGTATAGTACCAAATTGATTCTATCCATGATACTACCATTTCAAATAAGAGGGCATATCGAATGATACAAAATTAGTAGGTAGAATTACAAAGGCAAGTAGAGGAGTTACTTAAAAATGGTTTCATAAGGGAATTCATTTCATCTTGTGTAGTTTTAGTTAAAAAATGGATTTTTGAAAGAAGAGTTTAGTTTAAAAGAATTGTGGTAGTATGGAATGTCATATGGGGACGGATAAAACATTGAATCTTATGGGTAAGTACTATTTTTGGCCTAGAATAACATCTAAAGTATCTAAATTTTTGTAAACGATATTTTAATATGTTAGAAATTTAAAGGAGAAAAGGGGATGGATGGACATTATATGCCTTTTTCAATTCCCAAGGATCCATTGGAAAGTATGTTAATGGACTTTGTGAGTAAGATTTCATAGATCAAAAGTGAGAGTGATGCTATCCTTATTATGGTGGATAAGTTCTCTAAGATGGTGCACTCCATTCTATATAAAAAAGATGAGTGATACCTCTTATGTTACATATTTTTTTTCTTGCATGTTATAAAGTTACATGGGATTCCTTTGAATATTTTTACTAATAGAGATTCCATTTTTACTAGTCATTTTTGAAGATCTCTTTGAAACATTTTAAGAACAAACTTGAATTTTTCTAGTACATATCATCCATAATCTAATGGCCAAACCAAAGTGGTGAATAAATCTTTGCTAAATATTTTGAGGTGTTTATGTGATGGATAGCTCAATTAGTGGGAAAATTTTTGTGTTATGTTGAATTTTCCTATAATAATTTTTTTCATGTTGCCATTGAAAAAATCATATTGAAGGTGAATTATGATTTTTTGTCCAATGATGGTGGACAATGTTAAGAGCTTTGAGAAAAAAGCTCAACTAAGTGCTAATTTTGTGTAAGAGATGAGGAATCTTCATGCATAAGTAAAGGAAAATATTCAGAAGAAGGCTAAAGAGAGAGTCTCTAGGAGGAATAAGAACAATTGGAATGCTAACTTTGCTATTGGTGATCTTTTTTGGATGCAATTATAGCAGAGGAGGTTAATAGAGATCAACTTCTCAAAATTGAAAGCTAAGAGATGTGTCCTTTTAGAATAAAGGTCAAAACTAATGATAATGCTTTTGAAATTTACCAAAAAATGTGGGTATGTATTTTGTATTTAATGTTGTAGATATTATGCATTACCATGAATTAGTAGATGATGAAATCATATAAGCTAACATCAATGAGTTGAAGGGGGCTATTGACAAGTCCAAGCCTTCAACGGAGAGGAGGACAATCATATTCAAGAGGACAAAAGCTTATAGCACTTTTTGAGTGAAGAGGCATGAGTACTTGATCAATTTTAAAGATCAAACGCATTATTATGGTGTATGGATTCATGAGATCAAACTTGATGAGTGGGGAATCACTTCTACCCCTACTCCATTGTTCACCTAAGTTGTGTTTTTGAAGGATGGGAGAGCTGGTTTAGGGACACCTCTTTCAAGACTCTTTTCATTTCTATAGATGGCTAGTTGCAAGTTTTGAAAATTGGAAAGAAACCTTGGTGGTCTAAGAGATTTCTTAGCAGAGTGCTGAGCTTTGATAGGAGACATCCCAATTGTAGAGAAGATATTTCATTTGAGAAGGAGATGACTTATTTTTCTAGGAGATGTCTTACCTTTCTAGAAGACATCTCCCCCAAAGATAATATGTTTTTGATTAGACATATTTTCCTAGAAGGAGATGTTCTACATATACTAGAGACATCTCCCAAAATCAAGAGACATCTCTCTTGAATGCTGGAATTTATAGAATGGCATCTCTCTAAGGATTGAGATGTCCCATATGGCTAAGGAAAGTTTTGAGTTTACAACTTCAGGTTTACAAAAAGAAAAAAATAGTTGGGCATCTTCATGTTAAGCATGGAAAAATATTTCTAGGATTCTTATCTTTAATTTTTAATAGATATCACACGTGTTTCATGTTTTTGTAACATGAGATGAGTTGAGTACATGAAAGGTTGTTGTGAAAGATTGCATGAGTTTGAATGCATTGATATGGTCAATTGTGTGTTTGGCTATTAAAACTCTTAGTGTGTGTTGTATCTTAGTCTTTTTTCTATGATAGAGATCTCATTTAATTATTTCTTGCATTAAGGACAATTACTATGTGGTTGTAGAGCCTCATGCTTTACAATGTCATTGAGTGTGTGAGTGTGTTGTTGTGGACTATGGAATCACTAATTTGTAATCTTCTTTGCATTAGTTGAAGATAGCTAGTTTTTCTAATTTTATAGTAAATTAAATTATCTACATAAGATCTAGATTCAGTAGGTGTTTAAAGTATTAGAACAAATAGAGTAACCCTGCTCTAAAATATTTTTTATTTTCCTCATCCAAAATTGTGATGATAATTATGTTTTCTAGGCATTGTTTAACTTGTAATGAATTAAATCATTCTTTGCAATAATCTCATAAACAACTTTCAAATTAAAATTAGAAAATTTATCTACCATCCTCCCAAAAATATATTAGCCCATGCTTAGTAATCATGGTAGCATAATTACTGATTAATCACTGTTGTTGAACATTATCCATTAGCATAATCTTTTCTTGAATTCTAAGATTTAATTTATCTATTGAAAATTCAAAATAGGTGAAGTATGCATTGACTAATGAAATCATATGATGAATTGATGGGAACATCTTCTTTAAATTAGGTTCATCTTTTGAATGCCCGTTCACACTTTTATATTTTAAAATTATATGAATGCCACTTCTAGCTTTCACATTGAAGTCTACACAAAGTATGAATGACATTGGTTTAAGAATGCTATTAGATAGAAATGGCTTGTACTAACAAATTTTGACATCTAATCATGTTGGGTTGGCAATAAAATGTATTTTGGCCACATGCACCAACGTTCTTGATGACCTCATTTTAAGTACCAATCCCAAGGCTATTTGGCTTCTTCAAAATCTTGATCAGTCTTTCTTTTTCATGACTTAAAGTTTTGAGATTTTAAAAATCATATCTTCCAATTTCCATTCAAACCTAACTTCCTTATAAAAGACCACATAATCATCCATGTTTTAGTTCCTATGATAGGCTAATCTATATGGCTAAAAAGAAGAGTCAAACTCATTAAAAACCAATCCTTCTTTTAAGTTATATCAAGTATGAGCCTTTAATTCTATGAGATATTGTAATATATTAGTTTAAGTGTATTATCTAATGTGGAAACCTTTCTTTAAAATGGATTAAATCATATTATAAGCCTGTAAGATGTTTTCTTTTAATAAATGTTCATATGATATAATAGTTGATTAAGGTATAATCCCTTCTAATTTCAACCTAAACTTATTATCTTAAATTTGATCCATTAAGTGTCCATCTTGTAGAACCAAAGTATCTAGAATGGAAATTTGGTTCTATGAATCAATCCTACAAAACATAAATAAAAGTGCATACGGAATAATAATACATTTAATTGATTAACAATCTACAAGCTCCATTAAATAGGAAAATACTCATGATTGTGAATCGATTTTAAAACCTTAGCTAGATTTAAATAAATTTTTTTACTAATCCCTAGGTATTTTCTCAAATGGTTTCTACTATAACATTCATTCTTTCTATAAGGCTTCTAGTATCATGCATTTGCATTCTCACGGAAATGAATTACTTAGTTTATGAGGCATAATTTGACATAGTTATTTATGATATCTTTAACAAGCTACTTCGAAAGATTATTTATTTTTTTACTATATGAAATTCATTAAGTTTAGGTATAATTATTTTTTCTTAGGAATTTTCTTGTTGGCTATTAAAATTCTATGAAGAGTTATCTAAATAAAGTTAGCACTTTGATTTCTTGTTGTTCCATATAATGATATAATCGTGATAATGATTCATACCCAAAATAATTTTTTTAAAAAAATACTATATATATTCAAAATATCTTGATTTAAATTTAAATATTTTTTGGGGAAAATTCCCTACTAGCTTAAGGCTTAGGTAGGGATGAAAAAAACCCCAATTCCTACTAACATAAAATACAAGAAAATAGGAAAAATAAAATTAAGCTTGGTGGACTAGTAGATAATGCACAAGGATCATAATTTTCTTTGAAACTTTACTTTTCATAGCCCTGTAATATTCAATATTTATGATTACTTGAGCAAGTTTCCCATTCCTTATTCTATATTCTGAGCAAGTGATATTAGGAACTTCTAGGCTGACATCTTCTTTAGGTTCTTCTTTCTTTTCATGCTATCTCCTAGAATTTTCAAGTATTTCTTCTTCTTAATTTTTAGGAAGGGAAACCAAGATATCCTCATAATTTAAGTTTTGAATTGGGCTTTTTTAATTTTTACAATCCATTCTTAATGATAGGTCTGAACACTTAGGGATTTCAATCCATTCATGAACATGAATTGATCTTCGATTTGTGAGCATTAAGAAGTCACTTTAAAGCCAAGTCATAAATGGACAATTTTATGATGCCCAATAAGTAATTTCCTTGTAGTAAATCCTTTGTACATGCTCAATATAACATCCAAAAATAAGAAATAAAGGACTATGCTTTCATTTTAGTTTTTACAAATACTGTAAGCAATCTTTTTCTAACTATAGACCTCACTCTCCCAATCATGGATGTTGGATGTTGATGATCTAATAAACAAATAATACTTATAGTATAGATTAAATCCATTGCTTATCTTCTCATAAATTAGTTATAATACACTATGTAGATATTTAAATTTTTTTCAGAATTCATTGAGCTATTTTAAGTGGGTGGTTACTCAAAATAATGCTTCATATGGATGGTATTAAAAGGGTAATTTAACACCTATCCATCTAAAGTAGCTAGTTTGAAATTGTTATATGCCACTTATTTCTTAATCATCAATGGTCTAGTCTACTTAATTAAAAATTCATCATGATCATTCCTTTTATTAATTTTCCATAATAAGACTAAGTCTTGCTCTCTAAATGAATTCTAACCCAGTTGATGATTAGAAAATTACTTTATTATTGCTACATTTATAAGAGCTTATCTCTTGTCTCATCAATTTCTTCCTTTCTTTTTAATAGTCAAGTCATTAATTCTCATTCCTTGTTTAATTATGAGCTATAATTTTCTATGAATTTTTATCACTAAATATACAACTACATTTTTTATTCAAAAATTAAATCCATAAACTAGTCTAAATGGTGAAGTGGCTATTGATCTCTTGATTTTGATCCTATCCATGTATAAGGATCCTTCCAATAATTCATATCAAATTCCTCAACTTCTATCCATGGAATGTTTAATATATGACATTGGATTTTTGTTAGTAGATTCATGCAAGAGATTTACCTAATGGTAATAATTTAAACATGAATATAACAAAATTAATTTTTAGATGTCCATCTAATAAATTTAACTTATTGAAAGGTTGTACCATTATTGATGACCAATGATTCTGGCATTTCAAATATATTTATAATGTAATGCTCCAAGAATTTGATCACATCATACTATGTACTTTTTCTAAGAGCTTTAGCTTTTGGCCATTTACTAAAATAACTAGTTGTTATTAAAATGATTCTATGTCTTGCCTTGGATAGGGTAATAGTTCCTATGAAATCAAATCTCCATCATTGAAAATGCTTATCCACTACCACTAGGCTTAATGGAGTAGTTGCCCTTTCTAATTTTGATCCATGAATTTAACATGTTTATTAAGTTAGAATTTTATTACTCAAGTTCTTATACATTGTAGACCAATAAAATTGATATCTTAAGATAAGTTTCATTGTAGCTCTTGGAGATTCATAATATAAGCATTTATGATCATGTAATTTGTTCAAGATTTCATTAATTCTTTGATTTGATATGTAATTTAGTAGTATATATTTAAAGTTCTCAGTATATAAAATCCATTTTTTTAGAATGTATTTATTCATAATATGAACAAAAGCTTGTTTTTGACTTTTGGTTAAATTTTTAGGAATTTTTTTGTTAGTGAGAAACCAAACTATATCATTGTACCAATCCTTAATTTTAGGAAGAGCTAATATTTTATTTTTAGGATATTTTGCTATCATCTTGGATAATTCCATATTTTAACTATTTTATAAGTTTTCAATGTAAATTTAAATTTTTGTAACTTAATCATCAAATTATCAATTTTAAGACTAATTTCATTCTGAGATAAAATTTATCTCATAGCTAGCTCCATGATCATCATATGAATAGTTGTATCTTCCAAATAATATCTAAAATTACTTGGAGCTTTTATTATAGTAGATGCCTAACCTTTAAGCTCAAAATAATTTTTATCCACTCCTTATAATTGATAACCAAGGAATTCAATAGTGTTTTCTTATTTCTCATACCTTCATGTTAATATGGTTGCTAGATAATCTGTGGATTCAAATGCATAAAACTAGAAGTCTTCTTTTAGTTAGGGTTTTACTAAATATGGGGCTTCTAGAATGGCTCTTTTCATCAACTATAAAGCTTCTACTAACTTGATTTTTGTAACCTTGATATCCTTCTTCAACATTAGTAAGAGTGATTTTGTTATTTTTGTGAACCATGGTATAAATATTTTTATGAAATTAATTTTTCCAAAGAAAATTACATGTCTTTTTAAGCTATATAACTTTACATCAAAGATACATTTCTTAGGGTTCAAAGAAATATCAAATTCCGTATATTTTTCAAATATCTATTGCAAATGAAAAATATGATCTTATTCATGCTTTGAATAAACTATAATATTGTCCAAATTAGTGATCACTAGCTTTCCATTAGTTCCTTGAATGCAATATTCATGGCTCATTGAAATGTATATCCTATGTTTGATAAGCCAAAAGACACTATTTTCTATGCAAAAGGTCCCCTACTTTGTGATAAATGTTATTTTATATCTATCATATTTATTTATAATTATCTTCTTAGATCATGAGAAACCATCAAGAAATAAATACAATTGGTATCCTAACACTTTTATAAATATTTCATCAATCCTTGGGAGTGGATATCTATCTTTAATTGAAGCTTTGTTTAGATTTCTAAAATTAACTCAATCTTATATCTCCATTTTTTTTCTTAATTGGTACTAGATTAGCTATCCAAGTTGACTATTATACTAGATATATTATCTTAGCACCCAATAGCTTCTTAATCTTATCTTTCATAGCTAGCTCAAAAATAGAATTAAATTATCTTAGTCTTTTGTTGATAACTTTTCATCCTTCAAATAAGGAAATTTTATGAGTCATAATGCTAGGATTGAAAGTTCTTAGAGAATCATAAGATCATGCAAAATTTTATAATTTTTTAAAAATTTTATCATTTGGTATTTTATTTATGGCTTTAATCTTAATCTAACATTCAAATTTTTTAGAGTATCATCACATCCAAGATTTACTATTTAATATGCTTGATCTTTGGAATCTTGAATATCAGAGTCTTTGATCAGCTTCCATTTAAATTATTCTTTAAATTTTAATACTTTCTTTGATATTATATTCATCTTTTATCTTAGCCTTTCTCCTACACAAACCTAAATTTCAAATTCTCTTGTATTTTTTAAGAATAGAATTATCTAATGATCATCTTCAAAAACTTGAAGGTAGCTTATATTTTCAAAAAACCACATGTTTTGAGTTAAATTAAATCAGTATCCCTTTTTTCTCAACCATTTTAGATAAGCTTAAATTTGAGGATGCTACTAGATGTTCATCAACTATTTAATTTTTCTATCTAGAAATATTTCCAATCTTGTATTCTATGAAATTATAAAGCATTTTCAACCTTAATTATTTGTATGATTTTAGAAATCAACTCTTCATAGTACATTTTCCTTGGATTTGATCACAGATGAGCTTCAAATTATCTCTCATTTCTAATTTTTCAATCTTTTTATCAATAGCCATTTTTAGGCCTCTACATAAAGCCTCATCTTTAGCTCTATTATTGGTAGAAGAAAATTGTAGTTGAATAGCCTTTGATTCTATGTTATTTTTTGGACTAATTAGAATAGCACCTATTTCTAATCCTTTAGAATTACTAGCCCCATTGAAATACATGTTTTAAAACTAATCCTTTTAATTGTTAGAATGTATAATTTATATTTCTCAAATAGAGAGAACTTATACTTCAACTTCTTTTGATTTAATTGTTTTGTTTATGACATCAAAAGTTACATTCTTTACCATTAGTGGTTCAATATATACACAAATTTGATTTGCATCTCTTTTTCATGGTAGCCACATATCAGAGTAATTAGTAACTATATAACTAGAAAATGTTTTGCTCCAACTTAGGCTTATTAGTAAGCTATGTGCATTGGGAGTACAAGCTACTTATATTGTGACTCTACTTTTTATCCTAGGATCTAAAGTTACTTAAAGTAATACATTTGGAAATTTACCTACTACTTGATCAAGAGGTGCACAAAGTTTTTAGTAGTAGCTAGCACATTCAAGGTAATGACTTTGTTGCTTTTGTCTACTTGAATAATACTTTTATCTAACTATTTTGACTTTAATCCAGGTTGCTGACAAATTGAAAAAAGCATCAATATTAAAGTAGCTTTTGAATTAATAAATAAATTATATGAATACTTAACATTTAGTTTGAGGGTTAATACAAACAATTGTGTATCTTTATCCGCTACAATAGATGTCTTACTAATTAGTTTGTCATTATTGTAAATATAATTTATTGCTACATTTCTAAGCCTTTTCTTATTTTTAAATTCTTCTAGAATTTCTTTTAAATAACCATCTATTTGAAGTAGCTGATATAAACTTATATGAGCCTTTTCTCTTTTCAAATATTCAATCATATCATGCTTATCTTCTTCATAAAATCCTCACTTTCTAAATTATGGAAAGGATCTTGATGGCTTTCCTTACCTAGCTTTATCTTTTCTCTTTTTTTTTTTTATTTTTCTTTGGACTTAAAAGCTTTCCTTTTTACAATAGGCTTAGGTATCATATTGGTTAGCCTAAATGTAGTTATCTTCTCTTTAACACTTCATAATTCATAGCTAGGATCTTCATTATTATTAAAATCATCATTTAATAAATAGCCTAATTTTGATTTGTTAGTAAATTCATCTTCTGATGACCTTTCCAAATACTAAACTCTAGTATGAATTAACTCATTAGCCTTGATTTTAAGATCTAGTACATTTGAATATGCTAAAATTTCCTATTCTTCAATTTCATCTATTCTAAATTGAATATCAGATTTTCTATTTTGCATGTATTTCTTTTCATTCTTAAGTTTTTACCTTTGACATAGCTTTTTCCAAATTAATAATTTTATTGGATATTTCTTTTAATAACTTATCATTATCCTCTTTCTCACATCATTGTTCTCTTAACCTACTTATTGAAGGAAAAATTTTAAGCTAAGTAAGATTTCATATAGAGATTAAACTTCTTTATGGTTCCCTAGTAACTTGTTATGTATTGTCTAGAGTTAAGTTTAATTGTCTTTCTAATTCTATGGCTTGAGTATATAGATTAGCTAAAGTATCAATATTAGGCATCCTTCTTAGCCACATTGAAATTTGAGGCTCTATAATGTTTAAATATGCATCTCTTAAGATTTCATTACTTGGTTAATATTAGTTCTAAAACAAGTCACATGCTCTTTGAAACTTCATGGCAAATTCCCTAATTGATTCCTTAATATCCTATTTCATCTGATTCAATCCACTATAAATCTAATTTTATTCAATTTGATTACCAAATTGAGCTATGATAAGGCTTTCATATCATCCCAACTAGTAGTATTATTATTTCGTAAATTGGAATACCAAATTTGAATCATATTCCTAAGATTACCCACAAAAAGCCTACAAGCTTTATGTTGATGTTGACTATTTCTGTGAACTAATACTAAATCAAATAATTAAAAATATTATTATTCTAAATAAGTCTTTTTAGGTATATATTCCTTTGGTAAACACTTTTAAGTAGCCTTTGGAATATCATGATATGCACTAAACTACAAAGATATAAGGAGCTTAAATGGATTCATAGGAGGCAGATTAGCCAGTATATGCAAATTTTAAGTCCTCTTAGGTGATCCCATTTTTAATATAATCTTATTTTTAAATGATAAGCCTTTAATTAATTATGATTCTCTACTTCATCTAGATTTTACTCTGCTATCTAAATTTCTAGTGATAGGCTCAAATTCTTCTTTTGATAATGATGCTCCTATCTTAAGCTTGAGCAAATCTTGTAGACTTTTAAAATCTTCCTAATTATCTGATGATCCAATCATTAGTTGAAATAAACTAAACTAATCTAACCTAAATTAGTCCCTTCTTCTAGTGCTAGTTAAATTGTTGACACAAGGAAAAACTTCTAATAAGAATAGTTTGGTTGCTTGTTTTAGATGGATATTGATCTTTGGATCCACTAAGGCATGAATACCTTCAAATAGCTTCTTCTATCATTAGTGAGTTTATTACTGCTTAGTTTATATATCCTTAAGTTACTTTGAAGCATTAAAATTATTGTCTCTATTTGTGATTACTAACAATGAGCTTCCTTATTAAGAAGGAACCAAGCTTTAAATATTAAAGATGTTAAGACCATTAGTCTTTATTCCCTTTTGTACAAAATTAATTTCATTTTTCTTGCACTACAAATGAAAAAAGTTTTACCTTTAATTATTTCTTCTAAACAAGCTAGTTTTATTTTACGTAGACATATTTTGGATCAGGTGATACTTAAACAAGAAATTCTACATTTAGCAAGTTTACAGAGAAATCATAGCCTAGAGTTAAAATTAGATATCAGCAAGCATATTATACAATTAATTAGGGCTATATGGATGTAAAGCTCTTAGCCCTTGCTTTGCCACCCTATAGGATTAGAAAGTTGGGTAACTATTATAGGAAATATCATTTTTCCTTACTAATCAACGATGCTAGAGAAGAAGACATATATGATAAAAATGACTTGTGATAAGGAAATCTTTGTATTAGCAATGAAAGGATTTGAGGCCTTTTAAAGAAGTGAACAAACATTGGGGAAAATCAAAGATATTATCCATATTTTAGATAGTCATAGTTACACTCACTTACAGTTTATTAATGAAACTTTTTTATTTTTGGAAGGGTCAAAGAAAAATTCAGAAAATGTTGTTGAATGTCTTCAAGAATTTTCTACTACTTCAAGCCTACAAATCAATTTTACTAAAATTAAGGTGTTCAAATTTTGCACTCCAAATATTTTTAGCTATTATGTAATCAAGTGAAGTGTATGGAACATTCTCTTTCCACCAACTATTTGAGCATTCCTATATTTTTTAAAAAAATGAAGGTTTCAGTTTGAGATGATTTGATTCATAAATTTTCCAAAGACTTACAAGCCAGAAAGAAAAGCTACTTTCCTTGGGAGGTAGACTTCAATTGATTAAATTACTACTCTTTTTAATTATCTTTGTACTTGCTTTCAATTTATAAAGTACTTGTGGCCATTATTGATAAAATAGATCATGTTAAAAGAATATTCTTATGATTTGATGAAGCATCCAGTGAACCATGTCGACTGGGCTACATTGACGAAGCCCTGTCAACGCAGTTATGTCAAGCTAACCTTGTCAACGCATCTTTCCACATGTTGACATGGCCTCGTCAACATAGAGTTCATTCTCTACTATAAATATGCATGCACCTGCCACATTTAGGAACCTTTTTGTCAAGTTGTAGCAAAGCTCTTGTAGTTTGTTTCCGTAGGAGTTAGACTATTTTTCCAAGTGCATGCCCATAATGTGATGCTTGTAATTGTATAGAACCTTTATTCAAGTGTGACGTACTTGGACACACACATGATCAGCGATAAAGATTGAGATTACTCCATCATTTTAGCATTCACTTAGTTTTAATTGTTTATGACTAGGTTCCATAGTGGATATGACTAGGTTCCAATATTTTTGAAATGCATGGATCCAAACCTTTCATTTATTAATTCTTTCCATGATCAAAAGTTTAGTTATGGGGGATATCCTTCATTCTAACAAGCAGAATTAATAAATGTTCTTCCTTTTCTTCAATTTTACAATTTTTTTGTTTTCTAGTTTTTCCTCTTTCGATTTGTTGTTTTATCTTTTTATCTTTTTGTGGGTAATCTCATCTATGAATAAAACACTCATGTGACCCATTGGTTGAGGTGTTTTTCTATGCTATCAAGTCTCTGGTGACTAATGACTTGGACAACAAGCCATCACATCCACCCATGCTATTAATAAGAGGTTCTACTCTAGGTACAATGATATTCTTGTCATCATGAAAACTTAAAAGTAATTTTATGCTCATTACGCCTAGAATGAAGAATGATAGACTAAGAAGGAATGGCTAGGGTGTGATATCAAGGGGACTTGTGGATTTTCTTTGGTGACATCTGTAGTTGCTATGATGCAGCTTGGGTATACTAAGATCCTTGTATATCTAACAACAATGGGAGTAAGAGTAATAAAGGTACTTAATAAAGAAACCCAATGCTATTCTAAGGGGTCCCACTAGAAATACATGTATCCATGCCTAAAGGTAGGTAGCTTCTCTGGATTACACATAAAAAAAAAAGAAAAAAGAAGAAGAGAGAAAGTGTGATCGTATGCCTTGTTATCATGATGCTCTTATGGTTGTCCATCATTGGATGAAATAATGCAATCTCATTGATCGGAGGGATGGACTTGGTCTTGATTTTGGAGTGATAGCCTAATACACATTAATCATGCCCTACACTCAAGATTCATTGTGCCCTGGGTCAATTACCTCATGTCCTAATCTCTACAATCCCTTCCAAAATTCAACTCATCTCGCTATTCATGTATTTGCAACTTGTGTCTTGTGTCGCATTGAATTCATATCTCATCATGGTGGTATCTATATGTGTGTGTTTTGTGCAACTGGTGTGGATTACATTTCATCCTTTTAGTGCCTATGGATATTTTCAAGGTAGTTACGTAAGGGCATCATAGGTAGGAACCTGCTTTGAGGAGGACCCACTTGCGTAACTTTTGTAATTTGCACTCTTTGCACATCACCACATTATCTTACACCCTCCAAGTATTGCATTACACCAATTATCTTTCCCTTTATCATCATTTTAAATTCCAAAATTCCTATGCACCATTCATGGGGGAAGCATACGTGTCAAGTCACACGTAGTAGTTTTTTTGAAATTTGTCGTTGCCCGAAGGATATTATCAAGGGTAAGTTACCTTAAAACTGCTAAAAATGTTGCCAAATTAATTTTATCCCTTCACCCAAACCATGAAAATTATTCTTTGGAGTCACCTAATCAAATTGGGTCCAATATCAAAACCTTTAGGGGAATTTTTGTGAAAATATCTAATCCTAAATCACACTAAGTAGGAAATGAATATATTAAGGGTAAGGAGTAAGGTATTAATCTAATTTTGTAAATAGCCTTACTAATAATTGGTCCCGTGTGATTGCAGATGGTCCCTAAAAGAGGATAGAAAGTAGGACCCTCATAGGGTGCATCCAAATAGAGTAGTCATTAAGAACTCCTATCATTGCATAATCTAGCCAAGCAAAAGGTGGAGAGGTTAGGGCTAGAGCCTATGAAGAGGAACAACGGTTGTTTGTAGCTTGGTATGTCAAGGCCAACTAGATGTTTTTGCAACTACCATGTCCAAGGAAGGTGCCGACTCCAGCAAACATTGGAACATCAGCACAGATGGCTCATCCTCCTTGGATAGAAGAGGAGAAACTTTAGGTGCTTCTTCAACGATATCAATCTCAGAAGCCTGGAGCACAGGACAAAGGGAAGTGATGCATGGAGGAGCCACTACCACCTAGAACCACATGAGTTCTAACATAATTTTGTAATTTTGTGTCCTTGTCCCAATTTTATTTTTTTTAATTCCACTACAACATGAGTGAATTTCTAGTAGTTAATAATCCCATACCTATCCATTGTGTAATTAATTGCACTTGTTATTTTTTTTATGACTTGAGGATGAGTTGTTATTTAGTCATGGGGGTATGATGAAGCATCCAATGGACCACATCAACTGGGCCGTGTCGACGAAGCCCCATCAACACGACCACATCAATGTGACCTTGTCGATGCATATTTCCACATGTCAATGTGGCCTTGTCAATGTAGAGTTCAATATCTACTATAAATATGCATGAACCTGCCACATTTAGGCACCTTTTTGTCAAGTTGTAGCAAAGCTCTTGTAGTTTGTTTCCGTAGGAGTTAGACTATTTTCCCAAGTGGACCGCATCAACTGGGTCGTGTCGACAAAGCCCCATCAACGCGGCCGCATCAACGTGACCCTGTCAATGAATCTTTCCACATGTCAATGTGGCCTTGTCAACGTAGAGTTCAATCTCTACTCTAAATATGCATGCATCCACCACATTTAGGCACCTTTTTGTCAATTTGTAGCGAAGCTCTTGTAGTTTGTTTCCATAGGAGTTAGAGTATTTTCCCAAGTGCATGCCCATAATGTGATGCTTGTAATTGTATAGAACCTTTATTCGAGTGTGATGTACTTGGACACGCACATGATCGGAAATAAAGACTAAGATTACTCCATCATTGCAGCATTCACTTAGTTTTAATTTTTTAATTATTATTTTTATTTATTGTTTTCTTAGTTAATATTTTTTTACCATCATTTACTATTCCTTTCGTTAAATGAGGAATGAGTATGACTTAATCATGAACATTGAAGTGTAACTACTTGGTAACCCAGTAGTGTATCTAGGAGCACTTAAGTAATGTGCGCTTGGTAATCCTAAAAGTAATACATGAGGTCCAAGATGTGTATGTATGATTAAGGATGGATGCTCATCGCACTTAGGCTAGCTTAGACTTCATTGCTTGTTGCTTATTAGTTTAATCAAGATTATTTTCCATTGTCTCTAGGAGTAGCCTAGTGTTAGAAATCATATCATACACCTCAATCTAGACTAAACCATATGTGACAAAGCAAATACTAGTCCAGGTGGGAAGACAACGAACTGCAATCAACATGTAACTATCTAGATACCACAACTAGTTCATCAATGGAGTTCGAACGAATCATGCATGAACGCTTGTATTCGTATGGTTGAGTGTAGGGGTACCTCACCACTCATCATGATCCAATAACTCTCATTCATTTCATTGTATCAATCAGAAGACTATATGTACATTTATGAAGGTAAGGAGCTAGGGCATCCATCATCTTTCAAATGTTAATGTTGCACTGTTAGGAAGATTAATATGGTAATTACATATTTTAGATAAATATTGGGCCATATCTATGTGAGCTAAGTATCTTTATGGAGGATTTTTATTTCATAATGCTTCCTGCATTGTTCAAGGAGGCCTTATCTAGCAAAGTTTTGAGAGCTTAAAAAACTACTTTGGATCACAGACCCAAGGTACTAAAAATATAACTAAATGAGATAATTCTTCCTCATATTGTTTACATGATGCATATCAAACACTTACAACTAATATCTTGGATCTAGTTAAGGATATTTGAAGGCATTAATCCCTCCTACAAGACCATAAGTTATTCTTTTCTAAGCTTTTACATGATCATTTTCTAGTTTATAAGTTGCTAAAATGTAGAGGTATTCACAATGTAGAAATTATGTAGAGACACAAGATCACTATTTTTTGCAATGCCCAGAAGCACAAGTATTTTAGAAAGAAATATAGATTCTTTATGATATTTTTGTTAGGTCACACTTAACTATGGAGGATGTTCTCAAAATTTGGCCATCAACAAAGGAAACAAGGAAGAAATAGTACATAAAATACTTGCTCCCATATTTGCTTTATCAATGGTGGATTGCTAGAAATGCTTTCTCTTTCAAAATGTTTACATCCAACAAAGATTGATTACTATTCAAAATCTATATATTTGATTAATAAATATTAATAGAAATGACTTTGCTAAATTCTAATGACTCTATAGATATTTAGGATGTGCTCAGGATATCATCTATATATACTTGCACATCTTTTTATGCCTTGGCCACCATAGAACTAAGTTTTCCTTTTTCTCAAATAAAAAATGAAAGCTTCCTCTTCTAGCTACCTTTCAATTTTGGTTATTGATTTCCAATAGTTTCCTAATCATTAAGTTCTAGATTTTACATAGCTATGCCAATAAACAAATAATTTTATGAAATTCATCATTCTATGAATTTGGGCTATCTACTAACACACTTCCCAAAAGCTATATTTTGTGAAATTAATGCTACACATAGCTAAAATCTGAGACTAAATGATTATTTATAAAGGTCAAACTTATACTTAAAATGACACTAATTTCACACTAAAACTCATTTAGAATTGACACTATGAAAGTTAGACCACTTAATAAGTATACCAAAAATAATCTAAACCTTTGTGATTTAAGAAAATAACTTATTCCAAAATTCTTATTTACTAAAATATAGCTATATGCAAATCAAGCTAAATACTTAGAAAGCTATCTAAGAAAATAAAAAATTGAAAGAAAAGCTAAAAGAAAAAAAGAAGAATTTATTTAAAATGACATCATTGAAAATATCTTATAAGCTTCCTTTTCTTAAAGTTTCACTTTTTCTAAAATTTTTTTCCCTTTTTTTAGCCACCTACTTGGAGCTTTATATGGTAGCTCCAATGATTTTAAAACTAATCAAGGCTTAATAAATCTTATAGTTTCTTTTTATAGTTTTAAATCATTTGATAGTTACTTGAAACACCCTAAAGAAAATTCATGTTGTAGTTTAAAAAGCCCATAGCCAAAATTCTTGTTATAATTTGGTGGAAATATAAAGACAAAAATAATTACCTTAATTTTTCCAAAACATCTTGCATTATGGCCTCGTACTGATGTAATTTAAGGTAATTTTTAATGTAAAAATTGATGTGTCTAGCCCACGTGTTGTAGATCCCATGTACTCTATCTTGTGGAGGGTTAAGAATGCTCCACAAAATATATATGCCTTATATCCTCACTTGTGGAAGTCAAAAAATGTTCCATAAGCTACAAATTCTACATATTCTATCTTTTGGTGCTTAAAAATACCCTAAAAGCTAAAAGGATTGGCATTTCACCTCACATGCTATGCATTATAGTTCTACATGCTATGCAACTTGTGTAAGCAATGTGTGCAATTTGGGCTTGGATTCCATATGCTGGAAACCCTAGTCCCACAAGCTAGGTAGCATGTGAAGGAAAAGACCATGTTAAAACTACTCACATGTTAAAAAAAAGTATTTAGGACAATTTTAGAATTTGTTAGAAATTTGGCAGCAATCATGGCAAAATCAACCAACAACAAATCAAGACCACCATAGCCTATTTAAACCAAAAATTGCTTTATTGTAATGAATTTTTGGATCATTTGAAATTCACAGTACTTGAAACTTTCAAGAGTAGAGAAATCTAAGGGTCTAGAGCCATCTTCAAGAGAAGATCACTAGAGGTACCAAGAACCAATTTCAAATAAAATAAGCAAACTAGGCATATTTGGAAGGATTGCAGGACACACACTTCCTACCCATATGTGAAACATTCATTGCGATTTTACAGGGAATAGTGAAATAACTACAATTCTACATATTGTACTCTCTAAATATGTATTTTTTCACAAATTAATAAAAATTATGTAGTGTTCTGGTATACATTCTTGCTTATTTTCTACAACTTTATTTTGGTATTAACTTTGTTTATTATGCATTTTTATCATTTTTTTCACTATCTTCAATATAGTAACTGAATTTTAAGTCTTCTAGTAATTGATAAGACCATTTGAGGTGCTCATGGATCTATAGGCTAAATAGTTCTACACAGAAATTTTTGACACTTTGACACTGAATTTTTCCATTGCTACAATTTTTGGTTGTAGGAGGACCTCTATTTAACTTCTTTGCTAGAGCTTGCAACCAATATTGCTTTGTTTAATTTTAAAATTTTTTTTGGATTTTCCCAAAACCTAGCATGTGGTGCTACAATTAATATAATTTGTAGCAACATTAAAATTTATTTTGGGTATTTGCAAAATCTACTATGTAGCCTACAACCTATTTTTATTTATAGCTATTTTTACTTTAGATTCTTTTAGCCATAGTGTGTAATGCTACTTTCATTTCCTACACTTTATAACATAAATTATTTTAATTTTCTCTACTATAGTGCACAACACTACCACAACCACCTACACTACCTTTGTAGTTGCAGTGCATATTGCAACCTTTGTTATCATTATTTCTGATTTTTCTTTTGTATGCTAGAAAAAACTTGAAATAAATTTTTTTAAAATTATTACATTGTAGTTGTAGTGTATTTAAAGCCTATCTCTTCTACATGCTAGAGCTCCATAGGTTGTAGTCTATGAGGCTACAACCCTTTCATACGCTATGGCCCCATAAGTTGCAGCTCCAGAGGCTATAATCCTTTGTTGTCTACAACTCCACAAGCTATAGACTAAACCTTCATAGGCTATAGCTCAACAAGCTATAGACTACAACCTTCATAGGCTACAACTTCATAAGTTGTAGGCTATAATATTGATAGGCTGCAACTCTTCCGTACGCTATAGCTCCACATGCTATGTAGTTTTGTAAGCTAAAATTTTTACAAGCTATGCTTTGATACATTGTGAGGCTTACAACTTTCTTAAAATAAAAATTTAAAATTATTTTAGAAAAGTTATTCATTAATAAAAAAACATAAGACCTTTGCCATACTTAGCCAATATTTTGATTTGAAATCTATTATGCCTCTTTCTTCAACCATTGTTTTGCCTTATAACATAGCATACATGATCTCCAACTAAGACTCTATCTGTATCTATGATCCTAAGGATCATGTAGTAGTAGAATGTATGGAATTCCTTTGAAAACTTGGATTAGACCCATCTTACACAAAGATTAATGAAGAATATTATAACTTCATTTATGATAAGATACAAGTTAGCCTATCTATCTCATGCATAAAATTAGAGTGTAAACAACAATTTGAGATCATTCATTGAATTGGGAAGGAGTATATTTTCTCCCCTTATGATTAGATTAAAATAGTAGAATTTCACACATGCATGCTAACATAACTAGTAGAACTAGAGGAGGCAAGTGTGGGGATTATCTTAGATGAAAACTAAGATTAATAGGATGAGTTTGAGGTATTAGAATTATAGAACTTAGAAAGGAAGGAATGAATAAGTTCTCCAAACAAAAATTAATAGCTGCAAAAACCACACTTAATTTTCATGTGGTTCACAACTTTGGTACTCCACACTCGGAGGGTAGATTTCTTACACACCTTCGGACTTTGTTTCTCTAAAATGTGGTTTGAAGGGCACCACATCATGTATAAGCATTGAGCTCCTCTTTGAAGTGTTTCATCACTGTAAAGCCACTGAACCTTACAAGGTCCCAACAAGCTTAGCAAGTGGTTCAAAGGATTCCACAACCTTTACAAATTGAGCTCCACTCCAAAGTGTTTTGATGTTACACAAACACTCAATCCCATAGGATCTATAAAATCTAAATCATTATGCCTTCTTGCAAGAAGCACATTAACCTTGTAGGATAGAAAGAGAGAAATAAAATTACAAGGATAATATGTAACTAAATTATAGGTCCTTGTACTTTAAAGCATAATTTTCAATTCAACAAGCAAACAAGAAAATAATTTGATAACTGAAGTACAAAAATGCAATATACAATGATTACGTTCATAGTGATAATTGATATTCAATTCTTGCACCTTTTCCAAGAGAATGAAGTCTTCTTATATCCTTGGAGTTTTTAAAATCACCACAGAAATCATGCAACAACTATCTAATAACTAGTGTACATGTCTCCTTTGAGATCGGGATGTCTCTCTAAACTTGGCTTTAATTCTAGGGAGACATCTCTTCTATAAATAGGACATCTCTATGTGAAGATGTCTATATGGAGATGTCTTCTCTAGATAGGATATGTCTCCTATTTTTGGGAGACATCTTCTATGTAGCTGCTCCATTTCAACCAAGACATCTTCTACTTCTGGGAGACGTCTTCTTAGTTTTTGAACGTTGATTCTTGAAGCTTCCTCTTGATCACTAGAACATATTGATTTTGCTTTTAGTCTTGTATTTGTTCATGCTCCCTTGAGTCCTAGTAGTCTTCATAACTGGCCCATATATTCATCTTTGTTTCTTACTTGAATTTTTCATTGTAGTTCTCATCTTAAGTCTTTTACTTGCATGTTTTCTTGTAGTTATTACCTCATTAAGTGCTTGTAAACACATCCCACAACATTCTATGTTCTTCATTTTCCTTAATATTTTGACATACCAAAATGTCAACAAGGTAGAGTATGAACCATATACTTTCATAAAGAATCTCTTATAATGGTTAGCTTCAAAGGAAACCATCCCTAACTCCACATCTCCTATATCCTCTAAGGATTAGATTGCCCAATCTATCCCCTTATATCCTATCATGTTCAATCCAACACTAGTTGTTGTAGCACACTAATATTAGCTACCATTCCACTATGCCTCCCTATTTTCTTCAAAACCTTTTGCAATCCTACCTTGTTCAATACAATCATCACCTATGGTATGTACCATACCTTGTTGGTTCATCATATCTATAGGTCCCTCCTCAAGATCTCAAGCTTCACAAGCTTCTCACATTCCCTTTGCTTCCTTTATTATTCATGTGCCAACTCAAGTCTCCTTCTCCTTCAATTCACTTGCAATAGTGGTCATGCAACTAATTTAGTTTATTCCAATGTTAATTGCAAATCCTCAAGCCATTCATCCTCCTTAATAACCATTACTTCAAATATCATAGCCTACAGGGATGCCCCAAGGCTTGGATCAAGCCTTCTAAATAATCCAAGATCTTACCAAAGAGCTACATAAGCTTAAATCTAGCATCACTCAGATGATAAAAATTATGTATTTCTACCAATATCATACCACAAGCCCTACCATTTACCAAATAACTTTACTTGTATGCATGCCTATATCAAACTTTACTAAATACACTAGTGAAGGGAATCCTAATACACATTTGGTCACCTTCCAATTTGAGTGCCTCCTATTGCAAGCTTGGCCTCACACAATACTATGGATTTCCCCTATGTTCCTCAATGGCAAGGCTCTGAATGGGTATCAAACCTTATCTAGAGGTTCCATCTCTTCTCTTGAGGACTTAATAAATCAATTTTTCAACTACTTCAAATGCAACTTAAAGTCAATTACAAAATTAGACCAACTTATGAAGGTAAGGTAGGGGCCACTTAAACCAGTCCAAAGGTTCATTCAAAGATGGAATTTAATGCTCAACAAGATTCCTAAGCCTACCCACTTCTTAGCTAGCTTCAAGGGAGTGGTAAATAACTTCATCAAGTCAAAGCTCTACTAGTTAGAGCCTTGATCACTAAGCCAAGCCTTGTTGCAAACTAAAAACATTGAGAAAGAAATTGAGGCTAGTAATAATATAGCCTATGTGGCCTATAAAAATTGACACACAAGGAGAGATAGAGAGAAGACTAAGTAATAACAAACAACTGTGGCTGTAATAACAAAAGAGTCAAGACAAGAAGAAAGGTAGAGATCACTGCCATGTAATACATCTTCTAACTCATCTTAATTATTTACTTCCTATGCTTCAAATCAATCAAGACCAAATTTTGAGCAAAAAGACTGATAAAGTACACTAAGCCTCCAATGAAGCCCTCAAAGATTTTCAAACAATTGCTTAATGATAATCATATACAACATAAACAACTATCTAAGTAAGATTGCAAGAGATATGCTCATCTTTGTGAGATAGCTAGAGACCCAACAATAGCCATCAAAGATGATTCGAAACTATCAAAGTACTACAAATTGTATAGGTTTTCCAAGTATGATCAGATGGATGATCATGATATTGATTTCTATCTAGACTTAAAAGATGACCTCTAGAAGATGATTGACCATGGAGAGCTAATGTTGAAGAAGCCCAACCCTTGAAACATCAACAATAACACATACACTATAGTCTTGTTCACAACAATCAAATGGTCTAGTCCTCCTAGAGTACCATTTATCAACAAGGTACCATCCCAATTTCAAAACACAAAGCCTAGAGGGTCCTAAGAAAACTTTTATCATACGTACCCCACCTTCAGTGGCATCAACGTCACAATCCAAACAATGCATTATGAACCCTTCTAATGGTAGGAAATCATTTTTTATTTGGGTTTCTTAGCCTTTAATAAGAAAACTTGTGATGAATCTTAACCAAGGCTTACTTATAGTGGCTAACAACTCAATGATTAATAAGGGATCATCACTATAATAGTGATCAAAACAACAACAAAAGGCTTGGAAATAAGCTAACCCATCGAGACCTTCACCAAGATCAACTACACCCATAGACAAGGGGCCCCAGGCATATATGTTAAAACCTAATTTAAAAGCCCTGGGAATGATGAAGCAAATTAAGACAATCAAGGTTGAAAAATCACATGTTCAAGGAAAAGAATTTCCTTGTAACAATGGAATAAGCCAAATGGTCCATGAAACAAAAGAACATGTCACCAAACTTATATGACTTAGTGATGACTTCTCTTGCTCATAGAGATGCACTAGCTCAATTTTTTATCTCTATTTCTATGAGTTGAGACATGTCCACCAACAAGTAATCAATCCACTTTGTCATTGAGTAAGATTTTCTAGGGAAAATAAACATCAACCTATGCTCAACTTTCATGACAATGACATGAAGACTGATTTACAATATGGAGAAGTGCTATATACTCCTCTTCTCATTATCATATGTATTGGTAGGTATAAGATTTATTAAATCCAAGTGGATGATGGGATGATAACCAACATGATACCATACACTATTGTTGAGAAACTAGGCTTAACTGAAATCATCTAAGAAATCACTACCTCAACACTCAAGTTGTTTAATGGGTCATGAGTAGTAGTTTGAGATTCCATCTTCCCTAGATTTTGTAGTCAGGGAATAGTTTCCCACATCCACTATTTTTCTAGTGGTCAAAGAGATGATAGGTTTTAACTTAATCCTAAGAAGACCATGGTTATCAAAGCTTCATGTGGTCTCATTTCTTAAACATCAAGAGATCCATTTGCTATACGAGGATGGTGAAATTGTCATTCGTAGGGACAACACATGCTTATCATCTATCAACAATGTCAATATTGACAAAGGTTTAGAGGTTGAATTTCAAGAGAAAACTCCCAACACACAAGCTGGGGTCAACAACAACAACAATAATGACAATAACAACGTTAAGATTGCTAAGTCTATAGCCTTACAAGACCAACAAGAACATATGCTTCTTATCATATTGAGCAAGAAGAATGATAAGTATAAAACCATATAGAAGAGGTTTCTCAATATAACAAGGATTAAGTAAAAAATTCATTATCAACATATGGTTCCTTTATTAATTATTATTCATCTATTTTTGTGATCTTGTATCATGTTTCAGTGTTCATGTTATTTTTGTATTTTCTTTCAAGATTATCAAACTCTTGCTAGAAAGTAAACAACTCATTAAGGCATAAAACTAGCAACACCATGGCCTTCCAATGCCTAAAATTGATGGCCTACCAAGCCTTAAAACTAGTGAAGCCATGGTCTACTAGGGCTTAAAACTCATGGCCTCACAAGACCTAAAACTAGTGAATTTGTGATCTTCCTCTTACCTCCCTTATGTGTACATTGGGACCTATTTGTCTTATTGCATTATTAATAATTTTTGGTTTAAAACTCATGTTCATTTTACATTTTAACTTGTTTTATCTTATTATCAAATTTTTTTGTAGCCTCATTATTTTAACTTGTAGCCCTTATGTAAGAAATTCAAAGAATACAAAAATATAAAAGTGATGATGTCCAAAACCATGCAGCCATATTATTATATTTTATTAGTAAATGGTGAATAGAAATATTGCTAAATAAATTCATGAAATAGGCTCATAGGAACATTGCAACTTGAGTATCTTTCCATTTTTAGCACTTTATCCTAGAAAATACAAATATGAGTGAACTGGTAATATTAAAGGAGAAAGTCATTGTAGCATTATAATAGGTTTTGATTGTGTATATGTATATTTATTATTATTTTTCTTTATAATTATGATGAAATGTGAAGTACATTATAATCATCAACCTTAATTCAAAATATTATAAAAGGAATTCACCCTCTATAAACACAAAAATATGGTAAGCAATGGAATATGACATCATTTTTAGAGATTCTCTTATTGCATGCAACCCTACTAATTTGTAATTATTTATTCTTATAAATTAAAACCAATAGTACACAATTAGCAAAAAATAATTGGGTACATTACTAGGCCTATAACTTCTTGGTATCTAAATAAAAGGCTAACAAATAGATTCTGTCAACCTTAAAATAAAAGAAGAGACTTGTGAATACTTTACTCCACAACATGTCACCAAGTCTATAGGTTTGGTTCCAAGGTAAAATCAAAATGTGAAAAGGTGATTACGTGTTCTAGTGAAATTTGGAATTAAAGAGTCTTACCATTTATGTCACATCCCCATTCCCAAATGATGTTGTTGCCTAATGAAGATGGTGTCTCTTCATAATAAGTGTTACTATCATCTTAACAAGACCCAAAAGGGTAGTTGTGATTAAGACTCGAAAGGGCATGTTGTAATAATAAACATGTCTTTTGAGGTAACCTTTGGGGGTTTGATGAAGGCATTTATACTCAGGGTTAGAGGTCATGCTAGGCATGGAGTGGTAGAGCTGGTATAGGCAAGTCACGGGAAGCCGGGTGAAGTAGGATAGGAAGTGGATTGGCCATCCCTTCTGGCTAGGTTATAGGCCTAACCATGGTGGTCGTGTTGAATTGCCTCTAAGGGATAGATGCCAAAGAAACAAAAGCCCAAGGAACACTCTTTGAGCATGATCTGGATATGCTATTTCATCTTACTAAAGCATTCTTTTCTTTGTCCTTCTACATTTTTTCTATTATTTCCCTTATACATAATGTTGAATATCACATATGTTTCACATTTGGTCCATTTTCTTTGTACACATAATGTCTAATATATCCTATATTTGATGTTTGCCATGACATCCGAGGACAGGATGTCACAATTTATATCAAAGCCCTTCTTAATGAATAGACATTTGGGAATAAGAGTTGAAACTATTAAGAATGACAAGTTTGATTGAATTTTTAAAATTCCTCATGGCACTTTAAAACTGTGATTTTTAACATTTTCTTTTTTCCAAACAAACATGGAAAATGTAAGTGCTCAATGGAAAATATAGTCTACTTATGCAATATTAATTATTGTGGATTCAAATGAAATATTATGGGAAGAATTAAAGGAAAGCAATAGTAAAGATGAAGCAAAGCAAGGCACTATTTCTATTATTGCATGTTTAGTTATGTTGTGCAATTACCATCATCATTGTTCCTCAAGATGGTAGACAAAATTTTTCAATAATTAAAGATGCAGTGAATTTAATATGCAACAAAAATAAGTAGAAACATAAAGCAAAATTTAAAGTAATAAACTTTGGTGAAAAATCTAAGGTAGGCATACATTAGAGCTTATTTCTGTAGGTGTCTTTTAAATATTAGTAAAATAGTTGGGGAGTAGGAGACTAGTAGGAGTGGCTGCAATTGAAGGAGCTACTGCCAATGTTCGTGGTGTTGCTTTTTCCACCATGCTTGATTGGGATAGTTGCTGCAATTGAAAGAGATACTTGCATCCTTGCCAAACAAAAAGAAAATAATCAATACATTGGAACTATATAGGTTGGCAAAACAAAATAGAAAATTGTCAGGGGTTCATGAATTGTAACTTTGAATTGAGCAGAAATGAAATCAGAAATTTTCTAAATGAAATCCCAAATTTCCTAAGGCTTACCGATTGAAAAATGGCAACTGCAAAGATACCATAAAAAAAATTAAAAATTTCTGATGGCTTGTGCGAAATCAAAAACAGTCATATGCTTGGCATCGATGGATATGCTGAGGCTCATGTTCCCAACGTGGATGGACCAGCAGCACATCTCAAAGCTCCATGGCCACTTTGGTGGCCTTGCAGTGTAGGCTAGCTACCTGGATGAACAGGCCCACCATACTCCATAGCAGTGGATTCTTCATGTTCAGGCTCCACACTACCCTTGACTAGTGGCCCTGCAATGGTTGAATCTTTGAGTTTTTGGTTGTCAGCATGTTAGCTTTCTAGAAAACCATGTCCACCACAGAGCCCTGTGCTAGCATGTAGACGCCATTGTTCTCCATCACATTCTGGTTAGCCAGCAGCTGAGTACGTGTCCGGCAACACCATCTTCGAGAATGCATTGTGAATGCCGTATTTCTTAGCCGCGAGGTATGGTATCACTGACGTCACCAACGAGACGTGGTTAAGTGACCACTTGAGTAGCCGTTAAGCCGGTTCTATGTGTTTAATAGCTTCAGCACTTGGTCCGGTCGTGCTAGGCCAACGACATGCTGTTGTGGAAATCGTTCCATGTCGGGGTGTCTGGGAGGGCTCCGGTGAAGCTCTGCGAGGTGCCATTGTAGCTCAGAATGGCAGGCCCTCGCGGAGTCGCCAACTTCACGTTTCAATAACGTACTCCGACAAGCATGATGTGGTCAATGACATCCACGACGATTCTGGTGCCCGCAAGGCAGACTCAGACGACGTCAATGCTGCTGCCGGAGCACCTGAGGATGCCACCAAATGCCTGGTTGCGCCAGTAGAACTGGGTCACACAGTGATCGACGACATTACTGTCAAAGTCCTTGGAGCATGTCGTCAATAGTGGCAACCATGTCGAAGCAGCCTCTTGGATCTTGGTGGAGGCTCCCTCCAGTATCACCGCTCCGTCGCTGCTGGCAGTGGTGGTCTTACTGGCAGTGGATTTTTGAGAGTGCATTGTAGCGACGACTGTCTTTAATTAATTTGTTGTTATCCGATTTCATGATGGCTAACTTGACGCTGTGAAAATAGATATTAAGGTATTGATAAAATTCACCCCCCAGATTCGCGATTCCCTATAAATTTTGATGAACTGTTCACGTCGGATTCGGGAGCGCGTACAGAAACGTATTAATAAATTCGCAGTGGGTACGTATTTCATAATTTCCAATGAAATTTTGTCTGATGTGAAAATATACATTGATATGGTGGCCTTGCCTTGCCTCGTATTGTTATTGCCCTGAAAATATATATTGATATGGTCGCCTTGCCTTGCCTCGTATTGTTATTGCTCGTATTGTTATTGCCCTTTTAGTTCTTGCGATGTTTGCATTTTGCATTAAAATTTTACATATCTTCTCCTGTTCTGAATCATACCAAAAATTTCATTTCATTTCATTGTAGACGGACCACAGAAAACAAACACACGGAAATCACGAAAGGGCTACTATGGTAACCGATGGCCGAAGGGGCAAGTATGGGTCATACGGAAAGTTTTGGACGGGGCGTGCGAGGAAAACATTGCATTTGCATGGATTCGCCTGGCTTTGGGAGCGTCAAAGGTTCCGCCATGATTTACACATTCTCTTTGCTGGTTTTTGCTCTTTTTCTCGTATCTCTGCTTAAAAATGAAAAAACAAAACAGGGATGAAAAAACAAAACAGGGTCATCGTCATGAGTCATGAACATGATGACGGTGAAAAAACAAAACAGGGTCATCGTCATGGGTCATGAGTCATGGACATGATGACGGATGGATGCTTGTTCAACTTTTTTAAAAATCTGTTTGCTTATAAAGCAACCAAGCCCACCAGCACATCACATGGACACATGC
This sequence comes from Gnetum montanum, assembly GCA_015680685.1. Lineage (NCBI taxonomy): Eukaryota > Viridiplantae > Streptophyta > Gnetopsida > Gnetales > Gnetaceae > Gnetum > Gnetum montanum. Next base: position 210,346 of record MNCI01007326.1, read on the forward strand.
AACCTCATGGTGCTCTGTTTTTACCTTCCCCTTCATCATGATTAGTGCCGATTTACCAGCATCTGAAGAGATGAGTTACTAGGCTGTGCCTAGTTTAGTTAAGTTGTGTATTCTTATAATACAATCATCTTCAACGTGGCCCTACTCATAGGTAGTCCATAGGGTGCTACTCACAGGTAGTCGTTGAACAAAAGTGGCCCTACTCATAGGTAGTCCATAGGGTGCTACTCACAGGTAGTCGTTGAACAAAAGTATTAGCAGACCTAATTTGTTATAAATTTGGTTGAGGCTTGAGGCTTAATTTCATTTTTGGAAATATTGGATTGAGTAACAAAAGGATTTCATTTTATTGCTTTCATTTTGGTTGTTGCAGAAATTATATGTTTGGCCAGATTATGGCTCCTGAGTAAGGAAATGGATTCAGTGCCCTCCATACCTTTGCAAATTTTCTTGCTTCAATTTAATGGTGATATTGCAATCTTCTCTGCAATTTTTAAGGATTAACAATATTTTGGATTCACATTGTACTTGTTCTATGTTTTACAATGTATTTTTATGATATATGGGATTTAATTTTTTTTAAAAAACTAATATATTTAAATTTTCTCTATCACGTCCCGGCTACGAACCCATACCCACTTTTTCTTGAGGTACATGTACCCAAACACGTTCAAAATCACGAATCCTCGATTCCTGGCTTCCACGAATCAGACTCTTTTGATGCATAGCACTACATAAGTTGGCCTCTCACCCAAAACTAGTTTCGATATATATATATCTATGAATTCGCTAAGATGATTTTCAAGAAAATGATGTTAACTAAGCCCAGAAACAATAAAACTAAAAATGGAATTACTCATCCATCCTATGTTTATCTATCCATTTCCCAATTAATTATACACTATGGATCAAGTTTGTTTGTTATATCTTTGTTTGTTTAAGGTATGTTTGAAACATAAAACTTTCACATAAATGATAGCTCAAAAATATTATGAATAAACAAAGACAAAACAAATTTGATTGAGAGGGTATAACTAAATTGGGGAAGTGGGTAGAGAAATAGAGGATGGATTAGTGATTCTGTTTTTAGTTATCTTGTGTAATAGACTCCAATGGTTGAATCCAAGATGACTCTAAGATTAAAAGGGATGAATTATTAGTGAATATCGTGGACACTTATAGTTTATAGACAAAGATTGAAGGATTTTGTTAAACATTAACTTTAAATGCAACTCTGGCTTCATATCAATTGACACATCATGTCTAAACTTTTCTAGTGTGTACACTAGTGTCATTAATTATTTCTCCATGATGGTGTAATTTAACTATGTCCTCACAATGCTTTGGCTTGTGCAATGAATATAATATGGACATTTCTTATTATCCATTTATGTGAGCACTGCTCCCAAGGCATAGTTAGATGCATCTATCATGATATAAAATGGTTTGGACCAATCTGGTGCTTGTAGGATTGGTGTTTCTATGAGTTTCTCCTTTAATTGTTGGAATGCATATTCACATTCCTTGGTCCAAATGAAAGGTGCATCTTTCTTTGTAAGTTCTACCAACAGCTTTGCAATCTTAGAGAAATTCTCAATAAATCATCGATAGTAACCAATGTGTCCAAGGAATGACTGGACACCTTTAATAGTCTCTAGTTGGCATGTTATTCCTTGGATGACCCTTATCTCTTCTGGGTCTACCTCAATCCCTTTCTTTGAAATTTAGTGCCCTAGCATAATGCCTTGGACCATGAGATGGCTCTTTTTCTAGTTGAGCCATAGGTTTGTCTCTACACATCTCTTCAATACTTGCTCAAGTTAGTCTAAGGCTTGCTTAAAGGTAGCTCCATAGGTGGAGAAGTCATCCATGAGGACTTCAACACCACTACTAATTTACTATTGAAAGATACTAAGGACCAAGTGTTGAAATGTTGCAGGGGCACTGCACAAACCAAATGGTATCTTATAGTATGCAAAAGTCCCTCAGGAACTCATGAATGTTATCTTGGCCTAATCTTCAAGTGCAATTTGGATTTGGTTATAGCCACTATAACCATCCAAGAAACTATAATAACAATGCTCAGATATGGCATCTATTTCTTGATCCACAAATAGCAAAGGAAAGTGATCCTTAAATGTTACCATATTTAATAACCTAAAGTCGATGCAGACTCACCATTTTTTGTCCTTTTTTAGTACAATTATAAGTGGGGTAACCCACTCACTATCCATGATTTGATAGATAAACCCCACCTTGAGGAGTTGCTCTATCTTCTCCTTAATGATTTGCTTCAATTGGAAGTTTAGCCACCTCTATGGCTACCTTCTAGGCTTCATGGCTAGGTTAGTGTAGATGTGATGCTAGCATATCCTTGGATCAATTATTGTTGGCTATGGATATGACCAAGAAAAGGCTATTGACCATTTATTCATCACTTTCAACAACTTTTCATTTTTTTAGGAGCAAGTTTGGCATTAATGATGATTGGCTTACCATTCTTTAAAAATGCATACTCCATACCAATCGGTAAAGTGTTTAGCTCTAACAGGTTCTTACTTAAAGTGATTAGGAATTTCCAACTCTCCCCAATAGGTATCATCATCTTCATTAGAGAGTTGGAAATGAACTTGTTCAATTTTGTCCATGCCTACAACATATGCACATGTTAGGCTCATAGTTGGCTCCATGCATATTATGTTGCTGTCTCTATCAACCACTGGGTGTCCTCTTTCTTTGTGGTTGCTATGTACAGACACCATTGAATGTTAATTTCTTATGCACACTGATTGCATGCTTAATATATGTGCTCTTGATGGACAAAATATTTTGCATGCAATTGCACCTATTATTACTATATGGGATGCATGGAATACACTTCTTCTCAATCTTTCCTAGCTCATTTTCCTTAGATATTTTAAGAGATAAGTCTCTTATACCCATTTTTGCATTAACCATGCTTAACCAAGCCCTTCCCATAATGGTGGGGAATTCACTTTTTTTAGTTTTCCACTTTGATTACTAAAAAATCAGTAGGATAGGACCACCCACAAACTATAGTTACAATGTCCTCTACTAATCCCAAAGGAACAATGATTGACTGATCTACTAATTCTAGATGGATGTTGCTCTTCTTAAGAGGTGGTAGATTCTAGGCCTTGTACATATCATGGGAGATGAGATTATCTCTAGAACTAGAATCAAGAAGAGCCTTGCATGGCTCTTGTCCAAAAATCTATAGATAGATGAGTGGACTTTCTAGATTAGATCTTTTTGTAGGAAGGTTGCCAGCCTTGATCCAATTAGAAACAACATGGATTAATATTATAGTGTGAATCCTATGCGGCACTTGGTTTGAAGGACACTTGAAAGTATTTGATGTAGAGGATGAGGATGATGGAGATGCAAGATGATTAGTCAAAGTATATTGTGAGGGCTAGAGAGGATTGCTAGGCCAGGAGAAAGGTCTTTTTCTAGATCAATGGTTTGGATTGCTTGGTTAAAAAATTGGTTGTGAGTTCATATTCCTCGTAGCATTTTGTTGTTGCAGCTATGGAGGAATCTCACCTTACATAGACAGAGCAGGAGGTAATTAGGTTAAAGGTGGAGGTGTAGGTGTAGAGGGATGTGGAGGATGATAAGGATACAAATATGGGATTTTCCCTTGAGTAGATGGTGAATGTGTTTAGTGGTACTCTAGAGGATAATAGTGATGTTGGAATGATGCATAACTTGTAGAACTTCTAGGGGAGATGGGTTGTTGAACATAGTACTCATATGAATCTAGTTGTCTATAAGGGTATTGTTGCATTGGCAATGGCAATCCCCATGATTGTGGTTGGTACCATTGTTGGTACTATTCATAAGTTTGTGGAAAAGTTCCACTTGGGTAGTAGGCTTGTTGTTGTTGTTGGAACTACCTTAGACTACCTTGATGGTAAGACAATCGTCTTAGAGCTTGCCTATGTGCTAGGAGAGGATTCAATGTGTACACTCTAGACTCTTCTAAGTGTGACACCACAGGGAAACATCCCTTTGTATGTTTGTATTGATAGATGTCACATTCAGTTTTATCATCAAAGTCAAACTCCACAACTTCCTCTACTACAAAAGCTTTGTTCTTACCTCTTTGGTAGGCATATTTAGCTTCTTTTTGCCTCCTATGATTACAATCAGTATTTTACTCTTTGGATTCTTTAGAAATATTCAATGTAGATTGAAATTTTTCATCCAAAGAGTCCCATAACTTGTCAACCTTGGACAAAATATTAGAAATACATTTTTGAATGGGCAAGGTATTTCTGTTCACCACTTGATCAAGTGGTGACTCCTCATCATCACAAAATCAAACCTCCCATTTTCTAATGGAAGGGTCCCTACTATTCTCTTTAGTACTTTTTCTCTTTTGTATCTCACCTTCTTCTTTTGCTACCTATTCAATTAACCTTTAGATTTGATGAGCTCTCATTTCAAAAAACCTTCCTTGGGCATACACCCCAAGGGTTCTTCTTGTTTCTGCTCTAAGCCCACCTATGATGTGGTTAAGTTTTTCCCTCTGAGAGTAACCATGGCTAGGGCATTGGTGTAGGAGTGAATAGTATCAGTCCATGGTGGAATCTAAGAGTTCATGTGTTCCTTGTTTCCAGTCTTGGATTTTCCTTCTCAAATTAGACACTCTGGAGTATGTTTGGTATTTATCATTGAATAGTTCTAACATGGTACTCCATCTATGGATAGATTCTAGCTCTAAGGACTGGTACCAACTTTCAGCTTTCTTAATGTGTCCTTGGGAAAAGCTTAAGTTTTTGCCACTTGTTTTCTATGTTCTGTAAGGCATAGGCATCTTGAAAATCTTGGAGATGTGTTTGCGAATCAGAGTTGTATCCCTCTTCAAATCTTGGGATATTGTTCATGTCTAGATGCCTAATCCAACTATCCTTCATATGCCTAGTTGGGATTCTTACTACATTTACAATGTTAAGCATACTTCAAGTTTCCAATAAGGGCTCATCATCATTGCTGCATTGATGATGCCAATGATGGTTTTAGCCACCCCTTTGGTTTTGGTGGCCTTCATGGTCATTTTTATTTCATTGATCATATTCATAACAATTGTTTCGATGATGGCTTCCATGAGAACTATTAGATGAAGAGGAATGCTCATAATTAGATGAATAGGATGAAGAGGAAGATGAATCACACTACCACTGTGATGTCCTTCACCACTCTTACACTTGTTACAATCACCATCCTTAGATCCCTTATTATTGCAATGTTTACTCGAGTCCCTACCTTGGCTATTACTCTTTCCTAAATCTAATTTGTGAATAGTGGATCGCAAGGCTAGATTCACACCCTTGTCATTAGTAGCAGGGGGTGGAGAATCTTCATGTTGAGAACCTTCCAAGGAAGGATCCTCATAGTCCTCTTGATCTAGTAGGAACAAGGGGTTAGTGTAATGTTTCCCCTTTGTAGCTTCATTGAGTTTCTCCTAATGTTTATCTCATTTACATTTTTTTCTAGTGGAATAGTAGTTCCCAGTGTCATATCCATACACAATGTACTCTTTGTGAAGATCTGCTATGCCCAACTTCTTAAGGATTTTGAATAGCATCCTGGGCACAGATTGATTAGGGGGCAAGATGACATTGTCCTCCATATCATGCCATCACATCTATTCATCCTAATGTAGGATGAAGGTGAAATTTGGCACAAAGTCATCTAGATGAGTGTATACCACCTTGCATTCTTGTGGGACTAGTGGTTTGGTATCTTCGAGCTTACAAGAAGAAGAAGACATTTTGTAAAACCAAATGAAATTGTCAATGTGCTTTTATAATCTTATGTATAGTGGGACTGATATTGACCTTTAGGTTCATACAATGATATAATGGTATTCACTTAAACCTAAATAGTGCACATTTCACAAACAAAGTTCCTAGCAATGGTGCCAATGATGAATGGCGAGGTACCCCTACATCCAACCATATGAATCACAAAGCATTTATAAGCAATCCAATTGAATTCTACAAACTTTATTTTTTCTAGTGCACTAGCTATTTAGGAAGTAAATCGAATCTTAATGTTAATTGTTGTCTTCCCAATTACACTTGTGATGTTTGTTGGTATGGCTAAGTGTAATTGAGGCATTCAATTTTTATACTTTTGAAAATTAACTAATTAACTAGCATTTAACTAATCCTAACAAATCAATATGAACCTTCTTTATAAAATTAGTTTTTAGTTATATGAACCTTTACATTTGTGGCCTTTAGACCTTTTTATAATATTCATTTAGCCTAGAGCCTTTAAAATATTCTTCATGCTAAGCCTCACTTAGCTTCAATTTTCTAAGTTTGATTAAAATCACAATTTACCATATGCATAAACTTAATATGTTTGTTACTTTCTTGTGGGTTTCATGTTTTTAGAATAGAATTCAAGCTTTTAGGTAGAACTCTCTTTTAGTTCTATGAGCTAATGTGACTTGTAGAACCAATTTTTCCTCTATTGATAGAACCTCATTTTTTAAAGCACAAGCTTCTTCCATTTTAAGTACTGACATGGTTTGTAGAATTAATTTAGATATTTCTAGTATAGTTGATATTTGGTTCTATGAAGTACAATTTTTCCTGAGCTTACATATCAAATAAGATAAATTCTTCTTGTAGAAGCAATATGTGAGCTTGTTTTTTGAACTAAAGTTTATTTCTATGAGCTTATAAAGCTTAAGATGACATGACTTGTATAAATAATAAGTTCTTTTTGATAGAACCATATTTTAGTTCTACAAATATTTTCTTTGTATAAGCTAACATGGCTTGTAGAACCAATTTGAAGCTTACTTGTAGAATCAATTTTTAGTTTAGTGAATCATGCTTCTCTTCTGAAATTACATGGAAAATGAAATAAGCTTTGCTTATAGAACTATTTAAGCTTATTTATACAACCAATGTTTGGTTCTATGAGTCATACTCTAAGCTTTTAGTGATATAACTTCTAATGATATAGGTAGAATGTTTTCTTTATATAACCTAGGTTTTTCTTTGAACACTCATATTTACTAGATTATAGCTTCCAACATCATAGAACAAAAAATTAACTCATTTATTAAACCAAATTTTTGTTTTATAATTTTTCCAATTCCATGAACTTATGTGGCTTATAGAGCTAGACTGTAATTTCTCAAAGACCCAAGTTTTGGTTCTACAAAGCTTGCCCTTTTTGAAATTGATGTGTCAATTGACATGAGCTTTTTTTTTTTGTAGAATTAAGTTTACTTATCCTCATAGAATTACTTTTGGTTCTACAAACCATGCCTTTCTTACCCAATCTACATGACATATAATATGAGCATTATTTATAGAATCAATTTGGTACTCTTTTGTATAACCAATTTTTGGTTCTATAGACTTACACTAATATTGCTTGCGATGACATGGATCATTGCTCGTCATTTTAACTTTGTTGAATTAAGCTTGAAGACTTTCATATCAAGGAATTCATGTAAATGCTAACTCATCATTAGCTAACATGATAGAACTAAACTCATTTTTGTTTATAGAACCTATTTTTAGTTCTATGAGCTCTCCATTAAAAGCTAGTTCTTCTTTCAAGTTATATCAAATTTGAGCCTTTGATTCTATAAGTTTTCTTAATGCATTAGTTTAAGTGTATTATCTGATGTGCCAACCTTCCTTAACAATGGACTAAATTGGATTATAAGATTACAAGCTCTTCTCTTTTAATAAATGATCATCTAATATAAAAGTTGATTAAGGTATACCACCTTCTAATTTCAACCTAAACTTCTTATCTTAAATCCCATGTATCAAGGTGCCATCTTGTAGAAACAAAGTAGCTAGAACTAAAATTTGATTCTACAAATCTTAAGTAAATGGGCCCATTAGATAATAATACATTTAGCTAATTAATAATCTCCATGCTTCATTAAATAACAAAATACTCATGACTATGAATTAATCCTAGAATCTTAGCTTCATTTCAAAAAATTATTTTTATTGATCCCAAGTATTTTCTCTAATGTTTTGCATTCCAAGCTTCATTCTTCCTCTAGGACTTCTTGTGTTATGCATTGGTGTTCTTATGAAAATGAATTCTTAATTTATAAGCCATAATTCGATGTATATCTTCGTAAGTTCTTTAACAAAATCCTTCAAAAGAGTATTTTTGTTTTCTTAGTATGTGAAAATCATCAATTTTAGCTATAACTAATTTTTCTTAGGAATTTTTCTATTTCATGGAAAAATTCTATGAAGAGTTTTCCAAATAAGCTTAGCACTTTAATTACTTGTTATTCCATGTAATGAAAAATTTATGAGAAAACTTTTCCAAACATTCTATCATGAGGATCATCTCTAGATTAGGTTGTGGTTGAGATGCCTTGTCCTTCATCGATTTAATTTTGTATTTTATTTGAATTCCTCCATTATGGATCTTGTTGCATTAGTTGTGTATTATTCTTCTTCCCATCCACAACCACATTCTAAAGAAACTCAAGGTATTTTTTTCCCTTGGCTATAATGGGACTTCTACTCATAAAACACATTTTTGTGTCATATGTTATCACATTAATGATCAATTATTAGTTTCCAAAATATTTTGCAATGATTTTACCCTTAATCAACCTTGGTGTTAGTTGAATTTCCAAAATTTTTTACATTTAATCTCATGGGTAATTAAGTTTTTTTGTTTCATATGTCTTAAGATAGGTAAATTAGCTTAATTATTAATTAATTTCAATTATTTTTATGGTTGATTACCTTAGATGTTTATAAAAAAAGAACGCTAATTTTTTTTAAATCATAGTTTAACTACCCTCACAATGTGGACCTCAACTCTAAAAGGTTCACGTTTTTTAATGGAGTAAAGTAGAGCTCTAATTTATAAGATATTGCTTATGGAGAGTCTATTTTCTAAAACAAGATACAACTCCTCATGTGTAAATGAAAAATAATGAAAAAAATTAACTAAGAGATGTGCATATAGATAGAATCTATATACCACATTGACATAGGTTATTGTAGGTAGTTGAAGTAACATTCTTTAATTTTGGTCAATTTTTAATGATGTTTTAGAAGTTTTAATGATGGGTGAGGTCATGAAAAGATTAAATAGTTAATTATGGAAGTGCAAAAGGCATAAAGATTTAGATGTATTTTAAAGCCTTATAACTGGTTAGGAATTAAGGTTTTTGGAGACATTAAACATGAAAGTTGAACAGATTTAAGACAAAATGACTAAGTTATCATTTATGAAGATAATGTAGCCATGCCATGATGCTCAAAATATGTGAGGTTGATTCTTGAGTAAGGTTCTAAAGAGTTATATAAGTGGATTCTTAACAAAGTAGGTTCTAGTCTATAATTCCCTTATATAATCATCTCTCTAACTATCCATGGGAACATAGGAAATGAAAGGATGATCCTATCCTTGTTCCAACATACATGCAAATAATATTTCTAAAATCCTATACTATACTAAATAAAAATCATTAAACGCATAATTTTACATACTAGTGAGGTGAACGGAGCTTAGAAGGGATTGTAGAAGTGAAATGTGAGAAACCTTACCATATTTGTATGGATCATGTGTGTTAGGACATGAATAAAATGATAAATATTAGCTATTATTTAGATGTTTAAACCAAGTTCATACCTCTTGTAGTGACATCATATTATTTCATCTTGGGCTCACCATCATAAGACCAACTAGCAACCATCTTAAAAATAACACTAGTTAACATGGAAATATTGGAAAACATTCATTAGAAATTTAGGTGATAATTAATTAATCTTAACTGCTTATGTTATGGAATTGTATTAATAGCTACAGAAGCATCTTCAAGAATGGGTCATATGTGTTAATTGATTTGGTAATTAAAAATGACAAGATGCTTTGTTTTGCCATCCTACTTCTCAGTTCCTTAAAGTTGTCCATGGTCTTATTGCATAATAGTGATTATCCTTGAGAATTTTGTTCAATTTGATGCATTATTTATGCTTATTTGTTTATGCCTTAAGTAATTACTTACTAAGAAACTTATTTTTCAAAATTTTTACTTGATAGGTTAACTGACCCAAGAGCAAATAGTCAAAAATTCAAAGAAAAATGGACATTTAATTAGTTGACTAATCTACTAAAAGTTCAACTTACCCAAGAACATGCAAATTTTAGAAGTAGAAAAATGCAATGCTTGTTAGGTTGGCTAATCAAAATTTTTGTAGGACTTAATAGTTAGAAAGCGTAGCACTTCTAAGTTCAACCATCCTATAAGTAGGTTAACTAATTATGGACTCAAAAATAGGAAACAAACAAACATTTCAGGATAATCAAATTTGACTAGGATCAATTGAGAAAAGGTTATTCTCTCTATAAGAATCATTTAAAAGATTAATTAAGCTAGTCATAGGTGAACCTACTACAATGATGTTAGTAATAATAAAAGTCAAAAAAGTCTATGGCATAGCTGTTACATAGTCATTTATTATCATGTGCATAAAAGACAATGTTGACATTTGGAAAAAGTAAATCATGTGAAAAATAAAAATAAAAAGGAAAAGCTAGCACTTGTCATATTATGAAAATTTTGGTAATCCATAAAGGATACTTATTTGTAGGTTCTCTTCCCTTAAGTATCTCATTGTCTTTCTTCTTTTTATTTTCTCTATTTCAAAGTGGACAAACTTGGTCTTTTAAGATTTTTTTAAAATCATATAATATATTTTAAAATTTCTAATCTCTATATTGGATGATGATTCATCTTAATGATTGTAGTTGGGAGACTAGCAACCCATAAACTAGTGTTTAAGAAAGACTATAAACCCATAAACTAATGTTGATTCTTTTCTTTGAAGTGAAATACAATCATGAATGAAGAAGATTATTACATCCCTATGAGTGGACTAGGCCCAAGACAAACCACAATAAATTTAATGTTTTCATTTGTTGTATTTTACTTTATGTTCTTTGTATTATTTTAGGGCATCTTATATCTTTAATTTATCAATATTATTGATTAGGACTAAGTCAATCTATGCAAGTTTCTAATTCTTACTTGATTGATGTATTTTTTAGAATGTATACAATTTTAATTTATAACTTGGAATTAATTTGTTAAATTTTTATCATCCTATTGACCCCCTTTACGATGTCTTTCAATTCAAAACACATCTTTCTTATCTTATATCGAATGCTAGTGCCATCAAAGGAGCACCTTTAGGCATAGGTGACATGTCTTTAGAGTGAAATAATGGAACTAATCCAAGGGATCATGAAATTCTTGGAAGTATCCTACCTTAAAGAATGGGTCATATGTCTTTATAGTGGTATGCCAAGAATGTATTAATTAGGACTTAATTAATTATTTAATTTTTTTACCCATGCTATAGGACTACCTTTAGGCATGGATCACATGTCTTTCTTGTAACGTAACAAGGTAATAAATTCATATGAATAATATTTCCTAAAAGAAATTTAGAAACATAAGGGATGATGTATCAAGATCAACTAGTAGGATTCAGGATGAAAACCAAAGGAATTTACAAATTTCCTTAATATTACACAAGTATTCAATCCTCTTGATACTCCATTCTTCTTTTAAGGTATGTGATCATGGGTTACTAATGAGTAGCAGGTACCCCCTAGATCTGGTAAAATTTGATGGATGGAACTAGTTGTGCATCTAGATCATTAAGTATTAATCATAGTTTTTTTTCTTCCCACTTAGACTAGTGGTAGATTTATCATGTATGATTTAGTCAAAAGTAAGGCATATGATTCTTGATGTTGTTTTGGCCTTATGCTACTCCTAACGATAATAAAGAAATAAATTATTTAAACTAATTAACAGTGGAAACTAAAGCCTAAACTAACCTACAAGTGATGAGTTTTTGTTCCCAGCTTGTTGTACACATTCTAAGCCCACGTATCCAGTACTGGCATTACCAAGCATTACTCTACTTGACAAACCAAGCAATAACATTACTGGGATTATCAAGTGAATATGTGTTTATGCTCGAAACTTGTCCTGCTCATTCCACCAATTCATTAATATGCATAAATGTAGATATTAACTAAGTACATGAAAATTAAATTACATGGAAGGTAAAACTAATCTAAGTGAAAGTGCTACAATGAATAAGAATCAATCTTGATCATATTTCCATTCATGGAATGTGTACAGGTACATTGCCACTTGAATAAAATGTCTCACAACTAACTCAAATCCACACTGCAAGAACTCACTAATTGTTCTCTAAGACTATGGAATAAAACTACAGGAATTTGGCTACTCTATTGAGAAAATAATTACCAATACACTATGAGAGTATGCATATTTATAGACGAAAATAGACACTACATTAATGAGGTTACGTCAACGCATCATTACATGTGTCGATAGGGTTACATCAATGAGATCACATCAATAAAGTTGTGTCAACACAGTTGCATCAACGTGGCTACTTTGGAGTAGCTAGCTCGAAGCAACTACAACAAAGTAACTATATTGATGTAATCTTGTTGACGCAACCAACTGATGCTTCATCACATCCCCATGACTAAATAAAAACTCATTCTCAAGTTAATAAGATAGGACCAATATTTCTTTACAAAAAATTGGGAATGATGGAATTATTGACTAATGCTAACTACTAAGTGACTTTGAGTGCCACATTACAAAAATTTATTCAAGTGGATGTAGAAAAAATGACAAAGTGAGAAAAATACTAGATAGATATTGAAGATTAAAAAATTTGTAGAGGTCTTCAAAAATTTGTTGGAAATGATTCTTCTTGTTACCACTAGTAGTGGCAAACTTCCAACCTTGATTGCTATGTTGATGCTTCTTTAGTTATATAGAACATTATTGAAGGATGGACTAAAATTTCTTCTCATCATCCCATGGATCTAGCAAACATGTGATATTTGAGCTGCTATCTTGTTTGTGCTACGATTTATCCATGGGCATATCCTCCATTGTCCCCCTCTTGGCTTTGTTTTTGTGCCTGTTAAAAGACCTTCGTCCTTAGGCATTTCTTTTAGCATCACATGTAGTCACCAAAAGATCAACATTAGTTTTAGTAAATTTTCCTTAATAATTAACCCTTTTCAAATCCCTTAGTTTGCATTTAAGCATAAGGTGATGATAACATACCATGCCCAAGGCTATGAGGCAACTAAAATCATCAAGTTATTCACATTATTTTGATCAATTACTACTAGTTACCATGATGTTCAAAAATATAAGTGAGCATCCCTAGCCCCCATGACTAATAAGCATAATTCTGGAATCACATAAGTTTTCAAATAATTGAAACCAAAGGTTTGATTCAGAAGATGACCAAGAAATATTAATGGATATGGAAATAGAAAAGTAGGAAAATTAAATGAAATAGATGAGAAGTAGTCCCAAAATCATGCATAAATTTAGAGAAACTATCACTGATGTTCTAGAAGATGTGAAGGTTAGTTCAAAGCCATGATCAACAAAAGCTATGCACATGGGTCCTACCCAAAGCAAACTCCTATTATAATGCCCTTACATAACCACTTCTATAGATGTTCATGGACATCCAAGAAGTTAAATGTAGATCATGTCTTTATTCCAAACAACACACAACTACCATGGTTGAGATGTTTCACTATACTACACAAAACGAAAAGGCTCATAATCACATAAAGTAGTGAGGTGAATAATGGGATAACAAGGGATTGTAGAGATGGGGATGTAAGGTGCTTTACCATGTTCCCAATAGGCTTTTGTGATAAATGTGATTAAAATGGTCAACATACCTATCTGTCTAAGTTCAGACCATGTCCATACCATGAATAGTAACCTCACATTGATGTGTTCCTTCCTACCGACCACCATGAGTTCACAACCACCATAAATAATGATCATCACTCCAAAAGGAAAAGAAAAGAAAAGAAGGAAGGAAGGGCCTTAGTTATAGGGGCACCTTCAGGCATGGGTAACATGTCTTTCTAGCCCCATAACTAGTGATTGTAGCCCATTATTATGCTTAAGGGGTGTGCTTTTAATTTTCATTTTTGTTTCTTTTTTTTTTTGCTTCTTTTTTTATTTTCTTTTTCTTTTTTTAATTTTTGTTATTTTTGGGTTTTATATTTTTTTAAGAAAAGGGAACCACACTGTGCAAAGACTTAGCATCCTATTATTGGTCAATAGCAAAGTTATGATACATTCCTTGAGGAGTCATAAACCATACGAAGGAAGTTACGAAGAGAATCTAAAAAATCCCCTTGAGGTCACACCCTTTTCCATCCTCATTTGGTCATTTCTTCTTTCTTCAAGGTATAATGATCATTTATTGAGTTGAGACTCATGAAAGAAGAACCAAATTTCTTTCATGACAAAGACATTTTATTCAAAGAACTAGAGCAATAGATGAGGTGGTCTCATTGCTTCACACAATTACTTACCTAATCATCTTGATAGCATAACACAAAAATCCAACACATAAAGTTGACTTCTGTAGCATGGCTTGACAATTTTATTAATGAAATATTAAAAGACATTCATAAACATAATGAAAATAACTTAAGAAAAGAGAAAATTAAAAAGAAAAGAAAAATAACAAGAAATGGAAAACATATTAAAAATTAGAAAACTTTTGAAGAACTAAAAAAATAATAAAAAATTGTAAAAAAAAAGGTGAAAAATACTTATTAGTTCTTGAACTAGGATGGAGCATCTACCCCACAACTAATTTTATAGCCACCCAATCCCCTAGTTATACACCATTGGTTTCACATCTATCACTGTTATTGATTTAATTAATCCCATGGTAGCACATCTAATATTGGTGATAGTCTCATTTGGATCATTCAGAGATGTGTCTTCATATGAACTTGAAGGTATCCCCCTTCTAGGGATCTAGATGTGTTTGCTTCTTCTTCTTGACTTTCTATTTTAATTCCTAGGTCTCCATGTTTAATATCCTTTTTCGATGTATAATCAAAGTGTAAGATATATGTGTCTAAGTCCTCTATTTGGTCTATTTTCTTAAGTCTAGAACTAATAGGTGGATCAATTCCTTTCATACATTTTTAAAATAGTTTTATATTCTCATTTTCAAGCCACTGGGTATCTTCTGATTTAGTGGCTACTACATAGACTAGTTTTTGCTCAGACACTTGTTCCTTAGCTTTGTTGAGGATTGTTTTGATATTTTTAATTTTCAATCCACAATTGCGACGTTTAATATTAGTGACACATGGATTTTTTTGTCTCTTCACAATGATAAGATCATCATTTATGTATTTTATTGGAGTGGGAATTGTTGTTGGATTTTGTGCATGACTAGGAGACATCATCTTTGTTAGGAAGGGTGTTGCCCTAGATTGGGCTTGTGCAAGTTGCGATGTGTTAGTAGGTTTACAAGTTTTGTGCTTATGTGAGGAAACTACCCTAAAGAAAGAACATTTTCGAGGATGTGGTTGAGATCTACTAGCATTATCATTTCCATGTATGTTCACAGCACAAGTGGCATTCTTTCATTGATGTTGTGGTGTCGAACCTTTCTGTGTTGTTGTCAATGATATATGGTGGAGGAAAGTATGAGAATATTAAGGATATGATAGAGGATTAGAGGCATGCGATGGTGATCCTTTAGAAGATGTTCCAGGTTGATGATATTCAAGAGAGTGGTACTAGTTATATAAGGTAGAGGAATTAGAACTAGTTGGGAAAACTAGTTGTTGAATGTAATATTTGTATAGGTCCAACTGGCAGTAAGGGTAGTGATAGTTTGATGATGGCCTCCCCCATGACTATGGGTTTTCCCACTACATTTGATAGTATTTTTGAGGCTAATAAGAAGTCCCATTAGGATAGTATGGTTGGTTGTAGGACTATCTATAATTACCTTGTGAATAAGGTAATTTCCTACACATTTTCTTTTTGTACAAACTTGGGATTCAAGGCAAAGGCCCTATACTCATGTAGATGTAACATAACTTGGTAATAGCCCTTTGGAAGGTCATATAAGTAGATTTCACATTGATTATCATCTTTTGTGATTGAGTCTATAGCCTCTTCTACTACAACTATTTTTCCTTTTTTCCTTTTTTGTCGATAAGTATTCTTACCTATTTCTTAGTTCCTTTTCCTCTTGTTTCGATCACTCGATTTGTTTTTTTTTTTTTTTTTACTTTCTCCTCTAAAATTTTTCATATAAGGTGAAACTTTGTCATTCATCAAATCCCACATCTTATCTAGCCTTGCTTCAAGCTCATCGATAGACTTTTTTATTGGCATTATTTGTTGTGAATCATCTCATCAAGAGCTATTACTTTTTTCTCATCATAGATATGGACCCTCTTCTTTTTGAGAGTTTGATCCTAGTTATATTCCTCCACATTCACTCATTTACATAGTTGTCCTTCTTATTTTGACACCTAATCAATTAGCCTTTGTATCTGATGGGCTTTCAATTTATATAACTAACCTTGGGCATAAATCCCAAGGATCTCCCTTGTTTGTTTATGAAGCCCATCTATGATGTGGAAAAGTTTCTCTTTCTAAGAGAAATCATGAATAAGAAATCTACATAGTAGTAAATAGTATCTATCCAAGGCCACATCCAAGGGTTTATGATATTCTTACTTACACCCTTGGATTTATTTTCTTAGGTTAGATACTCTTGCATAGGTTTGGTTTTCTTCTTTTTTGTTGAAGAGCTATAGCATTGTTGACCACTAGTGGATGGAATTTGATTCCAATGATCTATACCAACTTTCAACTTCATCTATTAGTATCTTGGGGAAGAGATTATGCCTTTTCTACTTACATTCAATAATATGCAAGGCTCAAGCATCATGAAAAACTTGTAGGTGATGTTATGGATCAGAATCATAGCCTCCACTAAATTTAGGAATGTTGTACATATCAAGCTGGGATTACCAAAAACTATGCTACTAGTATTTCCAAGCATTACGCTACTAGGAAAACCAAGCAATAACACTACTTGGATTACCAAGTGAATACATTTTTATGCTCG
Organism: Gnetum montanum; assembly: GCA_015680685.1. Classification (NCBI taxonomy): domain Eukaryota; kingdom Viridiplantae; phylum Streptophyta; class Gnetopsida; order Gnetales; family Gnetaceae; genus Gnetum; species Gnetum montanum. The sequence goes on from MNCI01007326.1 coordinate 227,388, forward strand.
AAACTAGTTGCACTCATTCTGCCAATTCATTAATATGCATGAAATGTACATATTAACTAAGTACATGAAAAGTAAATTCCATGGAAGGTAAATCTAATCTAAGTCAAAGTGCTATAATGAATAAGAATTAATCTCAATGTTATTGTAATTCATGGAATGTGACTAGGTACATTGCCACTCAAATAAGAAATCATATAACTAATCCAAATCCATACTACAGGCACTCACTAACTATTCTCTACGACTATGCAAGTGTTCAGCTACTCTATTGAAAAAAGAATTGCCAATACATGGTGGGAGCATGCATATTTATAGCTAAAAATAGGCATTGTTTTGACAAGGCCACATCAAAGCATCATTGCATGCATTGATGGGGTTGCGTTGATGAGGCTACATTGATGTACTTGCATTGATGCGGCTACACTGAGGTAGCTGCATTGAAGCAGTTGTGTCATTGCAATCTCATCGACATAGGAAACCGATGCTTCATTAGTTAATTTTAATTTTGAAATGTAACAAGGATCACATAATTTTCATATCAATAACCTCTTATTAATGAAAATGAAGGAGTGAATGGTGTGGTTTCACTATCTTGTAGAATTATTTGTTTAATAACTTTGATATCATAGCACACATTTTGCACTATGTAGTTGGCTCCTACACATAGGTGGAAATTTTATTAATGAAATACTAAAATTTTATGTCATATAAACAAAACATGAAATATAAAAAATTAAAAAATATTGAGAAATGAGAAAAATAATAAGAAATAGAAAAAAATTAAAGAAGTAAGATTACTTAGACAAAATCATGTCGTCACATGATTTCTAATTAAAATGGGTATCTCCACTATGACAATGATTCATGGTAGATATACAAAAGATGAAATGGATTTTTGCAATGGTAGAGGTTGAGGGTAATTGTGTGGCTAATTAAGGATTCCTAAATGGTTTAACTTATTGCATGTTAACTAGAAGAATCTTTTGTGAGCAATCAAGGTAGTATATTTACATGATGTCTAATTTGAACATAGAGTGAACAACATCAAGTCCTTCACACAATGTTTGAAATGGGATTCTTGTATAGGACCTAATTTCTTGGATTGAATTATATCTATCTAATCTTATTATCATGAAAGTTTTTGGAGATTCATAAAATGTTTTTTAAACTGAGATCAAAGTTAAGATTACATGTTAAATTTAGTGTACGAAGATTTATTTGAATGGGTAATTTAGAAAGCTAACAAAAGACTAACTCATATAGGAAATAGCCTATAAGAAGTTTCAACTCTAGTGATAAGCCCATAAGGCATTTTTTAAATTTTGTACCCTAAGACTTCCTATAGTTTCTAATGGTTCTCTTGAGGATGCATGTAGTTTTCCTATTAGTTATCATTTCTTGATGATTTAATTAGGGATGATAGGTTGTTATTAATTTATGATCAACTCCAAACCATTGCACCAATTTCTTAAAGGTAGTACTAGTGAAATGAATTCCATTATCTAAAATAAGTACTCTTAATACACTAAACCTATTAACCAATTGTTATTGTAAAGACTTTGTAGCTATTATTGTAGCGTAGATAAATACTATTATAGTTTCTACTTATTTTATGCAATAGTTCATAAAAAATAATGTAGGCTTTCTCATTTATTATAAACATGATGAATCCATGAAATTAATTCTGTAAAGATCAAATGGTTTCAATAGTTGGATCCACTACTAGGATCCTTAAAACCCTACTAGTATTACACCATTTAAATGGTATCAATTATAGGATTTAGTGAATTGATGAAATTCACTAAGGATCATGGGCCAAAAGTAGTCAACCTTGAGTATTCAGATGACTATTCATCTACTAATGTAATGGCCTCCATAAGGCCCTTTTTGAGCATCTTAGAGCAGTTTTGGTTGAATCTCTTTCAATACATATAAACGAACCATTCCATCTATATAGATTTTGTAGAGGTTTCCCTCTATTTCCATGTAGTGTTTGATCGAATGTAGGAATTTTCATTTCTTGCATTTTTATCATCTAATAGGAACCATTTGCATGATAAAATATGTAAGATATTTAGCATACTGAGGCTTGAATACTTCTAATGAAATTATTGCATCTCTTACAAATAATAGTTCATCTCAGAACTGGTCAGATAATGGCTCTTTGCTACCTTTATTGTTTGCAAGAATGTTCTCAATGCCTTTTCTATTAATCATTTTGATATCAAATTCCTATAGGATCACTAGCCATTTTGCCACATGAAGGCTCTCACTAGCTTGGTTATGAGGAACTTGATTACACTCTAATCTTCATGTACAAACACTAGATAATCAAGCACATAGTATTGTTACTTCTATTTTAGTTATGGTGCAATATAACTATGAACCTACAATGCTTCTACTCATGTAATGGATGTAGTTAGAACATTTTTTATCATCCAATTACATGAGCACAACTTCTAATACATAATTTGATGCCTCCTTCATGATATGAAATGGTTTACAGTAATCATGGATTTGTAAGATTGGAGTTCCTATAAGTTTCTACTTCACACATTCAAATTCCTAATTATATATCTTAGTCCATTCAAATAGTGCATCCTTCTTTGTTTACTTCACTAACAATTTGGTAATCTTAGAGAAACTTTTCATGAAGTAATTATAGTATCTAGTATGTCTAAGTAATGATCTAACATCCTTCACTATTTATGACCTTTGTGAAATTTCTAGGATAAATTTTATCTTGACTGGGTTAACCTTTGTTGATATTCTAGTGCACCAAAACCTTATAAATTAAAGATCATGTTTTCATGTCTAGTACATCTTATAGGATCTTATATTAATAAGTAAGTAAATTAGGAAACAAAAGTAAGAACTTGAAAGAAAAAAGCTTAGTGATCAACTTAAAAAGTAAAAGTATCAATCACATTAACTATAAAAACCTAGTATAAGATCAATGCTAAGGATAGAAGACATTTGTCGTGTTTAAGAGATGTCTATTATTTCAAGGAGACTTCTACTCCTTATAGGATACATCTTCCTAGATTGAACATAAGTGACAGTAGACATCTACACCTTTGGTAAGATGTCTTGCCTGAATGTAGGGAGCCTTAATAGAAGACATATACATTATGAACAAGATGTCTCCCTAGACTACAAAGAGGCTTTAATAGGATATGTCTACATCATGAATGAGATATCTTTCTAGATTACAAGATTAATTATATAGAAGAATTCTACTCTAAGGAGGAGATGTCTATTCATAGAATATGATGTCTATATGCTAGAGAAGATGTCTTTCTTGCAAAGTATTAAAACACTGTAATATATCTTACACTTGGTATAGCAAATCTCATATGATTTTTAACTAGTTGTTGCTAAGGTTATAACAATTACCTCTATCAAAATTCTATAAAGTAAGCATGTAACATAGTTCCTAAGACACTAAGGTACAAACAACAATCATTGTACAATAGTATTAGGTAATTAAAATTTCTCATTATTGTCATTGTACTAACATTAGAGCAAGGACTCAAAAAATTAGTTTTAAAATTTCCTTGATATACACTCTTCTATTTTTCTTTTGCTTTTTGTGGTGGTGTGCTCTTCCCATATGAGATCATACACTTGTTATCTCTATTTTGTAAACTAGAGGGTCCAACCCTAAGGAGTGGAATGAATCTCTTAAGAGAGTTTATATCTTGATTTGATGTGAACTCATGATACCAAAGGGTAATATCAACTAAAGCCTTATAAAGGTTGTGGTATCCTTGAAATAAATTTTTTGAGAAACATGTCTAGAGACATGTAAGATACTTATTGTGATTATAATCATCATAATATGATATTCTATGCAAAAATGAGCTACACATTTCATGACCACCAAATGGTCTAGAGAAAAAAAATTCTCTAAATTAAAAGGGAACGTACAAATTAGTAGAAAATCCAACAATCTAAGGTAATGTTTTTGTCAACTACAAGTGAATAATAAGAAAACAGAATGTGTGGAATAGCTTGCAAAGCAAAGTAGATATTAAGAAAAGAAGATACAATGTGAAAGAAAGAGTTATGTAAAATAATGTTCATTAAAAAAAAGAATAGATTATACATAACTAAAAAGTGATAGAAATGAAGAACATAGTGAACTTAAATTTGTTAAAACTTATAGACTTCAAATTAGAAAATACAAAAGAGGTGGAATATAAAAAAAAAAGAAACCTAGAAGGATGTGATAGCAATCTTGTGTAGAAATAATAGGGATCAAGGATGATTGATGAGAAGCTATTGTTGTGGTAGGAATTGTCATAACAAATGGAAACTGGAAAATTAATACAAAAACTGAGCAAGGTAATTTATACCCACTAAAAAATCCAAGAAAACCAACCTCTTGGATAATCTCCCTTAAATTGAAAGGGGCCTTGGAGATCAAAAGATGAATCTAGCAATTTGAAACAAACATTTTACCAATGTTAGTGAGCATCAAGTAAAAGGGTTACATGCATAAAACATCTAGTAGAAAGTGTTTAGATAGAGGGAAAAATACAACATCATATGAAAGCATTATTGGCAGAAGAGAAATACCTAAAATAACATAGTAAGAAAATAGATTTCTTAACTAACATGTGCAAACTAAGAAGGAAAATGCAAGGAAAATAAATTTCAAAAAAATCTATACAAAACCAAAAATGAAAGATCTAAAAATAGTAAATTTAGATTATAGCAGAGAAAAAGAAAATTGCATAGATATATTCTAAGACATGTACCTGGGATCAAAGGAATTTGAAAAGGAGATGTAATACCCTTTCCTACCTTTGATGAGTATACTAATGCAAATCTAATAGTAATAGTAGTAGATCTAATAGTTTATGATTATAAGAGAAAGATTAGATTGATGTGTTGATTTAATTTTTAGTAAAACTTCACATGTCAAGAGGATATCATGAAGGGATATAATATGTCAATAAGAAAAAAACAAAAAGAGAGTTGAATTTAGGTAACAATTCTCTTGAAAGTAAAGCACTGATTAGCTCTAAATGTCTAAAAGGCCAAAAAAAAGAAAGCGAAAATGCCAACCCATTTATATTTAGGGGTTTCCTCTTAAATATAGGCTGAAAATACCTCATACACTATAGAAACAATGCAATAGGGTCCACAGAATCTTGTAAAAGCTTCTAGAAATTTTTGAATAAAAGAAATGACACAAAGAGTAAAGTTTGACACTGAACATTAAAAGTTTGATGTGAGACATCAAAAGCTAATGTTGAACATCAAAAACGAAATTGATGTTGGACACTAAAAATAAAATGCAAAACATCAAAACTAATTTAATGGAAGATGTCAGAAGCTAAGGATGAAAGCTGAAATTAGACATCAAAAATGATATTAACATTGAAAGTTGAAAGTTTGATGTAGGATGTCAATATTGATTTAATGCAAGACATTAGATGTTGAAGATAAAATTGATGGTAAAGCTTACACTAAATGTCAAAACTTGAAAGTGAAGCTAAAATGATGTTGCAAATGACATGAGATGTCATTTCTTTTAAGCTAAATATGGGAGACTAGAAACAATGTTACAAATGATGAGGGATGTCAAATCTAAACTACTAAAGATAGGTTTAAATACTGAAAAATCATAGAACATATCTAGCACTCTTACTTAAGCTAAAGAAGACAAAGTAGGTATAACATTACCCCCTCTTGATGGATACTTCTAAATAGGTAAAAGAGAATCCATCAAGAAAAAAGACAAGTTTGTAGGTACTAGTAATAGGACTCAACAAAGCATGAGAATAGTGGAGAAAGTCTAGAATATCGCCAATATAGCTACTATGGAGTGCTATGCCATAGAAGCGGGATGTGGCTAGATCTTAGGAAGCACACATGAAAATGTAGATAGGACACATCACAACTCACTCAGTTCTCTTAATCACACCCTCACTGAAATAAAGTAAAGACACTAGTTAGCCCTTACCAATGTGGATTATGAAAAGAGAAAGGATAGAGAAAGAAAGAAAGATAGAAGAAAAAAAAAAGAAAGTAATAAAAATTAGTGAAAGCATATTAGGAAAATCACCAATAAACCAATGGTGGGGTGCTATGTCATAGAAGTGGAACACAACTAGATTCCTAGAGCTAACCTCTCTCATACCTTACTCATATATAGATTTCACACTTCTTATAATGCTCTACACTCAACATCCCTCATTACATTGAAAAAGAGACATTCATTTGACCTTACTAATGTTGAATATAGAGAGAAATGAAAAAATATAAGGATAGAAGGTGAGAGAAAGAAGAGAAAAATATAGCACATGAAGAGTAGAAATGATAACATGTGAAACTAGAGAGAAAAAAATCAAGGGGAAAAAACAAGATATCATCCATACAACTATCATGAGGATTGTGCTATGCTACAAAAGTGGGGCATGGCTAAATCCTACACATTGTATGGAAAAAATGATGTCATATATATGAATAAGTAATCCCTCCATGTTCCACTCAATAATATGGTCAATTATATCCTCAAATGAAGTAATGAGATGTTAAGTCACTTATAAGCCTCACTAGTTTCATAGAGTACATAGCGTAGAATAGGATAGATAGCATAGAAATGTACAAAGAAAATAGTTAGAGAGATAGTAGAATAAGAGATAAAGAGAGGGGTATCAAAAGAGAACAATAAAAATAGAGTTTAGAATAATCTTGTTATCTTGACATAGTAAATAGAAAATTGATCCTATGAGAACTCTCATTCAGTCTCAAATAGTCAACAAGTTCAATGTTATGGTGTGGCTACATGTAGTAGCTCTTAAAAAAGCTCTTATTGGTAGGATTTGTAAATTGATGTCCTTCCAAATTATACAACATGTAGGTATCATTTTATAGAGATTGAACGACCAAGAAAGGACCTTGTCAGTTGGGAGAGAAAATGGCATAGTACCAAATCAACTTCATGGATCTCTCTGATTTAAATGTGTCTAAAATGGCAACATTGAAGATCTTATTCATACTCACATAGATGATGAAGAGTAGCTTACCAATGTTCTTTGAGAAAATCCAACTTAACACTTTACATATTGTTGTTACTCTGATTTGAACACCAATTATGTAGAGTAACATGGAGAGATGAAATATGGAGCTCAATTGGTAAACTCACCTAAAAACCATAAGTTAGGAAGTAGGGATTATAACCAGTAGCTATATAGAAAGGAGTACAGTAAACCCAAAGGAGATGAGATAGCTTTATGTGTCAGTTACATTAGGTTTTATTGACCATGGTAGAAAGAAAATGTAAGAGATTTTTATTAGTAGACTCAACATGTTCATTAGATTGAGGTAGTGACATGATGTAAAGGATTAAGTAATAAAATACATGAAACAAAAATCAACTAGCTTATTACTTTTGAATTAAGGTCCATTGTTAGTTACAATTTGAAGAAGTTAGCCAAAGCAATCTATAATGTAACTATTAAACCCGAAAATTGTTTCAGTTTTAGCATTATAAACTAGCATTTTTATTTATTTTTACTATTTTTATATATTGAAGATAATTGATTCTAGTGGATTAAATCAATAAGCATTAATTTTCCTTTTTAAGATTGTTTATCACAAGTAATCATAAGAATGATAAAAATTGATATAGATGTTATCGATTCACACATAGTCTATGATAAAGATCAATATCACGAGTTGTGGTGGAACAAGGTTTAAAATGTAAACTGAGATATTGATTTATGTAGAAATGGACAAGTTGTAGTGATGATCATAGATGATAAAACCAGTGATCTATTTTGATATAAATCTGAATTGATGGATATCGAATTCTTTAATATCAATCAATTATCCAAATGATTATTTTTGTACATTATTCATAGTAAAAATTAAGTCTCAAAATGTAGATAAAAGGATGAGATAGAGACTCAAGAGAGAATCCAAAACAAATTTAATCCTATGTAATAAATTATTAAAGAACTATGTTGATTCTTTGTATGAATTAACAATTATTAATATGTTAAGGTTGTGAAGTTTTTGCATTGTTGAGATAGTAGAGCAGGGTCATGAATTAGGTGACATCTCCTTTGTAAACTTTTGCATTTCTAATGAATTAATGTAATCTTAATTTGGTTTAATTAGCTTATTTGATCTTTGAACTTGATGTTAGAAGTTAAGGTAAATTATTATTGATTTTACTTATGGTGATAGAAATAAGTGTGGTGTTTTCTATTGAATCCAGATCTAATTATCTTTGTCTTGATGATCTTTTTAAATTTGAACTATTCCCCCACAGAGATGACTCACGGGTTATTCATAGACAATGTGACTTCTCTACAATGAAAGATAATTATTAAGGTAATCCAGCATTGAATTTTTCCTAGCTCATCAATTTGGTGCCATTTCCAAGGAGGTCGCCATAGTCAATACATATCAAGGATTTTGTGTATTTCAAATTCATTGTGTAAATTTAATATTTTTCATATATGCTTTGATTTCTTTCTATTTCACTTTATTTTATTTTATTTTGTTGAGTATTTTTAGAAATGGTTTCTTTTAATTATTTTTCTTGTATTAATAAATTAAAGAATAAGGAAAAATTCCAAGAATCAGCCTCTCTTGTTGCCCAACCTATAGAAATCATTTAGATATTTGCAATCTATGGATTGTTGAACTTAGAAGCGGGAGGAGATGAATAAGTTTCCCAAATCAAAACTTAAACAGCCAAAGCACACACATACAAATTTACATGATTCCCCAACTTGGGTACTCCACACTTCGAGGGTAGATCACAAGCACACCTTTGGACTTTGTTACTCTCAAATTGTGGTCGAATGGTCCACAACCTATATAGTCATCAAGCCCCACTCCAAAGTGTTGTATCATAGCACCAATCACTCAACCCTGCAAGGTCCCATCATTCTTGAAAATGTGGTTTCAAGGCTTTCACAACCTTTATAATCTTGAGCTCTGTATAGGAGTGTTGTACCACAGCACCAACAATTCAATCCCATAGAGCTCAAGGAACTCAACCCCATAGGGTAACAAGAACAATACATACAAGGAATGATTGCAATTCAATTTGCTAATCCTTGCATTGTTAGGTACAACACACTTTACAAAGCCAAAATGAATAGAAAATGAAGAGCAATAGAGAATTCAATGATTACAAATGATTGTACAATGAATACAACAATGGTTTCACATTTCCCAATGCACATGAAGTCTTATTATAGCTACTGTGTTGCTACATCCTTATCGAAACATGTGCAATGGCTAGCTAATGATTGCTAATAGTCATGGAAGACATTTTTCTTATGCCTAAGACATCTCTCTAAATTTGGCTTCAAATCTGGGAAGATGTCTTTGTTTTTTAAAAGACCTATTTCTAAAGTATCCATCTTAGAAGACATCTTTTCTCAATGGAAGATGTCATTTTGCATTTGGTTTGCATTTTTTAAAGATGTCTTTGCCTCATGAAAGATGTCTTTGGGTGGGAAAGAAATCTTTCTAAATTTTCTCTAAGTTCACCCCAAATTTGCCAAAATATTTACTACTTCCCAAAGACATCTTTCTTCACTTTCTCTTACATGATCAAAGACATCTTCCTTTAACTTTTCTTGCATGAAGAATGCATCATTCCTTGCCCATAGTTTTTCCCAATCCAAGTTCTTGTCCTACAAGCACAATAATTACATAGACAAATAAAAAAACTTGTTCTCCATTTTTATTAATTTTTTGACATACCAAATCATAAGGTCCACAATCTCCCCCTTTTTGGTAATGTCCAAAACATAAGAAAATGGGTTACCTTAGCCTTCTCCCCCTTTTTGAACATAACCAAAAAGGTTAAACCTGTAGAGATATAGTAATAGATATACAAAATGATCATAAACGACATTCTAAGAAAAGAATAAAGACATATAAAGTCCTATGGTAGCCATTTATTAGAAGAAGTGTGGATGATCAATAGAATGTGTGTAAAGTAAAAGAGGTGGAATAACAATCAAGAGACCACATAGAGATAACTAGAAAACACACCATCTATCCATAACCCTTTGTAAAATGTTTTACATAAAACTATCTAGAAGCACCTCAAAGAACACTAACCACAGATCAATCACATATGTGAAAAATCATAAAATCACATACATGAGAGCCACAAAATGTTTCATCCTTTTTTATCATGAAAAGTATAGAAAAAACATCCTATCAAGGTCTTAATCACTAACCTCAGTAGCATCCTTAGATTTAGAATCCACTACTACATGATATGGATGATAAGTCTCATCCTCATCATCATCACTGGTAGTGCTATGATGACTAGATTTTTGAGTGTCCTCATCTGAGGATTCAACGCACTCCACTAGAGCCTGTCGAGGATGAAGCTTCACTCTAAACTGAGAGTAAGTGGGTGGAGTTGATGGAACTAGTAGCTGTTGAACTAGAACCCATTGGGACATGGTCCCAAAGATGCTCTAGATAGCTCATTATCAAAATAGCTAGGAGTATCAACATGAGATGGAGTAATAAAAGTTGGAGGAAGTAGAATATGGTACTCCAACTACTACAAGGAAGCATGATGCTCCCCCTAAACACCAGCTAAGGATGCCTCTGGCTTAGAATTTAAGTCCATCCTTCAGTCGTATGTGCATGAGGAGCCTATTGCTATAAAATGGCATAGAGGAGTAGGAGAATCCTCCTCGCTATTAGAGATGGGAGGAGTAGTAACCTTATTAAATACCTACCCCTTAGAGGGAGGAGTAATCCTAGCCTCATCTAAGCTCTTACAAAACTAAGAGAGATTCCTTCCAAGCTTTCCAATGGCTTAGGCACTGGGTCTAAGTAGCCTTTTTAGAGAGGAAGCAATCTAACCTCCAGAAGATTTTGCTCTTCTCAACTATGGTGAGGCCTCCTTCATTTGTTTTGGTGATATGATGCTAGTTTTTGCTGCTACTATGTGAGAAGAACTCATCTTCTTTGTGTACTCATCAAGACTCTTACCTTTAAATAAAGACAACTTTGGATATTACAGATCAACATGTTGATGAGGTAAGGGTGCCCAAGGATTCACTTCCTAGCATAGAGGATTAGAATGTATCTATAAAGAGTGTGTCCCAAATCAAATGGTAACCCAATAAGCAAACAATATATTACATATTTCTAGGATAGCAAAAAATAATGGTAGCTACCTTCCTTACCATTATATTATACAAAGTAATAAGTGACAAAGTGGAGGCATTTGGAGTCATATTGCTCTGCTTAATCTGACCTTGATCAAAATATATATCACTCCCAAAAAATACATGAAAGAATTCATCATGAGATATGCGCATAATACCATTTGTGTAAATGTCATGCATAGACTCTAGAGTAACTTGGAAGACATTAGGACTAGAAATACCTAGAAATACATTAACAATTTGAGGAGATACTTCAACAACAATCCCATCAATAGTGGATGGCAAAGCCCCTACAATAGCATCAGAAATAAGAATGTTACAGTAGAATTCTTGAACTAACACTTTAGGTACAAGAAAATTCATGGATATGAATGTATTCTAGTTCAAAAGCTTAAAATAATCCAATAGAGGTTATTTTCTATGCAGAGGGAAATTAAGAGAATAGTTAGAAATAGTAGTAGTAGTTCTTGTTGTTTCAAAGCTATGTTGAGCATCTTAACTACAAAATTGAGGAGTGTATGAGGGCGGTGCACTACTAGAACTTCCTCTTGCTTATTTCATGGAAGGATTTTTGCATGTACCAACCTTCTTGTGGATCATATCTACAAAAATCACTATGAATGGTGGAGCACTAGTCATCTTTTTGGGATCTCTATGGAAGCATACAACAAAAATGGAGGTTTTTTCTATTATAACCATGGGTAAATAGGGTTTTTGATGAAAAACAAGACATCTTTTTCACATGTAAAAATTTAGGAGACATATTTCATTCATCGAAGATGTCTTTCCCACACCAAATAGAAAAAACTAGAGAGACATCTTTGTTCTACCAAAGATGTCTTAGTAGAGATGCCTTTTACTTTGGAAAGATATATTTCTTCAAAAGTAAAAACAACATCTTGGAAGGCTTCCATTGGTTTATAGTCTAAACTAAACCTTGAAAATAAATAGAAAAACTTACCTCTACCTACCTATCATGCTATTAGAAGATGATGGTGCCTAAAGAGCTAACGAATGTGTCTCCTCTTCGAAGCAATCTCCTTTAAACTAAACTTTCCCAATGTTCAATGCTAGACTTCCTCTTACAAATTTACTAAGGAAGGAATCCTAATGTCCTTGGTCCTATTTAATTCTCAATTCCCTTTTGATAGCCTTGGTCCTTTGGGTTGACTTCCAATCTTCTTTGTGATCCTATATAAAACCCTTTCTCAGTGCACTTTGATAAAATGGAGTCTTGTGATATGTCCATGTACTCATATGATAAAACTTTAGATTCCACTCCCTTTTTTGATGCCCAATCTTGTTACAATAATAACATCTAATTATCCTATTCAAAAAATAACTAGAACAACCAAACCTTTGAGAATTTTTAGGTTAGACAGAAGCTTCTGTTGATGTAGAGTTCTTGTTCTTTGATAGTTTCTTTAGATGAGAAGGTTCCTCTTTTTGGTAGCAACATCCAAGTTTAATTTTTCTCTATTTGATTCTTCCTTGTCTAAGTACCATTTTAAGGGATTCCTTTCCCTTCATTAATAATTCATTTATTAGTTTAACATTCACAACTTCCAATTTAACCTATTCTAAAGATAATGTTATCTTCTCATTCTTAGCCTTTAGGTTTGAGAGTTGTTTATCAAGATCAGAAATAGTTAAATTTAACAAAGATATTTTAGGTTCTTTAGATTTAACTTGTTTATGTAACTTAGTATAAATATTTTTAAAATTCAAATGTTCTTTACATAATAAAAAATACCTTCATCATCTAATGAATCATCGTTAGTGAGTGCCATGCAGATGAGCTAAGAATTTTTTACATCTTCTTCTACTTCTTCTTCACACTTTTCCCCATCATTCCAACTCATATAGAGTTGGTTTTCTTTGCTTCTTCAAGGGATTTTTTATTGTATTACACCCTTTGAACACTAGGATATTCGAAGGCCACATGACCTCTACCTTTACACATCCAACATTCTATACAAGAAAAATTTAAGTTAATGTTCAAAAATTTCTTACCTCTTTCCTCACTTTTTCTTACATGATCAAAGACATCTTCCTACTTCCAACAACCTAAGCTCAATGTCGTAGCACCAACAACTCAATGAATATGTTCTCCAAATCAAAACTTAAAAACCAAAGCACACTTTACAAAGCCAAAATGATTAGATAATTAGGAGAAATAGAGAATTCAATGATTACAAATGATTGTACAATGAATACAACAATGCTTTGCACATTTCCCAATGCACATGAAGTCTTCTTATAGCTATCATGTTGCTAAATCCTTCTCAAAACTTGTGCAACAACTAGCTAATAGTCACTAACAGTCGTGTGAGATGCCTTTCTTGTACCTAAGATGTCTCTCTAAATTTGGCTTCAAATTTGAAAGGACATCTTTGTTTCTTGAAAGACCTCTTAGAGAAATATCCATCTTGGAAGATGTCTTTTTGCATTTGGTCTACATTTTTTAAAGACATCTTTGCTTCATGAAATATGTGTTTGGCTAGGGAAAGATGTCTTGCTATTTTTGAAGACATCTTTCTAAATTTTCTTTGAGTTTACCCCAAATCTACCAAGATGTCTTCTACTTCCTAGAGATGTCTTTCTTCACTTTCTATTGCATGATCAGAGATGTATTTCTTCACTTTCTATTGCATGATCAGAGATGTCTTTCTTCACTTTCTATTGCATGATCAAAGATGTCTTTCTTCACTTTCTATTGCATGACAAATGCATAGTTCCTTGTACATAGTCTTGCCCAATCCAAGTTCTTGTCCTGTAAGCACAAAAATCACACAAACAAGCAAACAACCTTGTTTTCCATTTTTTTTTAATGTTTTGACATACCAAAACCATAAGGTCCACAATCTCCCCCTTTTTTATAATGTCCAAAACCTAAGAAAATGGGTTAGCTTAGCATTCTCCCTCTTTTTGGACATAACCAAAAAGGTCAAACCTATAGAGATATAGCAATAGATATACATAATGATCATAAAATATATTCTAAGAAAATCATAAAGACATATAAACTCCTATGGAAACTAGGGATTAGGAGAATCATGGAGGATCGAAAAGATGTGAGTCAAGTAAAAGATGTAGAATAAAAATCAATAGACCACACAAGGATAACTAGAAAACACACCATCTATCCATAACCATTCACAAAATGTTTTGCATGAAACTTTCTAGAAGCATCTTGGAGTACACTAGCCATAGATCAATCACATATGTGTAAAATTCCAAAATCACATACTTGAGAACCACAAAATATTTCATATTTTTTGTAATAAAAAATGAGAGAAAAAACATCCTACCAAGGTCTCAATCACTAACTTTAGTAGAATCCTCAAATTAAAATCCACTACTACTCAAGATGAAAGATAAGTCTCCTCATCATCATCATCACTGTTGGTGCTAGGATGGTTGGATTTCTGAGTGTCCTCATCTAAGAACTCAACATGCTGCACTAGAGCCTGATGAGGAAGAAGCTTCACTTGAAATTAAGATGACATTGGTGGACCTAATGGAGTTGGTAGTTGCTAAACTAGAAACCATTGGGATGTGTTGCCAAAGATGCCCTTCATAATTCGTTGCTCAAAAGAGCTAGAAGCATCAACATGAGATGTAGTAAAAGTAAGAGAAACTAGAATATGGTGCTTCGACTACTACAAGGAAGCATGGTGCTCCCCTTGAATAGTAGTTGAGGATACCTTTGGCTCAAAATCTAACTCCATCCTTGAGTCGTATATACGTGAGGGGCTTGTTGTTAAAGAATGACATTAAGGAATGGGAGCATCCTCAAAGTCAAAGATGGGAGGAGTAGTGACCTCCTCAAATACCTATCTATTAGAGGGAGGAAAAATCCCAGCCTCATCTATGCTCTTACACAAGTAAGAGAGGTTTCTCCCAAGCTTCCCAATGGCTCAGACAATGGTTCCATACAACCCTTTTAGAGATGAAGTAATTTGAGATTCAAAATATTTTGATCTTCTCAACTATGGTGAGGCCTTCTTCTTTTGTTTTGATGATCTGGTGCTAGGTCCTTCTACTACTGTGTGAGAAGAACTCCTCTTCTCTACATACTCACCAAGACTTATCTTACCTTTAAACAAATATAAATCTAGAATAGGTATAGCCTTCTTACATATCAACATGCTGATGAGGTAAGGGTACCCAAGGAGTCTCTCCCTAGCATAGTGGCTTAGAATGTCTCTATAAAGAGTGTGCCCCATGTCTAATGGTAACTCTGTAAGTAAAAAATATAGTACATAGCCCTAGGCTAGTAGTAGATAACTATAACTACCTCCCTTTACCATTATATTATACAAAAAAATAACTAACAAGGTGGAGGCATTTGGAGTCATCTTGCTCCACTTAATGTTACCTCAATCAAAAGATATATCTCTCCCAAACAATACATTGTATAATTCATCATGAGAGATAAGCGTAATACCATTTTTGTAAATGTCATGCAGAGACTATATAGTAACCTAGAAAGCATCAAGACTAGAAATACCTAGAAGTGCATTAACAATTTGAGGAGATACCTCAACCATAATCCCACCAATAGTGGATGTAAAATCCCCCACAATAACATCAAAAATAATAATGTTATAGTAGAATTCTTGAATTAACATTTCAAGCATAAGAAAATTCATAAAAATGAATGTAGTCCAACTCAAAAGCTTAAAAGAATCCAACAAAGCTTGTTGTATATGTAGAGGAAAATTAAGAGAATGATCAAAAACAATAGTAGTAGTTCTTGTTCTTTCAAACCTATGCTGAGTATTTCAACTACGAAATTGAGGAGTGTAGTGCACTACTAGAACTTCATCTTGCTTTTTTCTTGAAAGGATTTCTAGATATAACAACCTTCTTGTGGGCCATCTTTTCCAAAATCATTGTGAATGCTGGAGCCCTAATCCTCTTTGTAGGATCTTTGTGGAAGAATATGACAAAAATGGGGGTTTGTGTTTTATAACTATGGGAAAATGAGGGTTTTTAGGAGAAATGAGATGTCTTTTTCACATGTAAAAATTCAAGAAACATCTTTCATTCACTGATGATGTCTTTCTTAAAACAAAAAAAAAAAGAACTAGAGAGACATCTTTGTTCTACCAAAGATGTCTTAGTAGAGATATATTTCATTTTGGAAAGGCAGCTTTCTTCAAAAGTCAAAATGAGGTTTTGGAAGGCTACCATTTTTTTATAGTCTTAATTAAACCTTGAAAAAGAAAGAAAAACTTATCTCTACCTACTTGTTATGCTATCAGAAGATGATGTTGTCTAAAAAGCAAAGGAATGTGTTTCTTCTTTTAGGAATCTCCTTTGAACTGAACTTTCCCAATGTCCAATGTATGACCTCCTTTTACAAATTTTCTAAGGAAGGTGTCCTGATGCCCTTGGTCTCATTTAATTCTCCATTCCCTTTTGATATCCTTGTTCCTTTGGGTTGACATCCAATCTTCTTTGTGATATAGCATAAAACTCTTTCTCGGTGAAGTTTCATAAAACCAAGGAGTCTTCTGATATGTCCATGTACTAATATGATAAAACTTTAGATTACACTCCCTTTGTTTATGTCCATTCTTGTTACAATAATAAAATCTAATTCTCTTATTGGAAAAGTAACTAGAATGACTAAACCTTTGAGGAGTTTTATGTTCCACGGAAGCTTCCTTTGATGTAGAGTCCTTGTTCTTTGATGATTCCTTTAGATGAGAAGAAGGATCCTCTATTTGGTGGTAACATCCAAGTCCACTTTTGTATTTTGGACTCCTTCCTTGTCTAAGTACCATTTGAAAGGACTCCTTTCCATTCATTAATCATTCATTTATTAGTTTAACATCTGCAACTTCCACTTAGGCTTGTTCTAAAGATAAGGTTAGCTTCTTACTCTCAGCCTTTAGGTCTTAGAGTTGTTTATCAAGATCAAAAATATTTAAATTTAACAAAGATATTTCATGTTCTTTAGACTTAACTTATTTATTTAACTTGGTAAAAATATTTTAAAATTTTAAAATTTCTTTACATAATAAATCATACCTTTCATCATCATATAGTTTATCATCTAATGAATCATCATTAGTGGAGGCCATGTAGATAAGCTAAGAATTTTTTACATCTTCCTCCACTTCTTGTTCACTTTGTTCCCCATCATCCCAAATTGTATAGAAGCTAGTTTTCTTTGCTTCTTCAAGGGATTTTTTCTTGTATTGTACCCTGAGGCTACTAGGATATTTGAGGGCCACATGGCCTCTACCTCCACACATCCAACATTCTGTAGAAGAAAAATCTCTAAGTTAGAGTTCAAAACATTCTTAACTCATGGTTGACTTTCTCTTGAATGATCAAAAACATCTTCGTACCTCCAACAACCAAAGCTCAATCCCACAATACCAACAACTTAATGAATAAGTTCCCCAAATCAAAACTTAAACAACCAAAGCACACTTTACAAAGAAAAAATGATTAGAAAATGAGGAGCAATAGAGAATTCAATGATTATAAATGATTGTACAATGAATACAACAATGATTTGCACATTTGCCAATGCACATGAAGTCTTCTTATAGCTTCTATGTTACTAAATCCTTCTTCAAACTCATGCAAAAACTAGCTAACAATCACTAATAGTCAAGGAAGACATCTTTCTTGTGGCTAAAATGTCTCTTTAAATTTGGCTTCAAATCTAGGAAGACATCTTTGTTTCTTGAAAGAAGGCTTTCTGAAGTCTCCATACTAGAAGACGTCTTTGCTCAATGGAAGATGTCTTTCTGCATTTGTTCTATATTCTATAAATATGTCTTTGCCTCATGAAAAATGTATTTCTCTATGGAAAGATGTCTTATTATTTCTAAAGATGTCTTACTAAATTTTTTCTAAGTTCACCTAAAATCTACCAAGATGTCTACTACTTCCTAGAGATGTCCTTCTTCACTTTTTCTTGCATGATTAGAGACATCTTTCCTCATTCTCTCTTGCATGAGAAATGCATCATTCCTTGTTCATAGTCTTTCCTAATTAAGGTTATTGTCCTGCAAGCACAACAATCACATACACAAGCAAAGAAACTTGTTTTCCATTTTTCTTACTATTTTGACATACCAAAACCATAAGGTCCAATATCTTTCCCTTTTTGGTAATTTCCAAAACTGAATAAAATGTGTTAGATTAGCCTTCTTTCCATTATTTGACATAACCAAAAAGGTCAACCTGTAGAGATATAGCAATAGATATACACAATGATTATAAAAGATATTCTACAAAAAGCATAAAGACATATAAAGTCCTATGAAAGCCATGGATTAGGAGAAGTGTGGAGGATCAATAAGATGTGAGTCAAGTAAAATAGGGATAATATAAATCAATAAACCATATAGATATAATAAAAAAAATACCATCTATCCATAACCATTCATAAAATGTTTTACATCAAACTATCCAGAAGCATCTCAAAGTATACTAATCATAGATCAATCACATATGTGCAAAATTCCAAAATCACATACTTGAAAGCCACAAAATGTTTCATCAATTTTTATCACAAAAAGGAGAGAACAAACATCCTAGTGAGGTCTTAATCACCAACCTTGGTAGCATCCTTAGATTTAGAATCCACTACTACTTGAGATGGACAATAAGTCTCATCATCATCATCATTACTATTGGTGATGGGATGGTTGGATTTTTGAGTGTCCTCATATGAGGACTCAACAAGCTACACTAGAGCCCATCAAGGAAGAAGCTTCACTTGAAACTAATAGGAAGTTGATGGAGATTATGGAGTTAGTAGTTGCTGAACTAGAACCAATTAGGATGTGGTCCCAATAATGTTCTTCATAGCTCATTGCTCAAAAGAGCTAGGAGCATCACCATGAGATGGAGTGATAATAGTAGGAGGAACTAGAATATGGTGCTCTAGTTACTACATGGAAGCATGGTGTCCCCCTTGAATGCTAGCTAGGGGTACCTCTAGCTTAGAATCTAACTCCATCCCTATGTTGTATGTGCATGTGTGACCTAATATTGAAGAATGGTGTGGAGGAATAGGAGCATCCTCCTTGCTATTAGATATTGAAAGAGTAGTGACCTCCTCAAATACCTACCCATAAAAGGGAGGAGGGATCCCAACCTCATCTAAGCTCTTACACAAGTAAGATAGGTTTCTCCCAAGCTTCCCAATGGCTTAGGAAATGGATCTAAATAGCCTTTTCAGAGAGGAAGTAATTTGAGCTTGGGAAGATTTTGATCTTCTCAAATAGGGTGAGACCTCCTTTTATTTTGGTGATTTAGTGCTAGGTCCTACTACTGCTATGTGAGAAGAATTCCTCTTCTTTGCATACTCACCAAGATACAACTTTCCTTTAAACAAAGATAAATTTGGAATAGGTGCACCCTTCTTATGAAAAAACATGCTAATAAGGTAAGGGTGCCCAAGGGGTCTCTCCCTAGAATAGAGGCTCAAAATGTCTCTATAAAGAGTGTGCACCATATCTAATGTTAACCTTATAATCAAACAATATAGTACAGAGCCTTGGGTTCTCAACTAGCTTGTTGATACAAAAGGAATGGAGGATCTTTAAGCCCTTTTTCCTTCAAAAGTTCATAGCATTGTTCTAGTTTCCGATCTTGTAGGTGTTGTGCTTCGATGGGATGATAATACCTAGTGTTGACATCTTCCACATCATACTCCCCGTGGCAATCTTGAAGACCACATCATGCAAGCATTTGATAGAGCATTACAAGAGTAGCATGATTGGGCAGCAACACCATGTTGTGCTCGATGTCATGCCACCATAGAAGTTCATCCTAGTGTAGGATGAAGGTGAAATTTAGTACATAATCATGAGGATGAGTACATGTAATTCGATTCTATTGAGGCTTTGATGAACAAACGTTACTAGACTTGGGTGAAGAAGCGCTTCTGTGAGAAGAAGACATTTTTAGTTAGCAAATAAAAATCACAATGTTCTCTCAAAATTTTTTGTAGTAATTGTAAAATAAGATATGATTCTCAGGCTTGTTCCAATGATTTAAATACTTTTAGTAGGTCCTAGATAGCGCATAAAACAACAAAAAGATCACTAGCAATGGCACCAATGATGAGTGGCAAGGTACCCCTATGCCCAAGCATATGAATCACTAAGGCGTGATCTGGTTGAATTCTATGGACCTATAGTTATCTTATACACTAGTTTCTCTAGGAAGTGAAATGACATTGAGAATGTTCATTGTCTTCCAAACTACACTTGTGAGGCTCAAAGGTATGGTTTAAGTGTAATTGAGGTATATGAATTTTTGTCATTTTATATTTTATGGATGTAATCACCTACAACAAGAATAAAGAGTAGAGTAGATTAAAAGCTAAATTCTCTATTTCCTAACTAGCCTAACACAAGTAACTATTTCACTTTCCTAAACACATATAGCATTGCTTTGCTACAAAATGTTAAGCATTGCTAGGTTACCAAGTACTATATGAATGTTTGAAGTGGTCATGCTCCTATTCATTAACTACTAGAAATAGATTGCTTAATAGAAATGCATTAAAATAAAGAAAAAGAAAGTAAAATGCAATAAAGGAAATATTAAGCTATTCTTAGTGTTGCAAGGATTTCCAAAATAGTTCATTTTATTCCCATCACACTTTTGCACTCAGGTACATTAGTGCTCAAACAAAGAACCATACACGCTTTGGACTCCTTCTTGTTGGCACATTTTAGCCATTTTATGGAACAAAGACATGAGATGATTGAGATTTTCAAAATATTTCAATACAAATATTGAAAATGGCAAGATGTAATCTGAAAAGATATTGATTTCTATTACTTCTTTTTTAAAAAAAGAGAGATGGATATGACTCAATAGTAACATTAGGATGGCACTGGCTCTGCATCTCATGTTAAGAGGTCTTGTCACACATTTCTCAGCATATGGGGATTTTAATAAATTTTCCCATAGACTAAGAGAAGGATAAACCTTATTCATGTTCCGAATGGAGATGTTGATTTGTTGCATTGCACAAATTAAAGCATCGGAATTTTTCATCATGGCATGAGCGCGATGCGCCAGGGCATGTGTACCACCGCAAGGTTTGCGATTTTTGGCAACTTTTTTTTGGCTATGGTCGAAGGTGATGGCAGAGAGGGCGGTAGCGGCACCAGCGCAACGTTATTTATGCATACTGACAGAAACACGCGGCCGCAGTAGTCATGAAAATGGCTACAGAAGACTCTGCCGATGTTCACCATTGAGAACGATACCCTTAGCCCAGTCAACTAATTCCACCAGGATTGAATAAAAAATAGATAAAAAGAAAAACATTTATCTCTGCCTATCCATGGCTATGATCTGGTGAAATCCTTGAGGTATTAGAAACCCTAACTTCGACTTCAAAAGATGTTGGCTTCCCTGGGGCATTCACTGTCTCGTCGTCATTGATGGCCGCTGTAGGCATGGATTTCGGGAGCAGGTTGTTGCTGGAGGCACCACCATTGAAGAGGCGCAATCGAGGAAGCTATGGAACGTGAATACTTCCATTGAAAATATGCAATATGAAAATAATTCCATTAAAGGGTGATCTTCAGTGTTTCTGATGCCGAAAACCCTAAAATCTGAACCTACGTTTTAACATTCTGATCCGTATTATTCCATGCGCATTTGCAAAAATGATCCCGCATAAAGGTCTGGCTGTGAGTGCATTGCAAAAATCCATGGGCAAAGAACAAAGGTTGCAAAGAAGTTAGTTCCAACGACAGGCGCGTTTCTAGCTCGTCCCTGTAACTTCCAATAATTTGTGCAGGTTACTTCCTCGCCAAACAGGGCTTTTTCTTCCAAAAGACTTATTTCAAATTTTTAGGCAGTATGTCATTCACTCCTCTTGCAACCTACCTTCCAAAACAGCAGCCATGTCCAACACCGATGCATTCGGTGTCGCATACCAGTCCGGTGAATGCGGCAACAAAGACACAAAGCCATATCAAGACAGGTGTCTGGAGATATTCTGGGCCGATGCTGGTAAACTGGAGTTGCATTTTATCAAATAAAATTTTAAATAATCACAATACCATATACACTAAGTGTGAAGCCCCGGTTATAAACTTACCTTTTTTTAAAATTTAATTATCCCAAGACTTCAAAACGTTATTGTTACTACCTACAAAATATTTGTAATATTAATGTTAAAATGTTTATAATATTTTAAATATTTGTATTATGTATTAATGTTAGCATGAAATTCTCCTAATTTTATGCATAACTTCCTAACTCCCTAACTACATAACTTTCTCCTAGCTTGTTGGGCAAGTAATCTTCTAATTGGTTAGTCCAATTACTTGTGAGAAAAGTTAGGTGAGATATTTTTGGGATATTTTTGAAATTTTAACTTCCCTACCTACCTTTGAACCCTATATGCTCTTGTGGGGGATCATCACTTCTCAAGGATCATCACTTCTCATAATATCACACTTGGGGTCTCATACATCACATTTTTGAAGGCTACTAGTTAGCACTTGGGCTCTTACTTGGAGACACTTTGAGTCTTGGGAGAAGAGCATTTTGTAAAGAAGAANTTTATTTTGTTTAAATTGCTTAGCTAGTGATTTAGGTAGTATCATCCTTGGCAAGTAATTTTGGGATTTTTAGATTGCTCTTGTTGTTCTTGTTGCCCAATAGAAATTTCTATTAAAATTTTGCCATAGAAGCGCTTGTGTTTAAAATCCTTAAGAGCATTTTAGTAGTAAATTTCATTATTGTGTAACGTGTGGGAACTACTATTGGGATTGTTGTAAGAGAGCCTCTGTTTGTAATCACGCTGTTGAACAATTCAGTAGTCGAGAGGGTTCAGAAAATCTTTGGTACTTTGATGGGACGAGAATAGCTTCTTTCTATCTTTAAAGTAAATTCCCGTGGTATTTCAATCAGAAATTGTCAAGTCTTTTAAAGGTTCTATTTGAATGCGATCGTTGACATCTATTATCTAGTCAAAATGGAGTCTCGTACGTGGTAGTTTACGCAACAATTTTTGGTAGCATAATAGAATTGTCTTGAAGATATTGCTTGTTTGAGCCTTGGAAGTTTGAACAATTCATAGATATTGAATTTGGGATAGCTTTATTGCAAAGTGTTTACTCGTGTCATTTTACCTTGTTTAAATATTTGAGGTCTACACAAATTTGCTTTCTTTTCTTTTCTGTCTATTTCCATTGAATCTTGCTCTATTTCTAGTTTTCTTGTGGAACTATAATTTTCTCTGGGGAAAATTAGGAGTATATTATAGAGTTGTGCTCAAATGTTTTTGCAAAATTTTATTTGTTACAAGTAGGTATTATAAGGAC
>MNCI01007326.1:252524-299090 GCA_015680685.1 Gnetum montanum
GCTGCAACAGCACACACAAATACTCACATTAACTACTGAGTTTATTTGGAGGTATTTGGGCCTTGGTGTTGCCAGAGACAAGCAGGCACCTAAATCCTGTTCGAGGACACTCGTTGGCGGTCGCGTCCCAAATGGTCGCCAACACTTCTATGGGCACTCAAAAAATATTCTAACTCTAAGTAAAATAAACTACAGAGGCTTCACTAATCTATTTGAAAAATAAACTGAAAACTTCCTAAAAATGGGAGCCTAGGCATGGTATCTATAGACTTGGGAAATATAGCCTAACATCGGATCTAGGCCCTGACCTCACTTATGTGACATTAACTGCTATGTAAATATCCCAAATAATTCATTGATAGACTTGAAGATAGAGGAAATAAATGCATATTTCTTGGCTATGATTCTCACACTAATGGATATAGGAGCTACGACCTAATGAAGTAGAAATGACATGTTTCAAGAGATGTTATATTTGATGAGACGAAGTTCTGTATGGAAGAGTTTTTGAAATAGTAAGAGAATCATACACATATCAATGTTCAAAACCTTGGGTTCAAAGAGATCATTCTCATAGTTAAATTCCAAATATAAATTTTGAAAGAAGAACTACAAGATCTCATAAGATTACAAATATGACATATTTAATTGTCTAAAGTGAACCAACCAATGCCAATGAAGCCATGAAATTAAAAGTCTACAAAAAAGCTATGGACAAATAATACAATGTCATCCTAAGAAATAACACATTAGAATTAGTGGACAAACCAAAAGATAAAAATTTTATTAATTATAAGTGAATATATAAAACAAGGTACCATGAGAAAGGAGAAGTCACAACACACAAAGAAAGACTTGTGGAAAGAGTATTCAAATAAATGAAATCCATTGAATTTGAAGAAATCTTTGGACTAGTGGACATATTTGGTTCCATCTATCTTTTTCTCTAACTAAACCTCTTCCTCTTCCTCTTCCTGTTGTATTTTTATTATCATTTTCTTCTGAGTGATCTCTATTATGATAATTGAATTTTCCACTTCCTTTGAATCATATTTACCTACCTCTTCCTCTTTGTTTAGTTATGTAGGTTCGACCATTTTCACTAGATTGTTTGTTATTCTTCCCAATTTATAAGGTTTTGACTTGAGCAACTAATTCATTAATACTAAGCATGTTGAAGTCCTTTGAAAGAGTATTTTTTTCTATCATGCTTTTACATCTTGGATCTATGTAGAAATATTGAATAACTTTCTGAAGCTTTTGCTTGTTGGTAAATTCATAGCCATATTCTAGTATTAGTTTTTTGTTTGTAGATTAGTTAGTATAAAATTAGTTACTGATACCAAGTAAAGTAATTTTAGGTAGTGAAAGAATTTCTTGGTTATCTTGACTTTACAAAGAATCAACTAATAAAATTTGTATTTCTAGAAAGCTTATGAAATTCTATACAATTTAGGGAAAAAGTACTAAAAAAGATATTCATAAGCTGAGGTTATGTTATATTCTTTCCAATCTATCAAAATTCATAGTAATTTTGGTGGTGCTAATTTGAGAGATGATAATTCAAAAATTTTAAGTTTATATTGCTAAATTTTGACTAAACCTTTCCATCGATATTAGCTTTCAAATAAATCTAATATTAGATCAAAATTTTGTGCAATGAGGAAGAAATGATTTAATTGTTGACTATCATTCATTTTGGTAAAAATTCAGGATTTAGAAAATTTGCTAAACTATAGAGCCAATTTCTCCCAAACCGCAATAGATATTGAACTAAAATTTTAGCTACATGTAGTCACCTATTCTAGCTTTTTAATAAATCTAGAATAACTTAAAAATGTTGAAAATTCGTAGATATGATTGAAATAGTGAACGCTCCTAATTCTAACTCTTCAACTTTCAAGATTGAGTATATAATAGTGAATGCAGTTGATGAATATTGATGAATTAAAGAAAGATTGATGAAGTGATGATGAAATACTTAAATGCTTGTAGAAATTATGTTGATGATTTTGTGATACAAATTTCCAAGATTTTCCTTGGATATGTATATGTGACAAGTGGAACAAAGTTTACTAAAAATAATACAATATAGCACTATTCACCAAAAAAACCTTAAAAATTATATATATATATATATATATATATGGATTAGAACATATCAAATTCTTCATAGAACATATCAAATTCTTTATTTATGAATTCGCCTCCTTTTTTTGCTTTGATATCATTATTGGCTTTTTAGCGTAGAAAACAATAATTTTTTATTTTTCATTATACAATAAGAGTTAACAAAAACAAAAAACTATTGTCTTTTACTCTAAAAAGCCAACAATCCCTCCTTATAGTGAAAGGGAATCTTCATTCTTCACCTTTGCTTTCTCTTTTCTTTGTCACGCTTTGAATTGTTATAGATTCTCTGAGGTACTTTATCTTGTGAGACAAAATATTTTTTGTTAGTACATTATCAAGTTGTTCTTTTTAACTAATGTGAATGGATTTGATGGTTTCTTCTTTTACATCTTGCTTGGTGAAATAGTCCTTGATGTTAATGTGTTTGGATTTTTTTTTGATGGTAGAGAAACCAAAGTGGTCTAGTTATGATTCTATACATGGTTGCATCTATGAGAAGAGTCTTATCTTTGCTAGTTAACTTTAAATGGTATGATAAAAGACAACTAACTGGCTTCTCATTTTTTAGATTGAATTTTTCAATGATGGAATTTGTGTATTTGGTTTGATGAATTTTCATTCCCTTCTTATCCTAGTTCACTTTAATTTCTAGAAGTGTTTAAGTTCTCGAAAATCCTTCATTTCGAATATAGTTTTCATGTCATTCTTGAAATCTTCTGCTAGCCTTTTATTAGTGGTAATAAATATAATATCATCTACATATAGTGATATGATAATGAATTTATCTTCTTCCTTCTTAAAATATAGTGTTGATTCAAACATGTAGTTTTGATAATTCTTTCCAAGGAGATATTCATTAATTCTTTGTAAGTAGGCCTTGGGTGCTAGATTTAGATCATATAAGGCTTTGTTGATTTTTCATACTTTATTTTCTTTTCCTTTGATAACATAACCTTTGGGTTGGTAGATGTATACTTCTTCTTTGATGTATACATTTAGAAAATCTAAGCTAACATTTATTTTTTGAACCATCATTATGTGCTGCTATTGAGAGAATGAGCTTGATGGTTTTAAATTTGAATATCTTTTGTAGTGTTTCATTTTTTTCAAATTGTAGAAAAATTTCTAAGCTTTCCAAAAATAGAAATGTTATTAGCTAATTCTTTGTGAAGTCAATATAACCAAGTAATTCTTTACTACTTGAATTTTTTTTAATTTATAACTTTGTGCTACCTAGTGACATCGAATTGGTGTTTTTTTAAGAAGTTTGATATTTTGAGAGTGGTTGAGACTTGGGAAGAAAAATATTTTGAAAATTTTGATTTCCTTGATTTTAGTAGAATAAAGATAGCAATTGTTACATCTCACAAATGAGGAAGATAATGAGGATTATTTTGTATTTTCAAAAAAAAAAAAAGACTTCAAAATATAAATAAGGTAGAAAATATTGATGAATATAAACAATATATTTGGTTAAAGATTATTAAGACAAAATGCCCTATATTTATTGTTATGTATTACTTTCACCCATGAGAGTTAACATTTTATGCAATGCCAAGTTTATCAAAAAATATTTTTTTTCAATATCTAGGATAAGATATAGAAGGATTTAAATTAAATGATAAAGTTTATATATATGGTGAATTTAATGCAAGGATTGGTTCTAAGTAGATGGATATTTTAGAGTGGAAAAATAATTAAGGATCATTATATATGAAATATTATAATCAAATTAGAGCTATATGTGAAAGATGTTAGAGATGTGAAGATAAAATCTATAATTAACTTGTGTTGAACTTCACTTTTGTCTTGTTTAGTTTTAGAATTTTTAAAATATGAAAAGAAGAGTTAAGATATCTAGAACTTGTTGTAAAATAAAATGTAAAGACATGTCTAAGTTAATTATTAGTTGTTTCCATTATTTTAACCTTATATTTGACTATTTAAATCCATCTTGGATTGGTTATGATGAGTGGGTTAAGAGTGTATGATCTCATGCATAAGGGTTGCTGTAATGAGAGCAACTAATTTGTGAGTTTGTCTTATGAGTATTTTTGTAATGTCTCTATTTTGATTTAAAGACTGAATGAAGTTGATTTCCTATGTATTTTCCTTATTTCTTCCTCACTCCCTTCTACAAGTTATTTTTCCCTATTATTTTTATTAATATTTGTCTATAATGTTTTGCTTATAATGTTTATGTCGTGAATATTTTGGATGTAAAATTTTGCACAAAGTGATTTCTTGTTAACAAGTGGCATCAGAGCATGGTTGAGCAAGGTTAAGTTGTGCAATGTTTTTTATTGGTGGAGAACAAAATGTATTCTAGGGTGGATTATTTGCAAATTCTTTTTTCAATTTCAGCATAGATTATTTCAGTGGGAGCTACGTATACAAGATAGCAAAGAAGTATTTTGTTTTTTCTTATTGATGAATGAAATAAATGAAAAAGAAAAGAGATCAGGATGCTAACATTATCATGAAATTAGATATGTAAAAAGGGATTACTCTGTTTTGAGACATGATGATGTTGTCTCTTGGATTTTTTGCTATTGAAGAGACATCAGTGTGAGGTACATGTCTATTTTGTTTTGTTCAAGTTTTTTGTTAGCATGTGTTATGGTTTTTTGGGATAGTATTTGGTAATACTGCTGTAACACTATCTCATGGTGTTTTGGGTTAAGGAAGCCTAGTCTATTAGGATGTTTCATGTAGAGATGCTCCTCAAATGATTGTGTGTGCACTTGTGATTTTTCTGCATGTTGTGGAAGGTATGGAGTATTGATATATGAAGTTATCCAAGATTGTTTTTCATTAGTCTGAGTGATTTTTCTTCAAGTGGAATTTTGTTAGAGATGTGAAGACAAAATCGATAGTTAACTTGTGTTGAACTTCACTTTTTTCTTATTTAGTTTTAGAATTTTTTAAAATATGAAAAGAAGAGTTAAGGTATCTAGAACTTGTAAAAGAAAAAGTGAAGATATGTTTGAGTTAATTATTAGTTGTTTCCATTAGTTTAACCTTGGTTCTAACTATTTAAATCCATCTTGGGTTGGTTATGATGAGTGAGTTGAGAGTATGTGATCTCTTTTTGTAAGGGTTGCTATGTGGAAGCAACTAGCTTGTGATATTTGTAAACATCTTTTTGTATCTTTATAAATTTGAAGATGCTGTAAATAGTTGAGAAGTTACTTTTTTGTTTATCTCCCTTTTTTCTCTCTTGCTTCATTCTGGATGTTTTTTTTATTTCATTGTTGTTATGTTTTTGTGCCAATAATATTTTGAATACCAATTTTTGCACAACACATTATTTGTTAACAAAATAACATTAGAGGATACTAAAACAAACTAATTAGAAAATACTTGTTAGATTAAGTATAAAGTTTTGATCCTATAATTTTACATGGGATTCAAAAATATCTATCAATCTTAAGATTTTCTTTTAAAAGAGAAGGAATATGTTCATGTACTAATTTACTATGAACTACCACTTAAAATACATAAGAAATCATAGACTTTTAGGTTGGTCATTGATGAAGCATCAAAGTGTCATGTTGACGGGCCCCCTTGAACATGGCCTTATCAACGAGTCCCTATCAATGTGGTCCCATTGATATGATGTTTCCCAATTGATGGGGCTACATCAACATAGTGTTTACTACATTTATAAGGCCTCATCAACATAGCTCCTCAATAATGTTTATAAATACATGCTCACTAGCTATGTTTATGAGAAGTCTAGTAATAGTTGTAGTAGAGCTCTTGTAGTTTTATCATTTGAGAGTTAGAATATTTTTGTAAGTGCCTGCAACAAGAGTTAGAAAGTCTATGGATCTTTATTCAAGCACTAATGTATCTGAGCACACCTGTGTGACTAGCAATAAAGACAAGCCTTTTGATCAAACCTTCCAACACATGGAATAGATTAATGATTTATTTGATTTATTT
Organism: Gnetum montanum; assembly: GCA_015680685.1. Classification (NCBI taxonomy): domain Eukaryota; kingdom Viridiplantae; phylum Streptophyta; class Gnetopsida; order Gnetales; family Gnetaceae; genus Gnetum; species Gnetum montanum. Next base: position 258,606 of record MNCI01007326.1, read on the forward strand.
TTGTATTTACCATTTTCATTAATAATGTAATTAATTAAGATAAGTAATACTTTAATTAATTAACTAATTAACCTAACTAGATTAAGTACATAAGTATAATGGCTTCAAGCATAACATATAGCACTTGGTAGTCCTAGCAGTGCTTAACACTTGGTAGCCTAGTAGTGTTGTATGTGTTCAGGATGTGTACGGAAAGTGGGACTAGATGCTTATGTTAGGATAGTTAGTTATTAATTAGCAACTAGATTAGTTAAATTGGTTAATAAATTGAGTTTCAAGTTGTTATCAATCATAGGTGAATAAAATATAAAATAATAAAAATCATGGGCCCCAATTACACTTAACCATACAACTAAGATTCACAAGTGTAGTTGGAAAGACAACGATCATCATAGTTAGATTTCACCTCCTAGAAGAAGCGTACGTAGGAACTTAAGGTTTGTGAAATTTGACCAGATTATGTGTGAATGCTTGTAATTCATATGGTTGGCTATAGGGTATACTCTCTACTCATCATTAGTGCCATTGTTGGGGACCTTTAGTTTCTTATATGCGCTATTTAGGACTTAGTAAAAAATTATTTAGCATTATTGGAATGAATCATAAAGTCATATCATAAATCAAAATAACTACAACAATTATAAGAAAGCACACTACATTTCTTGTTTTCTAATAAAATATGTCTTCTTCTCACAGGAGTGATTCTCTGTCCAAGTCTAACAAAGTAAATTAGCAGGTGTCCCAGTAATATAGAGTGATATATGATCATCCTAATGAGTATATACCCAATTTCACCTTCGTCCTACACCAAGATGAACAACTGTGATGGAGAGACATTGAAGGTAACATTGTGTTGACACTCAATTGATCCATTCCTATGATGCTCCACCAAATTCTTATGTGGTTGGGCATCTAAGGGCCTCATGTTGAATATGTTTTATAGGATAGCAAATCTAGGGATTATGATCCCACCGTTGCACAAAACATGAGAGATTGACAGCTAGAGTAATGTTATGAGTCTATGAAGGAGAAGTAGTCTAATGATTTCCCATTATTAATGTACCAAAAGGATGGTGGAAAACCATTCTCTGGGTGTTTTCTATACAAAGAGACTTCTCTCTTTAACTTTGGTGAAGGAGGTCAAAACCATAACTTGTAGTCCATGATACACAATCTTGGTTCTGGAAAGAACGGATTCCATGAAAAAGGGGGATTCAAGGAGGAGAGTCATGGTAGGGATGTGGGTAAGTAACATGATCATGATTGTGGCCACAACCATCGAATAGTGGGGGGCAAGAACTATGATGGTGCTATTCCTCTTTCCTCTTCACCTTCATCGTCATCTTCTTCCTCTTCTAGCTCTAAACACAACCATAGGGGACATGATGGTGATGGAGGTTATTGATGAGACTGAGATGATCATAGGGACTATCAAGAAAGTCAATATTTAGTGCATGGGCATTCAATTGGGGCCCATCACCATGAATGAAGGGGTAGTAGACGACATCATAGGCATCAAGGTCATGGCTACAATAAGCCTTTGCTTGGTACTTGAAGTATGCTAAACAGCATAGAGGTAGTGAGAATTCTAATAAGGCATGTGAAGTATAGTAGGATCAAGTGATTAGATATGAACAACATTTCCTAGTTTGAGAGGAAATATAACCCTAATCTACAAAACCATCTTTAGGGATTTTCATAATGCTTGTGCCTTAGAAAACATAAAAAATGACCAGAAAAAGCTTAAGTTATTTCCCAAAACACTCATCAAAGAAGAAAAAAGCTAGTATTGGTCCTTGGAGTTGGAATCCATCTGTAGATGGAGTATGATGGTCGAACTATTCAATGATAAGTATCAAATGTACTCCTGAGTGTCCAATCTAAGAAGGTAGATCTAGGGTTGGAAGCAAGAAACACATGAGTCCTTGGATATTTCCATGGGAAAATATTATTCCTTATTACATTGATGTCCTGGCCATGGTTACTCTCAATAGGAACAACTTCTCCACATCATAGATGGGCTTCACTTTGAAACAAGGAGAACTCTTGGGATTGACACCCAAGGAAGACTATCAAAATTAAGAGCCCATTAGATCCAAAGGCTGATCAAGGAGGTAGAAAAAGAAAAAGGAGAGTTGGAAAAAATGAAAAAGTAGAGAAGAATACAATTGAGTTCCTTCCATTCACAAGAGGGAGGTCCAATTTTGTGAGAGTGAGGAGGATTCATCACTTGATGAGGTGGTGAACTAGAAAACCTTATCAATTTAAAAATTTACCTCTCAAATTTCTACTAAGGTAGATCAGTTATGAGATTCTATGGATAGCATATTTTAAGCTATCCTAAAAAGTGCTAAAGAGTCCAAAGAACAAAGTAGTGATCGTGATTGCAAGAGGTGAAAGGAAGTTGACCATGTCAATCAAAGAAATAAAGGCAAGATTGCTATAGTAGAGGAAGTTGTGAAAACTGAATTAAATGATGATGGTATGTGTGACATCTACCAATTATGTATATCCTAAGGGATGTTGCCCCAATTGTGTCACACTTATAGGAGTCTAATATATATGCTCTAAATCCACAACTAGCAAAGGAACAAACACCCAGAATATTACCTTATCCTCAAGGCAATCCTAGGCAGTTCCATTAGCAATAACAATATTATCCAAGTGGAGATCCACCACAACCATAAGAGCAATATCAATAATGGTAGTAACCATAGTCATGGGGGATGCCACCACCAAGTCACCAATACCCTTATAGGTAACTAGATCTATATGGGTATTACGTTTAGCAACCCCTGTCTCCACATAACTCTTCTAGTCACGTTTCTCCTCTCCAACATCACTAGTATCCTCACGAATACTATAGAACTTAGTGTCTATATTCCAAGAGGGATACCACATTCCATCCTTATCCTCCTATTGTTCCTACAATTGTCCCTTCATCCTCAACCTAGGTATTTCCTACTTCATCCATGCAGGGAAAACTTCTAGCCTAGCCAAAACAATGCAATGCTACCAAGGTTATCAATCTACAACTAGTTCATCAATCGAGTGGTTTGGAACCTCATGCTCGTAAAAGATCATTTTTTTTATCCAAGAGCCCTACCAAGCCCTCATAGACTTAGGTGTCTAGTCTCCTTTCTCCTACCTTATCCTCTACAAATTTTGCCATCAGGAACCCTTCATATCAAATGCTGCTAAAAATCCATACTATTATGCTCACTCATGGCATATCTAATTGGATTTGAGCTTGCAACCTTCCTAAAAAATTAGCTGATCTTGGAAGTTCTCTTATCTATTTGTAGATTTCTAGGAACAAATCATGTAAAGATCTTCTTGATTTAGGTTCTAGTGTGAACTTGATTTCTCATGAGATGTATACTACATGGAACCTATTGCCTCTCAAGAAGAGGAATATCTGATTGGAATTAGTAGAGTAGTCCATTACTATCCCATTGGGACTAGTATATGACATTTGTGACCACTATTTGTGGATGGCCTTATCCTACCAATTTCATAGTAATCAAGGTTGAGAACTATAAGGGGGATTTCCCAATCATTATGGGAAGGGAATGGCTCAGCACTATTGATGAAAAATGAGCATCAAAGATCTTTCCCTAGAGATATCTAAGGAAAATGAATTTGGAAAGATCGAGAAGAAGTGAGTTCCATGCATCATGTACAATGAAATAGGATGCAATTATGTACAAAAACATTGTTCTATGAAATGAGAATATATTTTTGCATGCAAGAAGTGTGCACATGAAGCAGATATTCAAAGGTGTATGTCCATAGTAGCCACAAGACAAGAGGGAACCTGGTGGTTGACTGTTGATTCTAATAGCAATACAATGTGCATGAAACCAACTAAGAGCTTCACATGCACTTATGTCATAGACATGGATTAACTAGAGAAATTTTATCACCAAATTTTGATAATAAAAACAATGATACTAATTGGGGAGAGTTGGAGATCCTTGAGAATTTCAATCAAGAGCCCCTAGAGTTGAAAACTCTACTTGCTGGCTTGGAATATGCATTCTTGAAAAATAGGAAGCTAGTAATAATTAATGCAAATATTTCTTCTAAATAGAAATAGATGATACTAAATTTCATCAATAAATAACCAACAACTTTTACTTGGTCATATCTAAAACTCATAGGGATTGATCCTACGATATGCTAGCATTGTATCTACACTGATATAGTCATGAAGCCGAGGCAACCACAATGGCAGTTGAATTCAAAATTGAAGAAAATCATCAAAGAGGAGATTGAGCAACTCCTTAAGGTAGGATTCATCTACCCCATTGTGGATAGTAAGTGGGTTAGCGCACTCATGATACTGCCAAAGAGAGATAGCAAATGCTGGGTTTGTATCGACTTCAAGTTGTTACACATGGAAACATTTAAAGATCATTTTCTGGTTCCATTCATTGATCATGCGTTGGACACCATAGCTAGGCATTATTATTATAGTTTTATAGATGGTTATAGTGGCTATAACCAAATCCAGATTTCACTAGAAGACCAGGCTAGACCAACATTCGTGAGTCCCTAGAGAACTTTTACATATTGCAAGATGCTTTTTGATCTATCCAATGCTCCTACCACTTTCCAATGTCTAGCCTTAAGAATCTTCCACAGAAAATAAGTAGTAGAGTGGAAGTATTTATCGATGAATTCTCCACTTATGATGCTATATTTGAGCAAGCCTTGGACCACCTTGAGAAAGTACTTAGAAGATTTGTAGAGACCAATCTTCAACTCAATTAACAAAAGAGTAATTTGGTGGTCCAAGAGGGAATTTTATTGGGGCAAAAAATATCATAGGAAGGGATCAAAGTAGATCCCAAAAAGATAAGGATCATCCAAGGAATCACCTATTAACTAGAAACTATAAAAGATGTTCAGTCGTTCCTTGGACATATTGGTTACTATTGATAATTTATTGAGAATTTCTCTAAGATTGCAAAGTTGTTGGTCAAAGTGACAAAGAAGGATGCTTCATTTGTTTGGATCAAGGAATGTGAAAAAGCATTCCAATATTTGAAGGTGAAACTTGTAGAAACTCCAATTCTATAGGCACTTGATTTGTCTAAACCATTTCACGTTATGATGGATGCATCAAATTAAGTCTTGGGGGCTATGCTTATGTAGATGGATGATAAAAAATGTTCATATTACATCAACTGCATAAGCCAAATCATTGTGGATGCACAGTTAAACTACACCACCACAGAAAAAGAATTGATGGTAGTGGTGTTTGCTCTAGAGAAGTTCAGGCACTATGTGCTTGAATAGAAAGTGTTTATGCACATAGGCCATTGTGTAATTCACTTCATGATGAATAAACCAATAGTGAGCCCCTGTGTAATATGGTGGCTAGTGATCTTGTAGGAATTCAATCTTATGATGGTAGATTGAAAGAGAACTAAGAATGTGATCACTTATCACTTGTCTTGATTGTGATGGAAGAACAAAGAGGAGGAGAGTTCACTCTTTGATCAATTCTCTAATGAACTCCTCTTTGCTAGTGTAATAAATGAACAAGTGTCCACAAATCCAAAATGGTATGATAGAATCCTCACTTTTCTTCTCACTTAGGAGATGCCACAAGATCTAAACTATAGGAAGAAATAATATTTTCTTTATCGAGTTAAGCACTTCATGGAAATCAATGAACATCCTTACAAGATGTGTGTCAATGGCCTGGTTCATTGGTGTGTTCCTAATGTGGATTAATTGTACATTCTCTAGGATGATCATGAAGGTCCTTGTGGGGGTGACTATGTTGGGAGATGCATGACCATAAAAATCCTAATGGTAGGATATTATTGGCCCACAATCTTTAAGGATGCCCACTAGTTTCTCTGATACTATGAACATTGTCAACAAGATGGTGGGATAACCACATGAATAGAGGATCCTCAATAGTGGATTCAACCACTAGAACCCTTTGACATATGTGGCATAGATTTCATGGGTCTCATCACAACCATGTCTAATGGAAAGGCCTATATTATTGTAGCTGTCAACTATTGTACCAAATGGGATAAAGTAGTATCCATCATCGACTGTACATCATCCATTGCTATGTGGTTTGTACAAAAAAATGTTGTGAACAGGTTTGGGATGCCACATGCACTGATTTCTGACAACAGAACCCTTTTTATAGATGCTACATTTTGGAAACTTATGCAATGCTTGGGGGTTGAACATAAGTTAACAACACCCTATCACCCCCAAGCCAATGGTCAAGCAAAAGTTACCAATAGGGAGATCACAAAGATCCTAATGAGAACTATTAGCAAATATAGGAGCAACTAGAGAAAAAAATTAAATGATGCCCTTTGGCGATACCACTCAACATGAAGACTTCCTATAGGCTACTCTCCCTATGAGCTGGTTTATGGAAAATTAGCAACTCTACCTATCCAATCCAAGCTTCATACACTTTCAATAGGTTGTGACCTAGACCTTGACATATGTCTAGTACAAAAGGAAAGACTAATCAACCTAAATTTACTAGATGAAAATTGATTGGTAGCCTTGTCCTTGAATGAAGTGCACAAGTCATTCAAAAAGCAATGACATGACCTAAGAATCAGAAGAATCAAATTTCAATTGGGAGATAAGATATCCTACTAGAACCCCACACATGTACCTCAATGAGCTAAGTTTTAAACATTATGAGAGGGGCCATATATAATTGATGAAACCTTTCCTTCTAGGAACATGATCATATACAAACCTAAAAGTCCAAACAAGAAGTAGTTGCCCAAAATCCAATAGGTAAATCCTTTCTATGAGCCCAAGTACGCTAGTGCAACAAATACCTCAATGGATGGACAACCACACTCAATTTTTCAAATCTCCTCCTTTCAACTTAGTTTTGAGGGAGATGGTCATCTATGCTAATCATATACATGAATTCTCAATTTTTCTATTTTCTATTTTTCACCATTTTTAGTACATTTAAATCTTTCTTGAATATTTTACACTTTCTTATATATTTTACTTTCTTTTATTGTGATTTTCTAATTTCTTTTAATAAGTGTGCTTTATGCCAATAGAACATAGTGGTGCTATAGCTATTACTAATGGTGGTTTGTGCTTAATGGTTTGTTTGCTAATTTATGGTTTTTATTTTTGAATTTTTGTACTGATGGCTAAGAGATGGTTTCTTTTTCATGGAATAGGCAGTGAGTCCATGTCATCCACCCATCCACAAACTCTATGGTTTTTCTTATTTTGGAAGTATGAGGTGCCTTTCATTGAATAAAATTTTAATAAATTTGTGACCATGGTGGTTTCTAAAATTAGGAAGGATTCAAAGGTTTGCATAGGGTGTGACTTCAAGAGGACTCAATACTCTTTGTATTCCTCTACTTACTTGGGTGCATGAGTGTTTTCATGCATTTCTTATCATTTTGTGTTGAACAATAATAGAAATTTGAATAAGTATTTACACAATGTGGTTCCCATCCAAAAAATAAAATAAAAACACATAAAAAAATAAGAAAAGAAAAGAAACAAAGAAAAAAAAGAAAAAGAGAAAAAAATAATGAAAAAAAATGGTGGGAATTCATAGCACATCCCTTAGACAAATAAATGGGCCTCAAGCACTAGTTATTTGACTATAAGGACATTTTACCCATGCCTAAAGGTCCCCTCTAACTAAGGCCATCTATCACTTCCTACTTCTCTTTTCTTCATCTTAAGGAATGATGGTTGTTCTATGGGGATACTCTTGTATCTCAAGGAGGTCGATCGGTCTTGGAGTGATGATGTGAAGTCACTGAGAGTGGCTAGTTTTGGTCTAGACTAAGGATGGATCTTCTCATGTCATTTAAACACAAATCCAAAAGGAACTTCTTATGGCCTCAATTTAGATCTCCATTCCACATTCTCCATCATCCATCCATACTACCCATTACTCACCTCACTACTAGTGTCCATGTTCTTGATTTGGTATCATTGTCTAACGTACTTGAATTCTTTGGTAGAATCTTCTAGGTTTTGGTACTTAACTTTCATCAACCATTAATCACCTATGGGGTCCACAAACTCCTTAGGTTGAGGTTATGCAAGGGCAAATAGGGCATGTGCCTGCTATGGGATCGACCCACTTGCATATCTCTTGGTTGGGTTTGTTAAGCACCTTATCCTTAGGCATTATTGCAATTAGAATCTTTCATGCATCCATCTTATGCATTTGAATGTGTGCTCCTTTAATAATTTTCTTTAATTCACACATTCTCCATCAATTTTTTAAATTTTTAAGCTTCGAAAGAAACTCTTTAATGATTTTACCATATTCTTGGTTTTTCTAGGACTCCATGGATCTTAAATTCATTCAAATATTCCTTGTATTTTTTCAAAATATCCAAGTTTAAAATTTTTTTTTACAAACCCCGTAAATTGGACCATGTCAATGGAGCCCATGTGTATACAAGGCCCCATCGATGCAGTGCAAAAATACTATATATATGTATGACCCCCTTAGAAATTTTTACATTTACTCACAAACACTAAAGGAGTTTTTGCAATTTTTAGAGCCCAAAACCTTCCAAAGCCCATAACTTTCTAACTGTTTATTTGAATCACTTCATTCTTCAACCTTGTAACTTTTAGAGGTAAGCTCTTAGTTGTGGGAGCTTTAAATGTGTGATTTTTAATAGAAAATTTTTTGACATTTTTCTAACTCCCACAAATGTATAATTAAGAAATCAACATTAAAACACCAAATTGTAGGAGTTAAACCCTTCCAACATGCTTCAATGACACTTATAATAAAAATTAATTCATAAAATAATAATAAAATAATCAATCCAACATGGTCCAACCATAGCCAAGTATAACTAATTAACAAGATAAGGTATCCAAATATTCTAAGTTATACATTATATCTACTAATCTATGGATGTGTTATGATCGCAGATGGCATCAAAAGGCAAACACACATAGGAAGGAGAACTATCTCAACCAAGGGAGAAATAGCTAAGAATAGAAAGGGGCCAAGAATAGGCCCAAGAAGAACCAATTGGAACCCATGCCATAGGATCTCTTAGGGAAGAGGCCGAAGTGGAGTCTATTCATTAGATTCCAAAATAAGTGGCAGCAACAGAACATTCCCATAGGGAGGAGGCATCAGATAAACAATAAAACCTTGAGGTGACCCTAATGAAAGCCTTTCTAAATCAAATTATATCAAGGAAGGTCCAAAAGATAGTGCTCCAAAAATTAAACTTTGGATATTTCTTGGAGCAAGCACCTAGAAAGTTACAAGACCAATTGAAGACCTATCCCATGTGGAAAATTATCACTTCCAGCAAGGAGTGGTATATGAGAGAAACATTCCTATTTTGGAATAATAGGTAGGCTAGTTAAATTGTCAAAATCAAGGACATTTCAGTGTCCTACTTGGTGCAAGCCATTGTAGAGGCACTTGGGTTGCCTAAAACATGGATGAATCTCTCCAAGATTCTAATGTAGGTAGACCCTAGCATCAAAAAGGAATGGTTTCAATGGTGCTAGAGTGTCAACCACAAGAAGTACAGTGCACTTACATTGGTAGAAAGAATCCATGTCAAGATTTTGGCCTTTCACCTAAATCCCATGGTGAGGCCTAGCAAGATCATTGCATTTTTTGGTTGTGTGTGTGTCTCTTTGAGTGGAAGATTCCTAGTCAACCTTCCATAACTAATTTATTTGGAGATAAAGAAGCAATTCAAGGGGAATGAATGTGGAAGGAAGTCACTCCCTTTCCTATGCCTCATTAGAAAACTATGTCAAAGGGAAGGAGTAGTTCACTACACTAATGATTCTATCTAACATGCTTTGACCACTAATTAGGCAAAGATAATAAAGGAAAAAACTCCTACAGTAATAATCCAAGAAGAGGAGTAGTAGCCACCACCTCCACCTACCACTCAAAAATTAATGTTGAATGTCAATGCAATATCCCAATGGTTGCATGAGTTTCAAGAATGGCTCTTGTGCAAGAAAGAGAAATAAGTAGGCATGAGTGGTGGAGACCCATCTATGTACTAACTTGTGATGAATAACTTGAATGAGATGGCCCAAACAGTTAGCCTGATGAAAGGAGGTGGATCCATTTTCTCTACCCAATGAATATAGTTGTTTAGGAAGTCAAATCCTAGCACTAGAGAGGTAACAGTATCTCTTTAGAATAGCAAAAACTTCAAGATATTTCTAGGAACATTGTAACCTTTTTAGTGTGCTTGTAGAAGGGCGAGGGGGCAAAAAATGTCACTAAATTTAAAGATGTTCAGATATCTAAAGACCATATGTGGCAGATTAAGTGCAACACAATGTGAACAACTGCTACACTGACTAGTAGGAATTGGACAACTGCTTTTAGATGTTTTTGATCTTCTAGATAATATAATTGTAACCTATTCGAAGCTACTAGAGGCAAGGGGAAAGAACATTATATTGAAAGGATAACTTGAAATAACCAAGGAGCTAAATGAATGCTTGGCTATGGAGGTTGCTAGATTTAGAGCCTAGATTACCGACCCTACATTTTTCAACCCAGCATTGATAAGAGATGAATCTCTTGAATAACTTCACACCAAGTTAAAAGGGGTTGAGGATGCAATGTAGATGGTGGTGTTCTATTGACCCTTGGTAGAGGTCACCTAGCATAAAATTTAGAAGGTGTTGGATATGATCCACCAAGAGAATGTGTAGCTAACCACAAAAAATCATCACTTGCAAAATGTTGATGCACATAAACAATAGTTGACTAATTTTATCCATCCATATTAGGAGAAACTAGCTAGAGAAAATACAAAGTTAAGGATTTTAGTAGTTAAGAATAGAAATCTCTCCATAGAGGAGGTCCATGCTCTTCACCAAAAGATTGTAATAGAGGTAGCCACCTAGAAATCAGAGGCTCTTAAATTTGAGAGAGTTAAAGATCACTACTAATGAATCATAGTTTTCCAGGCCCCAATATCAAGTACACAATATCGTGGCTTGGGTATGATATTGTATATGGGATATTGTGATTCCTATGTTAGCCTATTAATATAGCACTTAGGCGCACAGTTGAGAGAGAATTTTTTGAGAGTTAGAAGTTCTTTTCTTTTGATAGTTTAGTTTTAGTTTTTTTCTTTCAAGCTAGTTATTCCTAATGCATGCCCACAGTGTGATGTTTGCAATTGTATGACACCTTTGTTCCAATGTGATGTACTTGGAAATGTGCATGACTTGCAATAAAGATCAAGATTACTTTTATCATTGCAACATTTACTTAGATTAATTTTTTTGTTTTAATTATTTAATTCCTTCTTTAGTTAATGGTTAAATTTATTGTTATTTACTTTTCCTATCATTAACCAGAATGTGTATGCCTTAATCATGAGCATTTAAGTGTGAATACTTGGCATGTCTAGCAGTATTTCCATGAAGTTCAAGATGTGTACAGACATTTAAGGATGGATACCATTGCCATAGGCTAATTTAGGTTTTTATTCCATTATTAATTTAATCAATTTTTCTTTTTTATTATTAGGAGTAACATAGAATTAGGACAACATTATATGCCTCACCCTGGACTAAACCATACATGACAAAGCTACCACTAGTCCAGGTGGAAAGACAGTGAACTATGATCAATGTATAACTATCTAGGTACCACAACTAGTCCATCCATGAAGCTCAATCAGATTATGTGTACACACTTGTATTCATATGGTTGAGCGTAGGGGTACCTCATTGCTCATCATTGACACGACTACTGGGGATTGTGCTAGTTATCTAAATTAGTTATATTACATGAGATCATTGTAAAAGGGTATTAATGATATATCTTATGAGAAGTATTCAAACACACACCACAAATTGACATCACTATCTCACTCATTTAGAAATGATTATGAACCGTATAGCATACCTATTCATTGGAGAACTAATGAAATATACAATGAAGAAGATTGGAGTAATCCATTATGGAGGTGTTTTTCATGACCATGGCCATGCTGAAGACACTCAAAGACTACATTTACCTAAGGCAGAAAATCTTGAAGAAGATGACATCAATCCTAAACTAGGGGAGGCCTCAAGGCCTACGACCTCCTCAGTAATTAGAAATGTTAAACCAAGTGACCTTAAGGAACATTATAGAAACCATGTCTATCCTACCAATTCCTCCTTTTCATCTTCCCCCTTAACTTCAATGTCAAGTTTTTGATAGAGCTTCACAAAAGGGTTGAAATAAAAGCAAAAATCGAACCCATAGACACACTCAAGGTCATGAACATGAACACAATCCCCATCATCACCATCAATTAAATAGAGGTTTTAATCACAATTTTTCTGATGATGATAAACCATTGTTAGTCCCTAAAAGCCTAATGCACATCACAAAGGCCATTAAGATATCTCACAGGCATCACAAGAAGAGTTGACTACCTAAGCCTAACTTGAATAATATTTCAAAATTTGCAAGAGGCTATGATTAATATTTACAACATCATTTACAAGCCTTCCATGATGCTTGTGTGATTAACAATGTTGATAGTAAATGGAAAAAGCTTAAGATCTTTCCTAGGATACTAATTAATAAAGCTGAAGTGTCGTATAGATCATTAGAATCAAATTCAATTAGATGATGGTTAACCATGTTAGAAATTTTCACTAAAAGATACCAGACCTATGTGCAAGTGTTCACCTTAAGGAGACAAATCCAAAGATGGAAACAAGAATAATAGGAACCCTTGGACATGGCCTTAGATAGATACTATGCCTTACTAAACAAATGTCTAGGCTATAGGTTCTCTAAGAAAGAGCAAATACTCCACAATATAGATGGGATTAGCAATGAAATAAGGGTGAACCTTGGAAAGTATGCTTGGGGATAACTATATAAGCTCCAAGCTGACCAGGTCAAATAACTAATAGAGCATCTAGTGAAAGAAGAGAGAGAATTATTTAAATGGGAGAATGCCAAAGCATTTGAGCAATTTCCAACTCTATAAATAACAAAGATTTAGAACTATGATGAAGAGGACGTAACCAATTTTGAGAGGGTGATACAATCCCAACCTTTGCCAATATAGAAATCAATAGATGAAATTGAGGCAAAGCATAACAACATGACCGTATGGGAAAATGAAAAAAGTGTGAACTTAGAAGACACTGTCAGGGAGAGGATCATCCAAAATAAACTTGGAAATCGAAACAAATATAGGGCATAGAAATTAGAAACAACTAAGAAAACTATTTGACAACCATGGAGATTGGCTAAGGGTAATGAGGCTAATGGCTTAACTACAGATAATGCGGATGGATGTGATGTCTATTTATAAGACTGTCCAAAGGGACATTGCCCAGTCTTGTCACATCTATATGAGCATTGGGCAGGGAAGCCACATCGAAAATTCATACAAAGGTATTGATTTAGGTGCATCCCTATTCCANCAAAATTCATACAAAGGTATTGATTTAGGTGCATCCCTATTCCACAAGGTAATTATGGACAACCCCATGACCCATCATACTATCCTAAGGGGAGCTATTACCAGCCTCAACACTTTGCTCCACCATAGTGGCAAAACTCATAGGTATGGGGGAAGCCATCATCTAACCAGCCACATCCTCCCTATTTGCCAAAATCAAATGCCTACTATGTTCAACATCTTGTTTCTCCAACCAGTTCTAAATCCTCTACCTCTAATCACTGTTATCACTCTCCTAAGTACCATTGACCCCTATCTTCTCCTGAGGGATCACCACCTCATACTTCTCACACTTCTCCCTACCCTCACTATTCTCATCCTCCACCTCCTTCTACACTACTGTCAGATATATTGGACGGTTACACACCACTACGCCAACCAACAGATGTAACTTGTGCTACTACTATTAATGAAAGTAGGTTTCCTATGCAACATTGGAAGCATCCCTTCTTTAGGCATGGCCATAAGAAGAAGAATCATGCTTCCAAACCTACTCCATCCTCTAAACTAGCCCAAGGTCAACCTGGTGACACACCTTCCTTAGCTCCATCAATAGCCCTCATCACTATATCCAGGCCTCCACCCCACACTCCAACATCCACACGATCTAGTGAATTCACCAATGTGAAGTGACACATAGATCCATGCATACTACCATATCATCAAGGGTGTCATAGTGGGCTAGATTTCCCTCATACTATACACATAGCCTCTAATCTACTCTACTATCCCTTTGATAATCAGGTGTGTGACCAATGATTTTTCTACCCAGTCATCATACCACCAATAGACACCCAGTGGCTAGGGCATGAAGGATTCCTAACATTTCATACATGCATGGATCCTATTCATCCACTTATTAATCCTAGACATGACCAAGTGTTTAGTCATGGGGGTCACCCCCCATTCTAATTTCTGGGATTTTTAAGTGTTATTTTTTTTTTGTTTTACAATTTTTTGTCATTTCTCTATTTCTTTTACTTTTTCTCTATTTCTTTTACTTTTTCTAATTATTGTTTTTAATTTTGCATTGTAATCTCGATAATGAATAAGTTGCCCATTAAGGTGAGGGTTTTCTCTATGTTTCCTAGTCATAAGGGATTGATTATTTAGACATTGAGACCATAACATCCATCCACCTATTCCATTAATAAGAGGTTTATGCTTTGGTCACAATGGTAATCTTTTTTATTATTCAACTATAAATAATTTGATAATCATTGTGTCTGGAGAGATGAGTGAAGGACTAAGGTGGAATGATAAGGGTATGACATCAAGGGGATTCGTAAATTCTCTTTGGCTACTTCCATATGTTCAATCATGTTGTTGATGTTGTAACTATATCCTTGTAGATCTAACAAAAATGGGAGTAAGAGCAACTCAAAATGGCACTAAAAAAGCTTCTATGGATCCCATTGGAAAGACATGTACCCATGCCTGAAGGTAGGAAACTTCATAGAGCCAAAGAGAAAAAATGAAAGAAGGAAACACGAAGGAAAAGAAATGAAAAAGAAAGAAAGAAAGTGAGCCATTATGACACTCCTCTCTTGCTCCTCCCTTGAACAAAATTCCAAGTGATGTTACTCCTTGCAACTTTGGTAGGCTTATGGTTGTTTGTAGATTATATGAGTTGATGTGGTGTCATTGCAATGTGGTATGGACTTGTTCTGGAACTTGGAAAGCTAAACACATGGTTATTTAACCACTAATTACACAAGATTCCATTGTGACCATCATTAAAAACCTCATGTCCTAATTTCTACAATCCCTTCTATAGCCCATCTCATCTCGTTGTTCGAGAAATCATAACTTGTGGTTGGTGTAATGCAAATTTATTATCTCAACTCATTGGTTTTAACATGTGTGTTTTGTTTAGACATATATGTTGCATTCAACTTCTCTAGTGCCCACGAACATTAGAGGTGTGGTTCCACAAGGGCATAATAGGCTAGAGCCTACTTTGGAGAGGACCCACTTCTGTAACTTTTGGAACTTGTCACTACTAAACATAATGCATTATTTTACACCCTTTTACTACTCACCTAAGCAAACTATCCTTTCCCTTAATCGATCATTCCTCAACAAGTACTATACAACCTTCATCCTAGCCCCTTTTCACAAATTTTTATATATGACTCCATCATGAGATACTTCTAATGCCTCAAAATTAATTTTCTAAATATCCTAAAGCTTCCAAATTAATCTCCTATCCTTAATTAAATATCAAAAATTTATTATTCCCACTCAGTCCCTACATTTAGTGCATTTCAGTGGGGACGTGATATTGCATTCGACCCAATACCAGGTACATGATACCGGGTACACGATATGGGGTCTCCCCTACCTATATATACTAACAACCCTACCTACTTTGAGTTCATTTCTTTTATTTGACACTAGGGAAGTTATTGAAATTTTCTTTTGTGACTTAGAGGTTTACATCTTCATCTTCCAAGTGCAATATCTCACTCCCTAACATTCTGATTTCAATTCTGTCTGATCCTAGTTGAACCTAGAGTGTTCCACTTAGTTGTGGGTGGGTACTATAGTAGGAGGTGTGCATACGTTTTTTCAAAATTTTCTATTATCCAAAGGATATAATAGGGGTAAGAAATTAAATATTTACCAAAGAAACATTTTGTGTTTAAATGTTAAGTTAATTTTCATCAATCACCCAGGCCACCCAAATGATTGTAAGTGCCACATGTATAGAAAATGATGAAATCCAACAATGTAAGGTCAATAATAACACCTTTTGGAGCCACTTCTCAGAAATATTTCTTACTCTAAAAATCACACTATGTAATTATGGACCATTAATTAAGGCAATGATTAAGGTATGAATTGATAAACATTTCTCTACACAACCTTAGTAATAGTTGATTTTTATGTGATTACAAATGGCCCCAAAATGAGGAGATCGAGTAGGACCTTCCCAAGGAGCAACTAAACACTCAAGAGGAGGCAGAGGTCAAGAACCTCACGTAGAACATGCAGAGTAGGATGCACACTCATTCAGCATTTATCAGGAAACCCCTGTGATAGTGTAATCTAGCCATGTGAAAGGTGGTAAAGTTAGAGCCCCAAAACTACAACAACATCTCACATTATCCCTTGAATGTTTCCAAGCCATTCAGAAGAATTCCACCTTCATAGCTATGATTGTGAAGCTCAATTTTTGGCCTTTCACTGAGTTTTCCCCTGAACCAGTGAAGAATCAACTTAAGGCATCTCCACTATGGTCCATTCCCTCAAAAATTGGTGACTGGTATTAGGGTGAAACATACCAATTTTGGCATGGCAAGGAGGAAGGCACCATTGTAGAGGTCTTGAATCTTCCAAACGAAGGACCAAAGATTGCTCATTTGTCCACTCGCTTAAACACAAACATAAGAAAATTATGGTTGAAATGGGCTTACAACAAAGAAAATAAAGTTTATGGAGAGTTGACCTTGGAGGGGAGGATTTACTTTAAGATTGGCACTTATTACATTTTCCCCACCAAATTTTTAAATAGATTATCTACTTATGCAGTGTGAGGCAATGCAATTTTGATGGGAAAATTTAATGTGAATCTATCCCATTTATATCTGACGGAAATATTAAGGTGATTTGAAGAAAGAAAGATAGGGAAGCTTACCTTGCTTTTTCCTATTCTTATTAGGAAGCTAAGTAGATGTGTTGGAATCTTGGGATATATGAATGATGTTCTTAGAAAAGCCCAAAATGCTTCATATGCTAAACTACTCAAATTGTTGGTGCCAAGAAAAGATGTTGGCAAGCAATTAGAGCAAGAGGAAGAGCGAATGGTTAGGCCCACTGTGCCTCAAATAGTAGGGCCTAGCCAACAATAGGAAGTGGGGACCAGCACATAACCCATAACCTAGTAATTCCAACAATCTCCACCACTGCAGTAAGACTATTGACCATCCATTAGTCACCTACGAACAATTGCTGAGATGGTCAATTGGGGGAGTCATGATGCTGAAAATTTATTCAGAGTCATTGATGATGTCATGAAACCCACTATTTTGACAAACCCTACAAGTGGACACATTTCATTGATTTCAAGAGGAGAGTCCTAGTGATCTTAATAGATCTCTAGGAATGTTGCATCCTTCCAAGTTAGATTAGAAACTGGTGAAGGTCCCATAGTTGTTTTCATGCAGCACTAGGATGCAGTAGGCATAGTAGAGGTGATCACAAACCATATCAAAGAATATTTTAATGTTCTTGTTGTGCCGCTAGTAGATTTCATGGGAGAACGTGATGCTCAATTTTTGGTTGGTTTCTCAATGACTCTTGTAGAACATGAAGATGTTTTGGATCACTTGCTAAAAATAGGACAAGTCATGTCTTCCTTATTTGACCTCCCCTAAGATGTCACAGTGGCACAATAAAACCTCATATCAATCAAAGAAAAATTGGTCATGGATGAAGTTAGAGCTGAGCATGCAGAAGCAAAGTTGCAAAGACTACAAGAAAAGCTCATCACCCTACAAGCTGAATGAAGGGATCCTTTCCAATTCATCATAGCTGACCAACTAGATGTTTTAAGAACTGAGCAACTAAATAAATTGATGGAAAAGAATAAAAAGGTGGCAAGGGAGAAAGAACAAGCTGATTGGGATGCTTACAAGGCACAAGCTCAAACATATGCACATGCTAAATCTCTTAAGGCCTTACAAGAGAAGAATAAACAACTTGCTACTAAAAATATTTGGTTGATGACAGTTGAAAAACAAAAGAATGTTCTCAAAAAACATTTCCCAAAAATGCAAGAATAATTAGTTTGGGTCAACCAAGATATGAATCGCTTAGCTAGGGAAAATAGAACCCTCTCTATAGAGGGGGTCCATGCCATCTTTCAAAATATGGCAATAGAGATAAGTGCATGACAAAATGAAGCCAAAATGCATGAGAAGTTAAAAGAGCACTTCCATGACTAGGTGGAGATGTACAAAGAAATCATAAAAAAGGATATCTATTGGTCTAAAGCTCACATTAACTCTTTTAGTGCTCAACACACTGACTAGCAAGCTGTACTGGATACATATGCCTTCGTCCACCAAGTAGAACTAAAAAGATGGGACCTGTAGATTCAGGACTTAACAGAGTACATGGAGTTGGAAAATCTATGATATGCCAACTTAGCCATGTTAATAGTAGGATGTCCAAGAACTAAGCTTGAGAAACAAGTAGCTACCACTTATGCTAAGTATGAGACAGAGTTTACTGGACATTAGAAAACATTGTAAAATTAGAAGTTGCAAACCCTAAATTAGAAGTGGTCAAAGCAAGCTACCATGATCAAAAATATTTAGCAAAAAACTTGGCTTGATGTCTAGAAAATTACCATGAATTATGAGATAAAGCCAAAGCCTATGAGGAGGAACTATGGTAGTTTTTTCATGGCATGTTAAAGCAAACTAGATGTTTCCATAGCTACCGTGTCCATGGGAAGTGCCAACCCCATCAAATATTGGGACATTAGCATGGATTATGTATGACCCTCGAACAAAAGAAGAGAAATTGTAGGTTCTTATCACTCATTAGCAATCTTAGAAGCCTACAGGGCTAGACAAAGGGAAAGCACCAATGGAGAAGCCACCACCTCTGGGAACCACATGAGTTCCAACATTTTGCATTTTGTATTTTTGTGCTTTTCTTCCAAGTTTTGTGTTTTTCATACTATAGCATCATTAGTTAGTAGTAGTTAATAATCTCATACCTTCATAACACTTTGCAATGGGTTTGTTTCTCCTTATATTAACTTGAGGATAATTTTTTTATTCAGTAATGGGGGTATGATGAATCACGGTTTGCCAGGCCCTAATATTGGGTATGTGATATTGTGGCTTGGGTGCGATATCATATATGAGATATCATGATTCCTGTGTTATCATATAAATGTAGCACTTAGGCACACAATTGAGAGAGAATTTTTTGAGAGTTAGAAGTTCTTTTCTTTTGGTAGTTTAGATTTACTTTCTTTCTTTCAAGCTAGTTATTCCTAGTGCTTTCCCTCAATGTGATGTTTATAATTGTATGACATCTTTGTTCGAGTGTGATGTACTTGAACATGTTCATGATTGGTAATAATGATTGAGATTACTTTCATCATTGTAGCATTCACTTAGATTAATTTTTTTGTTTTAATTATTTAATTACTTTTTTAGTTAACAGTTCAATTTATTGTTATTTAATTTTCTTATCATTAAGCAAAATGTATACACCTTTGTCACAAGCATTTAAGTGTGAATACTTGGCATGCCCAATAGTATTCCCATGAAGTCCAACATGTGTATAGATGGTTAAGGATGGATACCATTGTCATAGGCTAATGTATATTTTTCTTCCATTATTATTTTAATTAATTTATCTTTTCCATTATCAAGAGTAACATAGAATTAGGACAACAATATATAGCTCACCTTGGACTAAACCATACATGACAAAGCTACTACTAGTCCAGGTGGGAAGATTGCAAACTACAATCAACGTATAACTGTTTAGGTACCACAACTAGTCCATCCACGAAGTTCAACTAGATTTTGCATACATGCTTATATTTGTATGGTTGAGCATAGGGGTACCTCACCACTCATCAACTACAAAGACTAGGTTAGCCTACAAAAGAAAGTGAATGAGAAACACATATAAGTGGTGAAGAAAAAGGTGAATGAGACCCTCTAGAAACTCCAACAAGGACATAAATTATTATAGCCCATCATTGATGAGATTGATTAATATAATAAAGTAGAACTTTTCCTGAAGGAGTTGTAGATAGAGGAGATGATTGAATATATGAAGCTTGCCAATCTTTAGTATGTGAACCTCGCTATGTTGATTGCTAGACAACCACTATCAAAACTGGAAAAGCAAGTGGCCAGCTCAAACTTGTTGTACAAGGCTTAGTTCAAGCACAACAAGGACACCAAGAAAAATCTTATAGTGACAAACATTAAACTTGAGGTTCTCAAGAGAAAATCCACTAATCAGAGATCTATTGTTGAGAAGCCTAGCCAAAATAATGAACTACTACCAAGAGCTACAGAACATAGTGAAGGAGTTTAATAATGAATGCAAATCATTTGCTACCTAGTTCATCAACATCAAGGAGCTATTTCTATTAATGCCCTAGCCATGGGATATCCCCATTCTAGCCCACATTGGCTATGCCATGTGGACTATGAATGATTCGTGAAGTAAGGAGGAGAAGATGAAGGCATTACTACATGCCTTTTGCCACCATAGTAGGATAACCATAGCCTCCTTAGCCACCCTGTGCACCTAAAGCTAGCGAACATCCTTTAGAACCTTAGAAGCCTCCACTACTTGGGACTATTTGATCTTCTCAACCACCTTCATGCCATTAGAGGATGTGTTGTCTAGTTTGAGTAGTCATACCATGATGTTCAATTTTGTGTCATGGACACCACAAATTTTTTAATGATGTTGATATGTACACTCAGCCACTCAATTTTTTTGGTAGTTTTGTTATGTCAGTTTGTTACATCAAGAGTTAGTCAATAATTCCATACCTTCCCAATTTTGTAAAGGAACTCGAGGATGAGTTTTCATTTAGTTGTTGGAATATGGTGAAGTATCAAAGCTTCATGTCAATGGGCCTCCATTGATGGTCCCTGTCAACATGGCCTCATCCATGTGGTGTTGTGTAGTTGATGGGGCCATGTTGACATAGCATTTGTTGCATTTATGGGGCCCCATCGACGTAGATCCATAATAAAGTCTATAAATACACACTTACCAACCATGTTTATGAGAAGTTCAGTCATAGTTGTAGCAAAGCTCTTGTAGTTTTGTCATTCGAGAGTTAGAATGTTTTTCTGAGTGCCCATAGTAGGAGTTAGAAAGTGTACAGATCTTTATTCAAGCATTGATGTACCTAAGCACACTAGTGTGAATGGCAATAAAGATGAGCCTTTTTATCAAACCTTGTAGTAGTTGGAATAGATTAATGATTTATTTGATTTATTTTTGCATTTATTATTTTCATTAATTATGTAATTAATTAAGATAAGTAAGACTTTAATTAATTAACTAATTAAGATAAATAGATTAAACACATAAGTACAACCACTTCAACCATAACATACAATGCTTGGTAATCCCAGTGCTTAACGCTTGGTAACTCAGCAGTGTTGTATGCATTTAGGATGTGTATGGAAAGTGGGACTAGATGTTTATGTTAGGATAGTTAGTTATTAATTAGCAATAAAATTAGTTAAATTGGTTAATAAATTGAGTTTCAACTTGTTATAAATCATAGGTGAATAAAATATAAAATAATAAAAATCATGTGCCCCAGTTACACTTAACCATACAACTAAGCTTCACAAATGTAGTTGGGAAGACAATGATCATCACAGTTAGATTTCACTTCCTAAAACCAACATACTTAGGAACTTAAGGTATGTGAAATTTGACTAGATTACACCTGAACACTCGTAATTTGTATGGTTGGGTGTAGGGTATACTTGCTGCTCATCAGTTGTAAATTAATAGAATAACTACACTATTTCCACTAAGGGAATGCATTCTAAGTATAAGTAGTGCTACAATATAAGATGTATTATAGATATATATATAGAATTATTTTAGTAAAGAATACAAGCTTTGTTGAAAATAAAAAAGTCTAAAGATTGATTAGATGACATATTGTTAGAGGTTGTAAAAAATACTACTATGCAACAAAACGTTATTGGAAGAAGTGGTTTAATGAAGAATGTTTGCAAGGTAGGTTAGCTATCAAAAATTCTTGTAAGAGGAAAGTTTTAAATAAGAGCTACATGAAATTTTTTTGAGAGAAAAAATGAAAATCAAATTAATATGATGCGAATGATAAAGAAAGAGCCACTAAGTTTTTAGAAACATTGTATAAATAAAATTTCTTTTAAGTAATGATATTCCATTTGCATAGATAAAAGGGTTTTATAAAAATTTGTCTCATCATGAGATAAATACTATAACTAGTTTCATGCAACTAGATATTTTATAGCTTAGGTAAGATATAGAAGAAGCAATTAAGAAATTAGCTTTTAAAAAATTTGTAGATGTAGAAGAATTACATGTTGAATTATTAAAATGTGGTGAAGAGTTAGTTTGAAAAGAGACTTGGAAAATGCTCCATCAAGGACTTCAATATGGTTTAATTAGACAATGGCTAATAAGTAGAGCTGTTATGAAATTGAAATTAAAGATTTATTATATTTAAAAACCCATAGGATATATTGGACATATTAAATTTTCATGAAAAGTAAAGATAGATTCTACAAATTGACCAAGAATTAATTTTGTTAACAAAAATAATAATATAATTTCTTTTGCTGTATCATTATGATGCTATCTCAAATAGGTAGTCATGCATAAAAATGAAATACATGTAACTCATCTTTAAGGGCTCTTAACTTGTAAAATCTAAAAATGCACTCTTCTCATGAAAGTTAAACCCATATTTCATTTTTAATTCTAATATATATGAACTTAAGCAAAGCTTGCTGATAACATTCTGATACTTGATTGGAATATCATCTAAGAGATAGTGAACTTTTGCATCTATTTTATTAGATCTAATAAGATGTAAATAAAATTATTTCTTTCCTTTTACATTTGATCATATCTATGTTAAAATCTTCTGCTTGACTAGTTGACAAATATGCTTAGGATTTTGTTGCATGTCCTCCCAAGAGATATTTCATTTTCCTAACCATTGCATTCTCTAAAAATACTAGCCACGATCTCATAAATCATTAAGAACTACTTTAAAGAATTTTTCTTACCTTGAGATATGCAAACTATGAATGTATGTAATGAATTGGCACAAGACTTCTACTTCTAAAAGTAATAAATCACATTCACATAATAACATTGAGTAAGGTATTTACATCTTCATCATAAACTCATCAAGAAGAAAAAAATTTTGCACTCTTTTAGAATTTTTTCAAAGTTTAGCATTAAGTCTAGGTCCCTAAATAGCACATCCATACAATATAGCAGGATAGATGATACTATGAAATTCTTTCTAACCTTCTAAGCTCAGATTCCTAAATCTTTGTAGTTAATTTCAAAACCAAATAGAGCCTTAAAATATCTTACCTTTCCTTCTTTGATGCACTTTCCATACGTGTAATTTTTCATATAATTGAGCACCAAATATTTAAATTAATCTACTATTTGCACTTCGTACCTCCAAAATGAAAGTTTTAACAGGTATTTATTTCATCCTAAATCATCAATTTGATTTTATCCAAATACACTTGATGACCAGATGAGTAACATAAATTTTTAAAAATTTGTAACATAGTTTGCATATATTCTAAAATAGAGGAGATTAAGGTAGCATCATCTAAATACAAAGAAGATTTATTACTTGGGATCTAATTTTGATAGCATGACTATCTTGCTTATTACATAATCATTCATGCATTTCATCAATAAAGATACCAAAGAAAGTTGGAGAAAGTGGACAACCTTGCTTAAATTAAATTTTTCTATAAAATTGAAATTCTTTTCATTGAATTGTTGTTTATAATTTTAATAATCAGTTCCTCATACAATCTTTGATTTGTTAAAATCAAATGTGAAGAAAGGCTATGTTTATACAAGTGAAACCATAGATTTGTATGAACCACTGGATCATATGTTTTTTTAAAGTTAATAAAATAAATAAAAAAATTTTATTAATACTTTTTACAAACTCTATGTAGTGTTTGAGAATAACTAAGTGATCAATAGTGGAGTGATTTTGTCTAAAATCTACTTGACATCATGCCATAACTTTGTTAACTTCAACCAAAGAACTCATTCTCTTTTCTAATAGAGTGCCCAAAAAATTAGCAAAAATATTACTTAGAATGATCATTCCATAATTTTTAAAATTATGTTATCCCCCTTTGTATATAACATGATAGGTTTATTGGTTTTTCAGTGTTAATCTAATCCTTAATCCATTGCTGAATTTAATCTGTGCTAAATTTATTTATAAATAACCTATCTTGTCCACTTTAGTAATTCTATAAATAAACTAATTAAATTTATAGCTTTACTAGATGCTAGCTTTAAATATCCTCTGTGACTTCTTCAAGAGTAAATTAGATAGTTACATATGGTACGACAGCAACAGAATCATCATCTTCTCTTGTAAATAGTTTATTATAAAATGAGAAAATATCTTGAAAAAAAAATTAAATGATAAATAGACTTTATGACCAAAACATTATTAAATTTGTCTAGGCTTCCTTTTAATGGTGTAAGTAAAATATTCTTGCCACTCCCTAATAAATTTCTTATCTTACTTCTAATCAAGCATTTATATGTCTTAACAAAATTTTGTTTGTGACTCTTATTTCCATTTTTAGTATTTTTTTTAGCCTACATGTAATCTTCATCAAATCAAGTCTTCTAAGCACCTTATTTTTGTAAATGTATAGCTTGCTTAATTTTTGAAAGAAAATTTTGTTTAAGCTTCTTATGCCCTCTTTGAAGATCCTATTTATTATGTGGCACATTAATATATGTTTCCTTGACTTCTAGGGTAACTCTATATTGATATTTTTTTCTATTCTTATTTTTTATTATCTGAGAAAAAATTAAATTTACAACAAAGACTCTACATTATGATGGCAAGACTCCACTAAATTTTTTCCAACTTTCAACTCAATAAATTTAATATCTTCATAAGAACAAAAAAGAAAATTAATGCAAGAGTTACCTTTGGGTCTTGTGAAGTAAATGATCAAGATTAAGAAAATCTATCAAACTTATTGTAAGTGAGAAAATAACAAATTTTTATGCATTCTAATAGTTGTTAATGCATCTTATTAATAGTGTGATCTGCAAAATGTCATGTTTAACTTGACCTTCAATAATGTCTAAATTTCTAATATTATGTTCCTTATATTAAAATCTCTACAAATAAACATTGAGACTTTTGTTAAAAGTTCTATGTTAAAGTTTGGTTATATTTACATTTCGTCACATTTGTAATACAATTTTGGTTTGTTAGGATCTTTTACATAGAGATTCACTTTTTATACTTGACAGTAATATCTATGTTATGGAAATGTAAGATTGGAGCTCTCTTCATAATGATGACTACTCTTTCATGATTCTTGGTAGTTTTGAGTATTATAAGTCTTACTAATTTAGTTACTTGGGAATCCTCTTGTGATGAACAGATTTACATTATACTAATTCCATAACTTGATTCTTTTTTCTTATTCTAGTAATTCATCTCCTTATCTTTAGGCTTGTTATACCTCTAGGTTCTACCTTGCTAAGAAATTCTTCTGTTGTTGTTCTTTGTAGTGCATCTTCTTTTGGTTCGTATTCACTTCTCCATTGTAAGATTATAATATACTTACAATTTTTGCTTATAATTCAATCTATTATGAACTCTTATATTTGGACTTGGTTTATTGTACTTCATTAGGTTCCTCATGAACTTAACTTCATAAACTTCTCTTTTACTTCATTAATTCATTACTAACTTAACTTCACCGGTCTTTATGAAATTATTCTTTGTAGTATCTTCTTCATCTATAGCTACATCCTGACAATGCCGACCTTTGTCTAATACTCATGATAGGTCTTCTATGAAATTTTTCTTGTTGGTTAAACTTACATGGACTAGGGCTTTTTAGGACCCTGCAATGATCTACAACTTGGCCTGTTATGGACTACTACCTTAATCATAACTTGTCCCTTTTCATAGTCATCTTCCTTATTCCATCATAACTTTCTAGATGGTCTTCTCTTTCTGTTTAGGAAACTATACTAGATTACAAATGGCTCACCTTGGATATTCTCTTCATATTTAGAAAACTAGATTCTTCTTGACTTCTTTCATTTAAGTTCCTTCTTTTACCTTTTAATTTTAGAGCTTGATTTCTTATTACAACTCTTGTGCTTCATATAATCTTTCATTACTGCTACATACTTTTGTTCGCTCTTTTGTAATTTTATAAATTATTGTGATTTGTAAACTATTATATATTACGAACATTATTATTTATATTTTTGTTTCACTATTATTATTCCTCATTGTTCCACATTATATGCCATTCTTTATTATTCCATATTGCTTTACTTTATTCCACTTGATCTTCTTATGTTACAAAGTGAGAACTTGTGGTTTCTTATCCTTTGTAAGGAGTTTTGAATCTTTATTGAATCATTGCAATTATTTGTAATTACTAATAGATTAAGTTAATAAACTAATGATTACACCTTAACTTAGGAGTATACTCTAACATTCTATAATATTTGCTACCTAATAATTAAAAAATATGATCATAAGACAATTGTATAGAACCATATTGTTGGCGACCGTTTGGGACGCGACCGCCAACGAGTCTCCTCGAACAAGATTTAGGTGCCTGCTGGTCTCTGGCAACACCAAGGTCCAGATACCTCCAAATAAACTCAGTAGTTAATGTGAGTATGTGTGTGTGCTGTTTCGGCATGCGGTTGTGAGAAATGTAACGATTCTGTTGCGTGTAAACTACAAATGACTTACTTTAAAGAGATTCAGCCAACTTTGCCAAGTACTGTGAGTTCTTGAAAATTTCCTATTTTGTTCAACTGCCTAGTCTACGCGGTCCTTATAATACCTACTTGTAACAAATAAAATTTTGCAAAAACATTTGAGCACAACTCCGCAATCTACTCCTAATTTTCCCCAGAGAAAGAGATAGTTCCACAAGAAAACTAGAAATAGAGCAAGATTCGATGGAAATAAGCAGAAAAGAAAAGAAAGCAGATTTGTGTAGACCTCAAATATTTAAACAAGGTAAAATGACACGAGTAAACACTTCGCAATAAAGCTATCCCAAATTCAATATCTACGAATTGTTCAAACTTCCAAGGCTCAAACAAGCAATATCTTCAAGACAATCCTACTATGCTACCAAAAATTGCTGCGTAAACTACCACGTACGAGACTCCATTTTGACTAGATAATAGATGTCAACGATTGCATTCAAACAGAACCTTTAAAAGACTTGACAATTTCTGATTGAAATACCACGAGAATTCACTTTAAAGATAAAAAGAAGCTATTCTGGTCCCATCAAAATACCAAAGATTTTCTGAACCCTCTCGACTACTGAATTGTTCAACGGCGTGACTACAAACAGAGGCTCTCTTACAACAATCCCAATAGCAGTTCCCACACGTTGCACAATAACGAAATTTACTACTAAAATGCTCTTAAGGCTTTTAAACACAAGCGCTTCTATGGCAAAATTTTAATAGAAATTTCTATCTGGCAACAAGAACAGTAAGAGCAATCTAAAAATCCCAAAATTACTTGCCAAGGATGATACTATCTAAACCACTAGCTAAACAATTTAAACAAAACAAAAAATGAAATGCATAACTCACAGGACCATGACAAAGAGGCTGAAATCTTTATTCTAGCAAGCCATCTTACAAGCAATCGTCACAATTTCTTCTTTACAAAGCTCTTCTCAAGACCCCAAGTGTGTCTCCAAGTGAGAGCCCAAGTGCTAACTAGTAGTCTTCCAAAGTGTGATGTATGAGACCTCCCAAAAGTCCCAATGTGATGATATCCTTCCCTTCCTCCTTGACCCATGAAGCCTCTTTATAGGGTTCCAAGGTAGGTAGGGAAGTTACAAAAATATCTTGGGTGGTTTAACCAACATAGAGATAAAAAAGCTACAATGGACAAGTGTCCTATTCAATTGCCAAGTCTCTTCCTTCAATTGCCAAGTGTCTTCACTCAGTTGCCAAGTGGTCACCATGGAGAGAAATAAGTTGCAGTTGACACGTGTCCCATGCAGTTGACAAGTGGCCTTTTTAATTGACAAGTGGCCCATTTTGGAGAAAAAGAAGTTGTAGTTGACAAGTGTCTTTTGTAGTGGTTACAATATCATAGTACATTAAATTACAATCACTAAGATACATAGAAATACAAGCTATAGTTGCAACTTATTCCATACATATATATCCTCTTTATTTTGCTTTTTCATGGCAATATAGGAGGTGGTGGTAGAATGGTATTATAAAATCATGTAATCTAACCCTCAAAAACACATAAACATTTTTCTAGCAGGGCCCCTTTTTTAATCAGAGATTTGCCATCGGAAGCATGTCTTTCCATTCATGTTTTGATATGAAATTTTCATCCTCGAATTTCAGCCCATAAATAGATTCATCTCTAGTGCCATTGTGAGTAGAGATATCCCCTCCTTGGATCATAAAGCTTTTGATCACTCGATGAAATTTAACACCCTTGTAGTGAAGCAGAACTCCATTGTTAGGGTCGATGCCTTTCTTTCCGGTGCACAGCGCGCAGAAGTTCTCGGCCGTCTTCGGGACGACATCGCTGAAGAGTTCAACAATAATGCAGCCCTCCTGTTGTTGTCTTCCTTGTACTGCACCTCCCTCAAGTTGCGCGCCACCTGCGCATCACATGGCTAGATCTGTTCAACCCTCGGCCAGATCTAGCCACGGCCGAAGCCATGGCCGCGTGCACAACAGAGGCCACTCCCTATTTTCTGATGTTGTCCATCCACCCACCGTGGCTGATGCTCATCCGCTTGTCACTCGCCATCTGTCCTTCTATTTCTGCCTCCCGTGCGATGGCCAGTGATGGCGCATAGACAGACGCATGAACCAACATCAACGGTGACAAAAGGCAACTCGGTTCCAGTAGCAGCGGCGCTCGTGGCAGTAGTGATTTCCATTTTCGGATTGGGTTTTCCCATGGATGAAAAAAAAATGAATATGTGTAAAACAAACCCTTAATGTAATTCCCCCAGACAATAAAAATATTGACGTGCTGGTGCTGCTGCCGTCCTCTCCGCTGTCGCCATTTGTTCTCCCACAAAATTGTGCGTAGATTTGCCCGAGCTAGGGTTCGTATTGGGCGTCGGAGCCTGAAGCTGAGTCTGGGTTTGAGATGAGCATTACCACAACAAGGTCATTTGTCGTCCCTGTACAGTGCCACAATTCCATTTTTAATCCAATGCAAATAAGGCAATCTCCTCTCCTTGTTACCTCAAGATTGAAAATTATTGTGGTTTTTTTTTTGGATGTAGAATCTATCCACGGTCACAGATTCCATGATTTTTCCAGGAATACGTGAGTGCATACACAGATTTTCTTTGATGACATAGTGCAAGTATTTCATTTCTGGAGCGATTCTGCATTCCTAACATTGTTAATGAGAACATGTATACTTCCGAAGCATCGAAAAGCTTTTCTTTTTTTTAACCATGGGATTGATCTCGTTTTCCAAAGCAGAGACATCAAGTTACAGAGACACGGCCTTGGCTGAAGAATGAAAATTTCTGCCACTTTGGCAGCCAGCAACAACACTGCCACTGCTAAAAATAGAGCTACTATGGTCTTCATTGTTGTATATATTTTTTTAATAGATCAAGGCCGTTATCAGGATTCCAGAAAATAGACGGAAATTTCTGAAAGCGAATGCCGCAACATTTAAAAAATGATCAAGCATAACCCCATTTTTTTCTAAAAATGGACAACCACAATCACCAAAAGCATCCCTTTCAGCAATTCCTGTTGTCCTAGCTGATCCCTGCTAGCAGCAAATAATGTATGGAATTACCTTACCAACACCTATAGTATGACCTTTTTGCTTCATTTGTAAAGCCACCTGAACGTGTGATTGATTTTTGGAATCAAGATACTCCTTAGGATACTTAGTTAGAGATTTGGCAATGACATATTTTTCAAGCTCCACTTGACCATTACACATCTCCTCTTGAACCTTCTATTCACTGTCTTTCATATGTGCATCATTATTTCCACCAACAATGTTATGGTCTCCCTAATATGCATGCCTTTCCTCTTTAAGGACTCCATGCAAGGAATGCTTTAGTTGATGATGTAGACAACCAATGATGTTGCTTTGAGGACAATACTCTAGTATACTTAATCCACCTTACATCATGTTCCAAAGGAGAGTTAAACAGCCCTCTAGAATATCCACAAAAGAGATGGACTGGAAGAAGATGAACATCTTCAGTAGGGTTAAGAAATGATCAAATAATTCTACAGACTTGAGCCATGGTTTCAATCATCTCATATCTCTGTTCCATGAAATGGCCAAAATGTGCCAACATTTCTGCCCTCTTTAAAAGGTTAAAGAAATTTATGCAAGCTCCATTTTAAAACTGAACTGTATTGAAGCTTTTATTGAACTTTTACATCTGAATTGATAAATCTTTTTGGAGGAAAATTTCCATCAAACATAAGGTTTGGTGGTATAAAAACCTCATTCCTAACAAAACAAACAAAATGTACATTATTAAGTCCTTAGTTCATGGACTATTCTCTATATGGGAAGAGAATGGGGAGAATTCCGCTGGTAGGAATCCTCGTATCTCTAACCCTCTCATAAGAAATCTTTCTATTACTTTTTAGCTCACTAGAGCTTTCAACTTGATCTTCTTGAGATTTTTCTTCAGCAATCCTCTCACCTTCTATTTCAAATGAATTCTTATTTTCTTGGAGTGTACAAATTTTTTTTTCAACACCTCCTTTTTCAGCCATTTTACTTCATCCATTTGAAGTAATATTATCCATCATGAAAGGTTCACTATAGATGTATACTTGATTCGGTTCTCCTTTCCAGGGTAACCACATATGAGAATAATCTGTTGATATGTAACCCGAGAAATTCTTGCTCCAACTTCTACTCAATAAGAGACTATGTGAATCTGGTATGTCTGCCACTTGAATAGTTACTCTACTTCTGATGCGGGGTTCAGAAGCAATTTCCAATAGAACATTTGGTAATTGACCCACAATCTTCACTCTACTTTTATCCACTTGAACAATCTTTTTATTTGATTTTTCAGGAATCAAACCAAGTTTCTTACATATAGACAATGGCATTATAGTAGACGTAGCTCCAGAATCAACCAAACAATTGTGTAAGAATTTATCCTTTAATTTCATTGTCAAAAGGAAAGGAGGAGCTTCCTTGTCATACGAAGTCCTTAACTTTTCATCATTGTTAGACACATAATTTAACTTTGATTCTCTAGCTCTCCTTTTACCTTTAATGAATTCTAAAGCCTTTCTTTGCTGATCTCCTATTTGAAGCAACTGATAGAGGCTAATATTGGCTTTGACATGTTTAAGGTCTTCTATCAAATCATATTCTCCATCACCAATGAAGCTTGATCTCTTTATCTATTTATTAAAAGACTGATTCAGAGTGCTTTGCCCCACTTGATTGTCTTTACCTTTATTTTTATCCTTTCTACTTGGCTCAAAAGCTTTTCTCTTAGTAGATGGATCAGTAGTAACATTTGGGGATCTAGAAGTAGTTAGTCTTTCCTTAGATCGAAGACTATATCCGTTTTCCTCATTGTTATTGCATTCCTCATCTGAAGACATATCTTCTTCAGAACTTGATAGAGAAGAAGTATCACTAGATCCATTGCTAGAAGATTTACTTGCAAAGTGAACACTAGATAACTCATTATCAGATTCAATATCAAGAAAGTTGGACATAATAAGATCACTTTCATCCTCATCTTCTACTAACTTAGTGTCTTGATGTTTATGCTTTCTACTTTTCTTTTCTTCCTTGATATTTACTCTTGCCAATGCTTTTTCAAGCTTCACTATTTTGTTAGACATATCTCTCATTAATTGTCCTTTTTCAGATCCTACTCTTTCATGTTCTTGCTCTTTCTTAACATGAGATGGACCTGGTAAAGCTTTAAATTGAGCAAAATCTTGCATAGGAATCATAACTCTTTCTTCTCTTTTTTGAATTGCAATATTTTCTTCAGGATTCAAGTTCAACTATTTTTCTAACTGTATAGCTTCACTAAAGTAGTCATTTAGTGTAGTTAAGTTTGGAGTTCTCCTTAACCAAATTGAAATGTTGGGGTTGACAGCCTTAAGATAAGTTTCTTTAAGCATTTCTTCTGATGGCCTATATTGTCTTTGAAAGAGTCCACAAATTCGTTGAAACTTGATGTTAAAATCTCTAATTGACTCTTTAACTCCTTGCTTAGCTTGTATCAGCCCACAGTATAGTTGTTGTTGATCTAATTGATTACCAAACTGGGCTAAGAAAAGATTCTTCATGTCATCCCAACTTGTAATACTATTACTTGGTAAGTTCGAATACCAAATCTGAGCCATATCCTTTAGATTTGATACAAACAACCTACAAGCTTGATCTTGATGTTGAATATTTGCATGAGCTAAAGCTAACTCAAACATGTGAATATATTCTTCAGCTAAATAAGCTTTTCCAGGAATGAAAGGCTCAGGCAAATATTTGTAAACTACCTTAGGAATATCATTGTAATTTTGAAATCCTAATGGTGTAACTCCTTGCCAAGGATTTGCCATCCTATTCCTTTGAAATGTTGAACTCTTAGACTTTCTAGATCTTCTCTTACGAATTGATAAACCAGATATAATGGGTGATCTTCTTGATCTTCTAGTTTTCACTCCACTACTTGTTCCCAATTCAAAAACTTTCTTTTGTTCTTCTTC
Organism: Gnetum montanum; assembly: GCA_015680685.1. Taxonomy (NCBI): domain Eukaryota; kingdom Viridiplantae; phylum Streptophyta; class Gnetopsida; order Gnetales; family Gnetaceae; genus Gnetum; species Gnetum montanum. Next base: position 291,632 of record MNCI01007326.1, read on the forward strand.
TGATGAAGAATCAGTCTTAGAATCTAGAATATCTTTTGAAACTTTGAAACTTTCCAAACTATGAAATTTCTTGGTCATGAACTGAAAATAGTATCTAATTTTGTAAGCCTTACAAATAATTGTTGATGTGCTAAAATTATAAGGCTTATGAACCTAGAGGCTTAATTTTCATCCCTCCTTCTAGCGCCAAAAGAACTATTGGTGACCATTTGGGACGTGACCGCCAACGAGTGTCCTCGAACAAGATTTAGGTGCCTGCTGGTCTCTGGCAACACCAAGGCCCAGATACCTCCAAATAAACTCAGTAGTTAATGTTAGTATGTGTGTGTGCTGTTGAGGCATGCAGTTGTGAGAAATGTAACGATTGCGTTGCATGTAAACTACAAATGACTTACTTTAAAGAGATTCAGCCAACTTTCCCAAGTATTGTGAGTTCTTGAAAATTTCCTATTTTGTTCAACTGCCTAGTCTACCTGGTCCTTATAAAATTTTGCAAAAAAATTTGAGCACAACTCTGCAATCTACTCCTAATTTTCCCCAGAGAGAGATAGTTCCACAAGAAAACTAGAAATAGCGCAAGATTCGATGGAAATAAGCAGAAAAGAAAAGAAAGCAGATATGTGTAGACCTCAAATATTTAAACAAGGTAAAATGACACGAGTAAACACTTCGTAATAAAGCTATCCCAAATTCAATATCTACGAATTGTTCAAACTTCCAAGGCTCAAACAAGCAATATCTTCAAGACAATCCTATTATGCTACCAAAAATTTCTGTATAAACTACCACGTACGAGACTCTATTTTGGCTAGATAATAGATGTCAATGATTGCATTTAAACAGAACCTTTAAAATACTTGACAATTTCTGATTGAAATACAACAGAAATTCACTTTAAAGATAAAAAGAAGCTATTCTGGTCCCATCAAAATACCAAAGATTTTCTGAACCCTCTCGACTACTAAATTGTTCAACGGTGTGACTACAAACAGAGGCTCTTTTACAACAATCCAAATAGCAGTTCGCACACGTTGCACAATAACGAAATTTACTACTAACATGCTCTTAAGGCTTTTAAACACAAGCGCTTCTATGGCAAAATTTTAATAGAAATTTCTATCGGGCAACAAGAACAGTAAGAGCAATCTAAAAATCCCAAAATTACTTGCCAAGGATGATACTATCTAAACCACTAGCTAAACAATTTAAACAAAAAAAATGAAATGCATAACTCACAGGACCATGACAAAGAGGCTGAAATCTTTATTCTAGCAAGCCATCTTACAAGCAATCATCACGATTTCTTCTTTACAAAGCTCTTCTCAAGACCCCAAGTGTGTCTCCAAGTGAGAGCCCAAGTGCTAACTAGTAGTCTTCCAAAGTGTGATGTATAAGACCTCCCAAAAGTCCTAATGTGATCATATCCTGCCCTTCCTCCTTGACCCATGAAGCCTCTTTATAGGGTTCCAAGGTAGGTAGGGAAGTTACAAAAATATCTTGGGTGGTTTAACCAACATAGAGATAAAAAAGCTACAATGGACAAGTGTCCTATTCAATTGCCAAGTCTCTTCCTTCAATTACCAAGTGTCTTCACTCAGTTGCCAAGTGGTCACCATGGAGAGAAATAAGTTGCAGTTGACACGTGTCCCATGCAGTTGACAAGTGGCCTTTTTAATTGACAAGTGGCCCATTTTGGAGAAAAAGAGATTGTAGTTGACAAGTGTCTTTTGTAGTGGTTACAATATCATAGTACATTAAAATACAATCACTAAGATACATAGAAATATAAGCTATAGTTGCAACTTATTCCATACATATATATCCTCTTTATTTTGCTTTTTCATGGCAATATAGGAGGTGGCGGTAGAATGGTATTATAAAATCATGTAATCTAACCCTCAAAAACACATAAACATTTTTCCAACATGGCCCCTTTTTTAATCAGAGATTTGCCATCGGAAGCATGTCTTTCTGTTCATGTTTTGATATGAAATTTTCATCCTCGAATTTTAGCTTGTAAGTAGATTCACCTCCAGTGCCATTGTGAGCAGAGATATCCCCTCCTTGGATCATAAAGCTTTTGATCACTCGATGAAATTTAACACCCTTGTAGTGAAGCGGAACTCCAGTGTTAGGGCCGATGCCTTTCTTTTCGGTGCACAGCGCGTGGAAGTTCTCGGCCGTCTTCGGGATGACATCACTGAAGAGTTCAATAATAATGCAGCCCTCCTGCTGCTGTCTTCCTTGTACTGCACCTCCCTCAAGTCGCGCACCTCCTGCGCATCCCGTGGCTAGATCTGTTCAACCCTCTGCCAGATCTAGCCACGGCTGAAGCCATGGCCGCACGCACGACAGAGGCCACTCCCTGTTTTCTGACGCTGTCCATCCACCCACCGCAGTCGATGCTCATCCGCCCGTCGCTCGCCATCTATCCTTCTGTTTCTGCCTCCCACGTGATGGCCAGCGACGGCACATAGATAGACGTGTGAACCAACATCAACGACGACAAAAGGTAACTCGATTCCAGCAGCAGCGGTGTTCGTGGCAGTAGTGATTGCCATTTTCGGATTGGGTTTTCCCAGGGATGAAAAAAAACGGGGATATGTGTAAAACAAACCCTTTATGTAATTCCCCCAGACAATAAAAATATTGACGTGATGGTGCTGCTGCCGCCCTCTCCGCCATCGTCATCTGTTCTCCCACAAAATCGCGCGCAGATTTGCCCGAGCTAGGGTTCGTATTGGGCGTCAGAGCCTGAAGCTGAGTCTGGGTTTGAGATGAGCGTTACCACAACAAGGCCATTTGTCATCCCTGTGCAGCGCCACAATCCACCAGAAAAATAATTCCATTTTTAATCCAATGCAAATGAGGCAATCTCCTCTCCTTGTTACCTCAAGATTGAAAATTATTGTGGTTTTTTTTTTGGGGATGTAGAATCCATCCACGGTCACAGATTCCATGATTTTTCCAAGAATACCTGAGTGCATACACAGATTTTCTTTGATGACATAGTGCAGGTATTTCATTTCTGGAGCGATTCTACATTTCTAACATTGTTAATGAGAACATGTATACTGCCAAAGCATTGAAAAAGCTTTTTTTTTAACTGCGGGACTGATCTCATTTTCCAAAGCAGAGACATCAAGTTACAGAGACACGGCCTTGGCTAAAGAATGAAAATTTCTGCCACTTTGGCAGCTAGCAACAACGCTACCACTACTAAAAATAGAGCTACTACGGTCTTCATTGTTGTATATATTTTTTTAATAGATCAAGGCCGTTATCAGGATTCCAGAAAATAGACAAATTTCTGAAAGTGAATGCCGCAACATTTAAAAAAATGATCAAGCAGAACCCCATTTTTTTCTAAAAATGGACAACCACAATCACCAAAAGCATCCCTTTCAACAATTCCTATTGTCCCAGCTGATCCTTTCTGGCAACAAATAATGTATGGAATTACCTTACCAACACCTATAGTATGACCTTTTCGCTTCATTCGTAAAGCCACCTGAACGTGTGATTGATTTTTGGAATCAAGATACTCCTTAGGATACTTAGTTAGAGATTTGGCAATGACATATTTTTCAAGCTCTACTTGACCATTGCACATCTCCTCTTGAACCTTCTATTCACTGTCTTTCATATGTGCATCATTATTTCCACCAACAATGTTATGGTCTCCCTAATATGCATGCCTTTCCTCCTTAAGGACTCCATGCAAGGAATGCTTTAGTTGATGATGTAGACAACCAATGATGTTGCTTTGAGGACAATACTCTAGTATACTTAATCCACCTTACAGCATGTTCCAAATGAGAGTTAGACAGACCTCTAGAATATCCACAAAAGAGATGGACTGGAAGAAGGTGAACATCTTCAGTAGGGTTAAGCAATGATCAAATAATTCTACAGACTTGAGCCATGGTTTCAATCGTCTCATATCTCTATTCCATGAAATGGCCAAAATGTGCCAACACATATAATGTAGCATCTTTAGGGGCAAAATATCATATGAAAAATAAAGGACAATTATGCTAACATAAGATTTTTAGCTAAACATATTATTTATGATTATCAATTTTTCTAAAAGCATACATTTTTCAAGAGATTTCTTTTCTAACACTACAATACCACTAAAATGTTTGTCTCTTTGCCACACTCTTATGTTTGTTTATTGTTATGCTTTTTTAAAAAGAAGAGAAATCATATTTAAATCATTACATGTTGATTATGATTAACTTATTTGTAAAATTTTTAGATACTATTTAGAGAAAAATTGGACTCTTGGGTAGAAGGAAATAAGTTATGCATTGTTTCATAGGTAAGATTTAGAAAAGAACATTCTACACTAGATCATTTGTTTACTCTCAAATATTTTGTTGAACAAGAAAAGGGAAAACAAGGCAAAAAAATTATTTTCTTTTTAAATTTTATTCAAACATGTGATATGTTATGAGAGAAAAATTATGAAGTCAATTTATCAAACTTAAATTTCCTTATAATTTACTCAACACCTTTCAAAATTTATAAAAGGAAATAATTTTTGAATTAACTGATGGAGAAACTAACCAATCTTATCAATTTATTAGAATATAGAAGTAAAGCATGGCTGTCCTCTTTCACCAACTTTGTTTAGAATTTTTAATGATAAACTAGAAGAGTGGATTAAAGAGATACCTACAAATTATGCTATTAAAGTGGATTAGTCATGGATATAACTTTTAATCTTTGTAGATGATGTAGCGTTAGATTTAGAAGAATCTTGGAAACTTATTGCAAAGAAATTTTTAGACAAATAATAAAATGAGGCTTAAATATAAAAGTCTTTAATTTTACTGGTAAAATATTAGAGGTGGCAAACATGATGAAACAAAATATATGCATGTAACAATTCCAATATCCATTAGAGCACTAATCAACAAAGTAAAAGTGGGATCACATCATCTTTGAGTTGAAATTAAAAGATAGAATAATAAGTAGCATGTTGATAAAATATATGGATTATGTTTATTGTAAGTGGTAGAAAATGAGTAACATATATTATCAAAAAATTGTAGAATGGTTTTCTTCCAAAGAAAATGGGATCTAATTAGTCTTTACATGAGCTATTCAAGTTACTAGTGTTAGTTCTATAGAATTATATAGAAGATGTATTCAAGGTATATAGATATTCGAAACATCTATTGTATTGGAATTTACTACTAGTAATGTATTTTAAACAAGTTTATTTATTTGATAAATTCTTTGCATCTACATAGAAATAATAAAATATTAGTATCAAATAAATTTCAATCATTAGAACTTTTATCATTTGTAATACAACTTTTTTCACAAAGAGGCTAATCATTTGAATACTATCTTTAAACTTAATAACTTTAATAAAGAGACTATCCCTAAAGCATGGATAACATCAATTCATTCTTGCCTGAATGTTCTTTTTAATATAAAAATTGACTCAAAATATTTAGTTAATAATAATTCACTTTCAAATAAAAAATGTATCATCATTCCTTACATTAAAGGTATTTCTAAGGAAATAGCTAGAGTTTCTAAAACATGAAAAAAAATATTTAAATGCTATAATAAGGTCTTCAACTTTTTTCATAGTTTGAAAGAGAAGAAATATTTTAAATAATGATGATATTTAGAGACCATCTTGCATTTGTGGTAAATGTTATATTGGTAAAATTGGTAGAACTTTCTCTATTAGATTAAGAGAACCCTTGAGACATATAGTATAATAGGTCTTTAAAATCACTCCTTGTATAATACATAAAAATAAGAACTCCTTTAAAAAATAATAGGTGGTTAATGAATAATAGTGAAAATCTTTGTGTAATAGATAATTTTTTTACTTAAAAAAATTGGAGAAGGCCTTAAAATTAGAATTCATGTTAATAATATTGATCAAGATCAAGGCTATTTATCCCACTTAATTTGGTGGCCTATTTTTATAAAAATTAAAAAATTTAGAAATCTACATGAAAATCCTATTTAAGTTAATCTTTTTCTCCATCACTAATTTTTAAAATTGTTTTATTGTATATTCTATGGTTATTTACAAAATCATTGCCTTATCTATTAGAAGTTGCAATTTTAATTATGATTATAATATCATTATACTATTTTTTTCTTTTTTTGAATTTAGTTTTTTATAATAGTTTTATTTTTCCTATAAACTACTATCCCTTCATATGCACTAAACTAAATATAACTCCCATACCTTATATCCCCCTATATCTTTAAAATAAATTGAAAACTAAACTAACAATAATATCCTCTATCTCATATGGTTTCTCACCTCCTATTCATACAATGCTTTTTCTACAACTAGCCTTTTTTTGAGTTTGACATCCTTGTATATGTAACCATTTTTATCTAAGCTATTGTATCTTTTAATATTTTTCTTTTTTTGTCTTTGATATAACTAGCTATTTTTATTATAGCTATTATATCTTTATAATTTTTTTTATTTTTTCCCTATAGCTAGCCATTTTCTCCATACAACCAACTGTTAGCCACTACATCTCAATTAGTTATTAATTGTAATGCTGATTATTCTTTCTTATTTAAAGAAATTAATTACAATTAATGATGAATTTAGTATGATTTGAAATGTCTTATAAAACAAATATGCAAGATATGAATGATATAACATTTACAAAAGCATAATTGAATGAGATTTATAATAGCTATGCTTGTTCTACAACTTCATCTTGGTAGTTTCTTTGATTTCCATTTTCTTTATCTTTCATGGTACATTTTCAGTGGCATTTCACACCACCATGACTTGTGATGAATAGTATCAGAATTCATTATGGGGGTGTTAATGGAAACCATGAACCATGGCAAGGTTATAATCTTGACAACAACTAGACCATGAGTCATGGTCTTTTAAAGGATCCTAACCACGTGTTGTGATATGCATTTGCATGATCATGATGTTGATCATGACTTGTACTGAGGTTATGGTCTAGAAAATAACTTGACAATAGATCATGGTCTGGGCAAAATTAATGGTAACGAGTTTCACAATTCATGGTATGTCTATGATTACCATCACAACTAGTGTAACAATCCAATGTTTAAAAACTAGAATCTTAGATTTGTTATTTATTTTCTTATTCTTGACTCTTTAGCATAAGGTTGTATTTCAATGTAATATTATCTAATATTATATTGTATTATTTTGGTCGAGAGGCCAATACGTTTTGCATGATGGGGGAAGGGGGAGTGTATTTTGTCACCCTCCACATCATGTGCCACATAAGATCCCATGGGAGAAAAATGCAATAGAATAATGTATAGTCATTTTGATTTTTGTTTTCAATATGAATATTAATTCTCAATGAATCAATTTTATATTTTATTAATTTGTAAAATATATAAGATTCTCTCAGCCAAACAATAGATATATATTATAAATATATAGCTAAACTAGTGTCCAGTTGTATAT
>MNCI01007326.1:299784-407111 GCA_015680685.1 Gnetum montanum
TATGCCTATAAATATTAGAAAGAGTGGCTCTCTCAGTACTAATTGTGCATCTTTCTCTCTCTATATCTTTTAATCATAGATGTGAGTAGCATATCTCTTGAGGATTTATAGACCTAAACCTATTCTTGCTTGGTGAAGTTATGCTCTTATTTAATCTCTTAAGTTGGAGAAAATATTCCTTCTTTCACCGCTTTTTCCTAAATCTCAATCTTTTACCCTCTGGATTAGTCTTCTTTTTGTTATTATAACTTTTGTTTGATATTCTCATTTTTGTAAATAATTCTATTTTGCATTTTCTTCTTCTCTTATCTTTTTTAGCATCTTGCATTATCATCTTTCCTCAGTAGTGTGTTATGTGAAGTGGCATGACATGTGCAGAGTTTAAAAAAAATAGTAATATTTGAAAATGATAACTAACAAGTGATTTAAGTATGTATGGTTTTGTTAAAGTATTAGAAAGCTAGGGGGCTATAATTAGGCTATTGATATTGGTTGATTGATCATGACAATTGAATTCAAAGTTGGGCCATCAACTTAGAGATAATGTACTTAGTATTAATAGGGTTTCATTAACTAACATAATAAGGAGGAAACTGGTATGGAAATGACTGGTCAATCATCTAGATTAATCTTAGAGTTATACCTCAATCTAATAGTGATATAGTTAGTATCTAACCTTATGTAGGGTGGTAGTTAGGAGCTAGGACCTAGGGTAACTATAGGGTTGATACTATTCATAAATGTAATCTAACATTTTGACATTCATAAGGGTTGGTCTAGAGATGTGACATTTGACAATATTTGTAGCCTGATGTATGGTTTCCTCATATTAATTTTATTTTCCATGTCATTGTAGGAGGTAGATTTATTTTTTATGTTGTTGTTGAGTCATGTAGTATGTGAGCCCATGTCTTCAAGTCTTCATTAAATGTATGACATGACATTAATTTGTATTTAAAAAATGACAGGAAAGGAGAAGTAAAAGAAAAAATGAATATGAATTCTCCAATGGAACATGTTGTGCATCTCACCCTTGGAACTAGCCAAGGTCCCATGTTATCATATCTCTTATGTTGGGATCACATGAAAAATGTAGATGACACATCCACATGAGTTGGGATGACAAGTATCCTCTTTTTATGATTTAGTAGATGATTATATTGGTTATTTACAATCATGCTTAGGATTAAGTGTGATTCTAAGAACCTTGTCACCTTTCTATTTATTTTATGTATGAACTGCCCTCAAACTTGAGGCATTCTAAGCAAACTCTATTGATGTAAGATTAAATATTGAAGTAATAAAAGAAGAGAATTATTTTCCTTCATATCATTTTCTTATTATCTCATTATAAATGTTTCATCTATTTCAATTACATTTCAATATATCATTGTTTCATTAATTTTAAAATTATTCGAATTGCATATTGATAAATCATCTAAATTTATCGACTATGATATTGTAGGCCAATTGATAATGTCATAGATATGATGTAGCTAGGCTTGGTCATGCTTACAAATACCAACTAGCCATCATAACAAATACTAATTTTTGGTCAATACTTTATCGAAACTCTTGTAGTTTGTTTTTGCAAAGTTAGAAATAGTTGTAAGTGCTCACAATGTACTTATAAATAGTTAGACAATATCTTTATCTAAGTGAAGTATACCTGCACACACTTCATGAATAAAAATAAAGATTGAGATTATTCATAACAATTGTAACATTTCACTTAGCTTAGATTTACGTTACATGTAGATTTACTTTTCATTTTCATTTAATTTTACCTTTCATTTACATTTTCATGACATTTACATTTCTAATGTATGATAGTAAATTTTTGGAATAAGTATGATTGGCATCAAGTGAAACAAATAATTATTTGGTAACCTAGTAGGAACTTTGTTAGGTTCATGCTATAGCAAGTTTCTTGGTAATCTTAGTGGTGGTTATACCAGCCCAGTGCATGTATGACAGGCCAAGGTCATATTCTTATTAATGTTAGGCTAGTTTAGCATCCTATCTTCATTGTTTCTTAGTAAATATATGTAACATCTAATATTTAATTTGTTTTGTTTTAATTTAACACCACAACAGCCAAACAATACCAGTATATCATATGGCTTGCTATGAGTTAAACCATATAGTTTGACTACTACTAACTTTAGTAAGAAGACAATGATTATGAATTTCATATTAACTAGATATAGTCTATTTTTTTTCTATTCACAAATTACAATTTGGACTAACATGTATGCTTGTGACTTATATGATTGGGATTGGAAACTTTCATCGCTTATTGTTAGTGTTGTTCCTAGGGATGATGTAAACATTATATCTAGTTGATATCCTATATGTTCATTGTATTAACATTTTATGATCTATCTTTGAGGAGATATAATATTTTTAAATACTTACTTAATTCTTAAGTGATTAAACATGAATTAGATATACAAAGTGATTTTTTCACCTACTAATGATACTAATGAAAGTAATGGTAGAAGTTATGTTAAAAGAATTAGAATGGGCTAATACAAATAAGGATTTCCTATGCTTATACTAATCCATATTATCTAGATTTCATCTTCTTTTATCATCAAGATGAACAATTTCATCATTGATGAAGTCCAATAGGGATACTCTAAGCAATGGGACTTGTAATTCAAGAGGAAAAACAACCTCAAATCCATAAACCAAGCTATATGGGGTTACGCCAGTTGCAGTTTGAAAGGTAGTTTGATAGATCCAAAGTGCATGGAAAAGCTACTCATGCCACTTGCATATGCTATTATTTCGCATGTTTTACAGCATGTTTATGATGGTTTTTCTGCTAGCTTCAACTTATTCATTTTATTGAGGGTAGTACAGTGATGAAAAGGAATGCTTGATTCCTAGTTCTTAAGAAAAGGTTTGCATTTCTTGGCTACTAAATTATGGCCTATTCTCTATGACTATGGTCATAGGTATGTCAAAATAAGCAACTATGTTATCAAGCATGAATCTATAAATTTTTTGAGATGTTTTCTTGATAAGGGGAATAGCTTCAATTGACTTTGTAAAGAATTTAGTTGCAATGATAATGAAGCTATGCCCTACAAAATATTTAGGTGTTATAGGTCCAATAATGTCAAGTCCCCACCATAGAAATGGCCAAGTTATCTTAGTAGTGTGTAACTCAATTGGTGGCACATGTATCAAGTTTCTATGCCATTGACAAGTATCACAAGTTTTAACTTTCTATAGATAGTTGCTTTTCATATAGGGCTAGTAATAGCCTAGTCATATAATTTTAGTAGCCATGGCCCTAGGTCCTATATGTCCTCCACATACACCCTCATGAACTTGTTCAAGGACTGTGCAAGATTCAATTTTGTCCAAGAATATTAACAGTACAACATCATAAGACTATCAATACAACGTGTTATTGCCTATGATGACATACTATTTTGATCTTTTACATACAATATCTTTTTGAGAAGTGATTAGGCCTTGTGAAGATTCACCATGCATTAGGTAAAACTTGATATGACTATACCACTCCTTTTGAGGACTGGTTTTGAAAAAGGCTATAGAATCATCTTCAATGTTATGTGATGGGAATAACATAGTTCATGGTCAAGGAGCGTAATTTTCTAAAAACATCATGCATCACACTTAGGGTGAGGTTCACAATGGTATCACCTAATGTGTTCTCAGTTTGGGGTATGTGTTGGATACCAGTGTCTGTAAATTGTTGCATTCGTTTCATGCCTAGGTCATAATAAGTTTGTAAGTATTTGGATTTACATGCATAAACCTCGATTACTTAGTTAACCATAAGTTGTAAATCATCTTTAATCATTAGGAATTTGATTCCTAGGTCACAAGCTATGATCATCTTCTTGATTAATCCTTTATACTCCACCATGTTTTTGGTAAATGGGAATTCAAAATGGTAGGTGAAGGATTGGATTTCACCAAAAGGTGATGTTATGATGGTAGTATCATTGACCCCATGGGTGGTTTAAGCTTTTTTAAAGTTTATAATTGCCTCATAGTCCTTGAGCACTTCACTAACAATGTTGACATGCTCATCAGGAAATTCAAGATCAATGGCTACATGGTCTTCTACTGGGAAAATGGTAAGTTGTATGGCTATAGCTTGACCTTTCATTGAGGCTTTGGAGATGTAATGTAGATCATACTAGGCTATTATGGCTTTCCAATAGGCTATACAACTACTATCATAGATATTGGTTGTTATGGCGTTAAGCATGTTATCCTGGCAAATGATGTTGATTTGGTTCCTAAAGAGGTAGTATCTCCACTTCTTCAATGAGAAGACTAGATCTAGGCAATACTTCTCCACTTTGGTGTATCAGGCCTCATAGGCAATCAATGCATAGCTTAGATAGTATATAGGTAGTTCTACTCCACCATCTCATTTCTAATAGAGTAGAGAGGCAATGGACATGTCAAAGATAGCAAGATAGATGTAAAAAGGTTTATTCTTTTGTAGCGGATAGATTGTGGATAGTTATGCCAACTCTTTCTTAAGGTTTTTAAAGGCTTCTTGGCACTTAGCCATCCATTGATAGTGAACTCCTTTCTTAAGCAAGTGTTGCAAGGGTTGTAACTTATCCATCAGTATTGCAATGGACCTATAGATAAATTATAATCTACCTTGCATTCCTTGAAGATCCTTAAGGTTAGATGGTACTGCCAAGTGGATATGACATTAACCTTATTAGGATCAACATGTATTATTGCTCTGGATACTATAAAGTCAAGAATCTTACCAAATTTGACACCAAAGAACCACTTCTTGGGATTAATCCTAAGCTCATATTTGAGGCATTGTTTTAGCACAAGGTCTAGTTCATGTGCATGGTCACTGGCCATTTTGGATTTAATAGCTATATCTACCACGTGGTCATTAAGTAATCCTAGCATATAATCACTAAAGATATATGTCATGGCTTGTTGATAAGTGGTATTTGCATTCTTAAGACCATGGGACATCATGGTGCAACAAAAGGTTCTCCAAGAGGTCATGAAGGTCATACAAAGTTGATGCTCTAGGTTATTTCTAACTTGGTTATATTCTAAGAACCCATCCATGAAGGATAACAAGGCATGTACAATTGTAGTATTGATAAGTTGGTCAATACTAGGCAAAGGAAAATCATCTTTTATGATTTCCTTATTTAGCTCTCTAAAATCAATACATATATGTATACTTCTATTTTTCATAGGGACTACCACTATGTTGGACACCCATTCCACATAATTGATAGCTTGAATGAAATTAGCTTGATATATTTTTGTGATCTCATCCTAAATTGCCAACACTAAATATGGTCTAATCTTACAAACCTTTTTCTTAACTAGCTTGATACTAGGGATGAGTATGATGATATGTTGTACTAGGCATGGGTCAAAACCTAGCAAATCTTCATATGACTAGGTAAAGACCTTAATGTTTTCCTAGAGGACTTTGGTGATGTATTGAACCTATTTAGGTTCTAGTGAGGAACTTAGTTTTAGCGTTTTCTCATTACCACTATGTGTTGTAATAGGAACCTCAATGAGAGAGTCTTCAACAATGTTGCCAGCCCCAAGCTCAAGGGTTTTAACTAGGTTTTTGACCACTCAAAAGGTTTTTCTATCTAGGTTATGTGATTGATGAGGCTCTTAGACTCAAGATCTAAGTGATTGAGGTCAATTAACCATTCAACATAATCATAAGGTCTAGTTAGCCTTAAAGGCAAACTAATATGCTCTCAGATATCCATACTTTAATCCTACATATCAACCATAGGGACATTAAGCAACACTTGTCTGATAAAATGAGTAAATAATGCCAAAATAGTGCTAATGCATGAATAAGCTAAAATAGGTTACATCAATGATTAAATAGGGTCAAATAAGGTCAATAAAGGTTATAATAGCTAGGTGAAGAGAATTAAGCTTAAATAAATGCAAAATAAGATCAAATAAAGGCCAAATGATGGTCAAAGAATGATCAAGAACCATCAAATGATGTGGAAAAGGGATAGAACATGGTCAACAAGGATCATATGGGATAGGATAAGGTAGATTGTGTAGATCAAAGGTCAACTAACATTGAATCAAGCCAAATGATGGAAAATGAGGCCATATGGATTCTAAATGATGGTAAAATCTTATCAAATGATGTTCTAGAGAGTCAAATAAGGTCACAATGATGTCCAATTGTGTTAACTAGTATCACACCAACTTAAAAAAGGTTGAATGATATCAAATGATAGTAACATTTGGTGGAACAAGGTCCAAATGATAAGGAAATACTGAAAATAAAGCCAAATGGCATTGAATGATAAGGCAACGAGGATTAATTACATACAAAAAGGATAAATAAAGTCAAAACGTAATGAAACAAGGTGAAACTAGTCAAGGTGAGTAACATGGGGTAAAACATGGTCAATATAGATCATTTAGGATTAGATTTTGCTAGTTTTAAGCCTTAGTGAGCCATGGTATGGGGCCATAGGGTTGACAAGAGAGTATGGACACATGGGAAGGTTGTTTTGATGGTTTTTAAGGTTAAAATGAGACTTCTCTTAGCATCCATATTGGCCAGCATGGATGGGATAAGCCCGAGCATCAATATGATTGAAATTTGACTTCATAGGTTCATTATGATCATTTTTTGGATCTTGATGGTCTATTTTGGCAACACAATGGACTAGGGGTGAAGATTTAACAATTTTGACATCATTTTAATCCTCTTGAAAGTACAAATGTCACCCAAAACTTCCACCCACACAGGGACTATGTTGGCTAGCATGGCCCTAGCATGGTTCCATGGGAATATTGAATTTATAGCACTCCAGGATCAAAATTTGTGTTCTATTGACTTCTCTAGGTAGTGCATGGGCATTAGGGTTATGAATTGGTCATTTGGAAGTCAAAAGATGCTAACAAAAGTGGGTTTTTGGACCTTACCCCCCAAAGCCATGCTAGCCAGCATAGTTGGAGGTGTGCTTAGCATGGATAGATAGAATTTGGACTTTTGGTTGTTAAAACAGAGCCAAATTGTAGTAAGCTTCAAGGTTTCAAGATCCTAGGCTTTTATAATTGATTTTTTAGCTATTTGAAGTGAGATAATGCTAATAAAATCATTCATAAACTCTAACTACACTAGAGCCATGCTAGCCATTGTAGCTCTGGCCCTCCCTAGCATAGTTGCATATGATCATTGGATTTTGATGAGTTTTTATTACAAATTGACCATGTCTTCAAGTTCCCAGGGTTTTTGATGTTCATGGCTAGGGTTTAAGCTTGAAATTTTCAAGTTTGAAGGCTGTTTGAATCTTAATATGATCATACCCCCTTGGACTATGCTGGCCAACATAGTCCTAGCATGGATAAGGAGGAGGTATCATAAATCTTTATCATTTTAACTCAATTTCCAAGTTTTATGGATTCTAAAGGCTTCGACAAGGTTATTGGCTTCCCTAGTCAAATTCTAGGCCATTTAGAGTGTTGTGGTACTGACAAAACTAATCTAGAACTTCAACCATGCTAGAGCCACATTGGCTAGTTTGGCTTTGGCCCTTCTCAACATGGTTACACCTAGATTTTTACTTTTGATGAGTTTTGGTGATGAATCGATCGAGTTCTTGGGTTCCCTAGGTCACTAGATATCATGGCCAAGGTTTTTGACTTAGATTTATAAATTTTTAATGGTTTTTTGGGTGTTTACATGACCATCCTCCCTTGGACTACATTGGCTAGTGTAGTCACAACATGGATGATGGGGTGTGATGGGTTTTGATCATTTTCCATCTAGTTTATAGGGTTTGGAAGTCTCTGGAGGCTCTGACAGGATTCTAGGATTAGAAGGGTAAGATATGTGGTTGATTTGAAATATGTATGGCTCTTTATGGATTTTTTACAGAGCATCCACACTGGACCTGGACCCATATTGAGTAGTGTAAATGAAGGGTTTCCTAGCATGGCTAGTCGAGTTGAGATAAAATTAAAATTTTTTGGCTTGATTTCTGGTTTCTCAATGTTACTAAAGATTCCAAAAAGGTGTAAAGGTCATGATATGTCAATTTGATGGTTATTTTCGATATTTGGTAATCAGAACCCTACCAACCATAGTAGGGCCATGTTGGATAGTGTGGCTAGGGTCGCCCCCCCCCCCCCCCCCCCAATGTGTTTCACCCAAAATAAGTGGTTTTTGATGCATTTGATTAGGTTTTAGAAGCTTTTGGAGTTGCTAGAGGTTTCTTCTAGGGTGTAGGGTTTGGATTGATCATCCTTGAGTTGATTTTGGGCTTAGTTAGTGGTGGAAATTACCATTCCACTTAGAGCAATGTTGGTTAGTGTGGTTGGAATTTTATCCATCATTGTTATCATAAATATTATGTTCTAATATGAGTTTTTGCCTCTCTTGTGGACTGGCACATTTCCATGTTGAGATCTGATTTTCGAATTTTTTATGACGTTTTAATGGCTTCATTGTGTTGCAGATGTATGGCTAGATTCATGATGGATCCATGCTAGCTAGAATGGATGGGGTAGGTTTTGGTAGTGTTTGAAGTTTGGGGTTCAGTCAAGGATTTTTGGAGATTCAACCCTAGCATAGATGGAGGTTTGGGTTGTGAATCCCATTGCATTGGAATTTTTCATGTTTTGTTTGGGAGGCACCTAGTGGGACCCATCAAAATTTAAATGATATTTTTATTTTACACTTTCCACCATCCTAGCATGATTCAAGCTTTTCCCCTTTGCAATCTTAGTTCACTATGATTTGAGTGAGTGAATTGGGAAAGGGGTTTTGATACGGGACACATAAGTGTAAAATGCATTTTTACTTGTCAGTTTTACCAAAATCCATTCCCAAAATATTTTCACATATGCACCACATAGGTTGAGATATTCTTCAGTAATTTTAGTATCCACTCCATTAATCCTTAGTTTTTCTTGCTCATTCTCCATCAAGGAGTAGCGTTGTTGCCAAGAGTTTGAAGAATTTAGAAGGTTGTGTACG
The DNA here is from genome assembly GCA_015680685.1 of Gnetum montanum. NCBI lineage: Eukaryota > Viridiplantae > Streptophyta > Gnetopsida > Gnetales > Gnetaceae > Gnetum > Gnetum montanum. The sequence goes on from MNCI01007326.1 coordinate 308,807, forward strand.
TTGTTGATTAAGATGTCAAAGAAGAAGGTGGCAACAAGCAGGACACTAGTTCTAGAGGATGTAGATGCTGCTGCAAAGGGGCTTGCCCACATTTCATAGCCTCTTCTGGGGAAAGGATCCTCCTCTATGACTACCATGTACACAACTCCTTGCCATTTTTTCTTGAACTTTTGTAGTTTTCTTACTCAAAACCTAGGTGTTTTGGCTTGTGTAGGCTTGTATGTTGGATGATTTTTGTTTTTACAAAAATCCTATGCTAGATTTAGGTCATATTTACATTTTTGCAACATTTTTTTAACTTTAAATTTTATCACTGTTGAGTTATAAATTTTATTTGGCATTATTTTGTGTGAATTATGCTATTTTTCCTAAAAAAATGCATATTTTCTAATTTTTTTTCTTTAAAAAAGCTAGATTTTTCAATTTTTGAGGACATAGAGTTTTATTTCATCACTTAATGATTGACATGGTCATTGAACCACTAATTTTTGACTCATGACTAATTTTCTTCAACTTTTGTAGTTTTCTTGCTCAGAAACTAGGTGTTTTGGCTTGTGTAGGCTTGTATGTTGCATGATTGTTTTCTTGAAAATCCTATGCTAGATTTAGGTCATATTTACATCATTGTAGCATTTTTTTGGCTTTAAAATTTTTTAGTGTTGAGTTATAAATATTATTTGATCTTGTTTCGTGTGAATTCTATTATTTTTGCTGAAAAATAACACCTATTTTCTATTTTTTCTTAAGAAAACAGCTAGGAATTTTCAATTTTTGAGGCCATAGGGTTGTAGTGAATTACTTAACTATTCAAAAATTGGTTGAACTACTAAAGTTTTAGTCATAGATAATGTTTTACGAATTTTTTAGTAAGCTAGTGCATGGTGATTTTTTGGTTTTATGTTGTTTTCAATGCCACTTCCCATTTTTTATATGAAAACATGGAATTTTTGGTTTTTGGCGTTATGGATTTATTTTTTACTATTTATTAGTTAAATTGGCTATAAAATCATTAAATTCTAGTCTACAGTTAATGTTTTATGAATATTTTTGTAGACCAATGCATAGTGGAATTTTGGGTTTTCATTGTTTTATGCCCTTGAAATTTGGCAACATTGACATTGTGAGAAATGTTTTCAACCAACATCCTAGCTTCTTGGAAATTCCTAGGGTTGTTAAGGATGGTTTAACATCAAGTTCAGAAATTTTAAGAATTTTTTCATATTTTTTCCACGCTTGTACTGTGTCCATTTTCTATAAATTGTGTTTTTTATTCTTAAAATATCATCATAGTTTTGGATTGATTCTAAAATTTTTCTACGCTTGCCATGGTAATGTTGCGGTGGTATTTATTGTTGATTTACATGTGTTTTTATTTCCTAAGATTAGAAAAAAAAATTTCTATACAATTTTTTCATTTTTCATTCATATGAACTGCCATGTACAATTGCAGTTTCAATTGCTGAAACTACAAGCCTCCTAATTTGAATAGGCAGCATTGGCCTATCCTTGGTATTTTTGTGAAATGTTGAAAAATGCTTCCTATGATCATTTTTTAGGTTGTATTTGGTTCCTAACAATCACTTGAATTTTTCAAAAATTTTAACTAGTCCCCCTAGAGTTTTACTATTACTAATTTCACTGTTGACTAGGATTTCTAGTTAGAATTTGGTCAAATTTAAGTTGGAAATTTGTGACTATTGTTGTGGGTTGTGTTTGGGTACAAGCTAGTTTTTATGGTTTCAAAATTTTTTACATAAAATTTTTTATAATTTTTATGTATATTTTCACCATGAAATTGCCATTGGTGTTAGTGGGCTACTTCGTCTTATCTAGTTTTTATGTGCAAACTATTCATAATATTGGTTAATGCTTTGTATTAGTTCTAAGGATTGAAAACTATGAATTTGATTATTTTTTTAAAGTGAGAACATTAACATTAAGGTTATAATAAATTTGGCTATTTAATATTTATTCACTTTTGGTTATGATCATTCATGATTTTAATGGTTATTGTTGGGTTGTGTAGGACCTTTCTGAAATCTATCCTAGTGGTGATTAAGCTAGTGGAGATCTTATGTTGTATTCACACACCAGGGCTTAACACCTTGCCTATGGAAATGGTGTTAGAGCATGGATCCCTTTGGTTTAGGCCAAGGACAAAGAATTTCTTAGCCTATTTGCTCTAAGATTTCAATGTGATGGTGTGGTCTCATTTAGGTTTTGAAATAATGGCCATCATCATGGAAACCTTGCTACCTCATTCTACTAGCCTGATAATCAAATTCATAGTTGATGATCTAGATACTCATGTTAAGGGTGAACAATTAAAAAACATATACATCAAAGGGACATGTAAATTATCCAAAATCTAGGATATGCTCGAATTCATCTAGTATAATGCCAACAACATGTTACTAGTTTTTCACTGTGCTAACAGATTTTTTTAGAATCTTCCTAGCACTATCTACCATTTGGAGGGGTCAGTGTAAATTTAAGTTTTATTTTTTATGGTTTACTCTTGGTTTTATTAGGTTACCTGGGTTTAACAATTTTTGTTTTGGTTGACATGCCTGTAGGTACAAGGTAGATGACCATGGGTTGATCAAGAGTGATCAGCTCTTGCCTTTGGCCCAAATAGCATTGTATGTACTTACCAAAGGCCAAGTGTGAGGCTCACCATAATGGAGAGCTCAAAGATGATACTGGTAGATACACCACACACTATTCCTAAGCCTACTGTAGTTACTTGATGAATGAGATAATCCATAGTTTGTGGGGAATCCTTGATTTGGATGCACAAACATGTATCTTCCTTACTATCTTGACAATACCTTCACCAAGAAAGTAGAGTAAGAATTCTATTTTTTCTATTATATTTTATTTTTTATGCTATGTCAATGTTTTCATGGCAATATAGTTGTAGGTTATTTAGAGCTTAATTGTTTGAGTGTTTTTATTGGTATGACTAAAAATAGTCTTAATTGGTTATACTTGTTATATTTTTGTACTATATGATGTACGTATGCCTAAGCTAACGAGTTGTTTTTGTTGTGTGGTAGGGGCTAGCTCTTCCTCCACTATCAACTTAATCACTTTAGGATGTTCTAAGGAGACACTTATCCTTAAGTTTCATGACATTGATCTGGCATAGCATTGGTTGGCTAGCCAAGCACCTAGAAGTGTCCAAGAAAACATTACTAGTGTAGGTTTGCTTGACCTTTTCATGGATCATAGCCCAATCATCCCTACCCCTAAGATGATGAATGGTATTAACTCCTTTAACAAGAAGTGAAGAAATTTATCACCTAGGTTCATGGTGTGTTTGTTATCTTGGTCATCAATGAATCTACCTTTAGTGATCTCTTTGGTATTTCTCATGAGGACATGACAGTTATCACCAAACTAGGGAAGGATGTGGGTGATTGGGAGGAGGTGCAAGAATGGATAAATGCTCATTGTGGTTAGTTTGGATTGTCTCAAGACTAGTTCTAGGTCATAGAGGCCAAAGAGATGTATCCATTGTTCTAGTCCTAGGAATTTCTAATGCCACTATCATAGAAGAATATCATCAACATTAAATAGGCATGGACCATGAAAAAGGTCCTCATGAAGGATGCTCAGTTCAACTGGGCTACTCATTTAGTTTCTGGGCTATGAGGAGAGATCTAGAAACTCTAGAAAGGCCTTACTACGATATGCCATATGCATTTTGAATTTTTTGCGGCATATCTAAGGAGGTTTGTGAAGTTCCTAGTGGTGTAGAAGGATGGAAGACTAATGTGCCAAAATTCATCCCAACTTTCTAAGCCTTGGATAAAACCTAATTTTCTAACCATGTAGGCTTAAAACCCACTAGAGGATGTTGGGGAATCACTGTTTGTTATCACTAAGCATTTTAGTGGTGTACATTGTGCTTCCCCTGATAACATGGGGATTGAGCCCCAAGTTGACCATGAAAACATTCAGAAAATCAAGGAGTTATGTAGTGAAGTTGGTGGAACAACTAGAGCAAAGTTGAAGAGGCCTGTTGTTGAGGATACAAGACTAGTCATTGATCAACCCAAGAAGAGGAGGCTTGTTGTTAAACTTTGTCAATCACATCATGTTGTGACAAGTACATTCTATTTGTTTTATCATTAACTTATTTTTTATTTATTCTATATATTATATGGCTATGTTGTTATTTTATTTTAGGAAAATTATGCCAAGTTTTTCTATGTTTTATCTTCATTGTTCTTACAGGAAAACAACAAGAACTGATGGCCCAAGCAACAATAGTAGAGGTAAAGCAAAAACACCCAGAGGAGGAGGTTCTACAACAACATGAGAATGAGGGGTTATCTAACTCTTCATTGGATGACCTTGATGCTATATTTGATTATTCACAGGTAGGTGAACCTCTTGCTATCATCTCATATGACATCCTAGGTATTTATGAATTTTGTTCTTATATGTTGCATTTTATGTTTTCATGTTTAAATCTTGGTTTTATCTATATAACCTATAGTTATGCATGCTAAAGCTCCTGAATTTTAGCCAGGTGCATCAACGTCTACATTTCACATGAAACCATGGATCGAGGTTACTAGTGAAATGGAGTTCATGCATGGGATAGCTAAAGACATGATCAATTGGTTGCAACAAATTTTTCTTGATGTTGGTAAGAACATTAATTTATTTTTCCCTTAATTATTTCTATTGTTTATTTATTTATTTTATTTCATATAGGTTATATGGTTATAAGGTCTTAGTGGTTTGAAATTTTTTGGTTATTCTTATTGTTTATTATTTTTAATATGTGTGTTTTGTCATTATATTGCTTGTAGTGTCTAAGGTTGGGTGGGATTCCAACCATGCCATGGAGATTAATGCATTGCCTAGCCTACCACCTAAAGTGGAAAATTTTTCATAGAAGTTATATGAAAGTGCCATTGAATGTGCACTTTCATATTCTAAAACTTTGTGGAAGTGCCAACATTCAAACAAGTTCCTATGTGAACAAGTTGTGGCCTTGGGAAGAGAGACTAAGAGATAGGCTAAGATAATTAAAGATCTCCAAGATCATAAGGAATTTTTTGAAGTCCAAGTGACTAACATGGACTCTTTATGAACCAAGGAGATAACATGGAGACAATATTGGAATGCATCCATGGTAAGATTGCTCTTGCTAGGGAGGTTGCATAGTAGCAGCTATAGATGAACTTACTAGCGCACAAGGCCAAGGAGTGGACATATTATTATACTTGGGTTTTTGAGTGGGTAAAAGCATAAAAATAGCATAAGAAAAAATACAAGGTGGAGTGTGAGAGCTATCTTAAGTGGTTGTAGGAGGAGTCGATAGAATGATGCAAGTTGTAGCTATTCATGAAGGGGATCCAAGTAGAGGATGTCTTCAAACTATTTGAAGGCTCTCTGGTGGTGGCTAATTCCATAACTCTTTAGGTCTCTACTACTTCTAGGGAGATGACCACCACTACATTTGAGCCACCTACTTGGACTAAGATTTATGAGAGAAACATCTTGACTAACATTAATCTCAGGAAGGTGGATTGGGCCTACATGATTGAGGACCAAATCCTCCATCATTTAGAGGTTAGTCTTTGGAGCTTCCCCACAGAGGATGTTGCACCCGAGCCCCCCTAGGTTTGCTTCTTGTTTTTTTTTACTTCTTAATTTATTTTATCTCAACATATTTTAGTTTATCCTAATTTGTGATTTGGTTTCATATTATGTTGATTATTGATTGAACTTATGTTATTGTGTTACAGGTACTAGGTGACAACAGTGGCCCTACTGGTGATGATATTGGAAGTGCTTCTCAACACCCTCCAATTGCACCTTAGCATCATCTACTAATTATATCTTTGGATATTTTATCTATTGTTGATGATGTTATTGAGAGAAGGTTTATTATAATTTTTTTTATTTTATTGCTACATAGTGTAGCTGTGGATGTTGGACTTATATATATTTTATACATCATTTGAACTTTTTATATACTATGTGACTGTGGCTATGTTTACAAACATTTTGATTATTATCTTTAAAACATTAATTTTTCTTACATGTTCTAATATTTTTAGTTTCATGCATCATATGCATTTTACGTTTTGTTCATGTGATAAGGTTATGTTGGTTAAATCATGCGGTTATAATGTAATAGTTTGGTAGAATAATATGTAAACTGAATAGGTAACTAAAATGTGAACTAAGCTGTAATTAGCTATAATGGATTATAAAATTTTTTTCCAGTTTTAGGCCATGGCAGGCCATAGGTTTAAAACCTTGGTAGGTCATCATTTTGCCAGTTTTAGACCATGGCATGCTATAAGGGGCTACCAATTTTAGGCCATGATGGACCATTATGTTTTTCCAGTTTTAGGCCTTAGAGGACCTTTATGTTGAAAGGAAAACTTTTAAGTTTTGTTTAATATTTCTATAGATTTTTTTGTGTTTTAAAATTTTTTATGGTATGTTTTAGGTTTTACATTTTAAACTAAACAAGGCATAAAAATATGTAAATGATAAATACAAGTGAACTATAGGTTATGTGCTAAATAAGACCAAACAAAGGTAAACAAACGTTAAATTAAGCAAAGAAAATAATAGAAGAGGTTACATGATCATAGGAATAGGCTAAGTGAATAAGGAACATACATTTAATCATGCAAGTGTTTCCTAATCTTGGAAGATTAGGAAAGGTGTAGGGTCTATGATGCACAATCTTGTATTTCCCATTTTTTTCACCAACCATGTTGAAGAGGAGATCTTCCCATGGTGTGTTCATGATTCTATTTTTTTTTGTTTGGGCCTCTTCCACTTGTTCAGGCCTTTGAACTTCATCATTAATAGTAGGAGCTTCTTCTTGAATGTCCAATTTAGGCCCTTCTTCTATGTCAATGTTGTTTATTGCCAAGGGAACTACACTATAACCATGGATAATTATTTCACCTCCCTCGTAAGGCAAGTGAATTTCTTGGTGAATGGATAAGGAAATAGCTCATAATTGAGCTAGCCAACGCCTCCCTAGGATGAGATAGAATCCTAGTTTCTTTTCCACCACCAAGAAATTGGCTATTATGGGGAATTGTTCCCCAACTACAAAGTTCAAAGAGATTGATCCTTTAACCACCACTCAAGATCTATTAAAGGATTTAAAAGTTAAAGTTGAGGTATGCTACATGTGTTCCATTATGGATAAATATTCAACAATGGTGTAGGGTATGAAATTAGTTGCCACTCCATTCTCAACATGCACCCTATGTACCTTGTATTGTCTAACTCTTATTATTATGAAGAGAGTGGCCTTAGTTGTCTTGCCATCTTGGGGCTGGTCTTGACCTTGTTGTCATAGAACACCAATGTCATTGACTTTGTTTCTCCCTTAGGTGAAGGTGGTACCATCACCATGTGGATGGACACTTCACTAGCAGTGATGTCCTTGCTAACAGGAATAGAAGTCAAAATTTTCACTAGTGCCTCATGGTAAGAAGTGGAGGTCATTACTAGGTTTTACAAGCTAAGGGATGTGTTCTTCTATTTCAAAGATTGTTCAACCTATTCCATTGCATTGAGGAAGTCTTTGTTGTTGGTTGTTGGTTTTTCATTTGTATTAGCATTGACTTCTTCCATGCACCCCAAGATGCAAACTTCATGTTTGAGTGGTTGTGTCTTGGCCTCTTTTCCCTTCTCTTATGGCTTAGGGTTCTCCCTTGTTTGATTGGTGAAAGTAGCATAAGTGTTAGAGCTCATAAGAATGGAAAAAATAGGGGTGGGCTTTAGTAGGTTCACTTCCTTCCATGGCTTGGCTTGCTTGTTGTCTTTGGTTTTTGGCTTTGGTATATACTTCTTACATTGTTTACTCGGTGATTTCTTGTTGTTGTGTTATGAAGAAGTCATGGTGGTAGCCACCATGGAAGGACATTGTTCAGTAGTAGCAAGAGGGGGTATTCTATCATAAAAGATTCCATAGGAGGCATAGGTGATGATATCCTTACAACAAAAAGGGACCTTAAACTAGATAAAGGTGAAGGTCCCTTGTCATTGCAAGGAGGTACTCAAATCATAAAAGGCTCATGTGTGGATCTTGGTTTTTTCTCACATTGAATGCTACTATGGTGTAATGGTTGTTGCTAGTATTCAATGGGTCTTTGTAGACCTGAATGGACTATTTTTATGGTTTGAATGGATTAGAGGTATAAAGGACTAACTCCCCATTATCTGTCATTTTTTGTAGATCATCCTTGAGGGCTAAGTAGAAGTTGGTATCATGACTAGGTAGTTGATGATAGTGGTAGTAACAATCAAGTTTAAAGTACTTAGGTGTTGGTGAATCATCCTTTCTTGCAAGAGTGAGGTTCTTAGTGATCACACATAGTGAATCATGCCTCTTATTGGCATTTTTTATCATTTCTTTGTATTGTATCCTCTCTTTAGAAATTGATCAAGGAGTTTAGAAGGTTTGATGGGTGACCTAGTGTACTTAGACTAATCTTTTCTTTCAAAATTGGACCTGGTATTACCTAATGTAGAGGTCTTGGATGTTGATGGTTGGTTATTGGTTATGGGGGCCTTAGGTTGTCTTTTTTTGGACCCATAGGTTTTTTTGTTATCTTTGGCCACAATGACCATGACTACATTGTTTTGCCTTCCCTTCTCCTTATTCTTCCACCTATGTTGGTTTTTGTATACCACATTCATGGGGTCATGACTAGCCTAAATTACATCATCTATATTTTTGGTTTGAGAAAAGGATTAAGGTAGTAAATTTTAAACTTAATAAATTCATTAACTGCCTCCTTGAATATGTTGAGAAGATGGGTCTTAGCTATTGGCTCAGGAATCTCATTAAGAATAGAATTCCATCATTGTTTGAATTTTTGTATGGGTTCAAGGGATCCCTATTTGACCTTCATTAGTTGGTCAAGAGTTGTATCAAGTTTCAAGTTATACTTGAAATGGTTAAAAAAATATGATATTAAGTCTTCAAGAAAAGAGATAGATCCTCTTGATAATGCACAGTACTAGTCCAAGGCTTTCCTAGTTAGGAACATAGGAAAGATCTACATTATGGTGTGTGAATAGGTTTTCAATAATAAACACTTTGAATGGAAGGTAATAAGGTGAGCATTGGGGTCACCCTCATTGTTGTACTTAGTGAATTGAGGTATGGAGATGTTGGGGGAAAGAGTTATTTATGAAACAGTAGGATTGATAGGATCATCCTAATAAAAGTTCATGATCTTAACTATCTGTGTTTTTGAAGCCTTGAGCTTCTGTAACTCTTCCGTAAGGTCTTGAAGAATTTGGAAGGCCTAATCTAAGCCTTGAGGCATTCTCATGGGTAGTGGCATTTGTACAAATGGTTTGGGTATGAGTTGAGAGCTTGTTCCTCGCAATGGGCTACAACATGAAAGGGAGAGGTTGGGTCATCATTATTGCAAGTAGGCTAAATAATGAAAAGGAGGTTTGTGTCAACACCTATGGCACAAAGGGGATGAATCATGTGTGTGGTGCTTGGGTCACTTTGGATTCCATTGTGAGGTCCATTAGCATGAAGAAGGGATGAAAAATGGTGAAGAACACTGGTGATGATCATGCAAACTAAGGTTATGTGGCAAAAGACATGGACGAGAAAAGGGATGTGGTTTGGGACATCGATTGTAGCTAGTGTATTTCTATAATAGGTGCCAATCCAAACATGGTTGGGTAAATGTGAGAAGTGGGTTGAGGGACTTGTCCCATGAAGGAGGTAGGAGGGGCTGAGGTGGATATGGTGGCTTGGGAAGCCAAATGTTAAAAAAGCTTCCTAAAAAGTTATTAGGTTCAGGCTCTACCTTGAACTCATCCTACTTCTCATGTTGATCCTTAGAACTTGAATCCCCTTCATGCTCATCCATCTTGATTAAATGATATAGAATATGTGTATAAGTGTTAGACAATGGTCTTTTGTCATATGAGGAAGGAATGTATTCTTTCCTATTGCAGTGAATGAGCTCATACTCATGTTTGGATTCTACCTTATCCTATAGAATGAGTAGACTTGCCTAGATTTTGGAATAGATGAAATTATAATAATTTTCATCAATAGAAAAATCTAAGCTTTGATCCCTTAACCTAAGTGATTGCCTATGCTTAGCTATAAAAGGGTCTTTTGGGTCATACACCCTCATTGCATTTTGGCTTGATGCCATATCCACCAAGTCAAGGGGCAAAATCATGGACAAGTTGAAATACATTGTCAAAGGTTTAAATTTCATTTAAAAATTTTTATAATAAATTAGTTAAACAAAAATTCTAGCAAGTGAAATTGTACAAGTTGCAAGAGGGGTATGGCTAGAAAATATTATAAACTGCAATTGCAAGTGCAGTGCAAGTTGTAGTGACAAGGGTATGCCTTGCACTTGAGAAAAATATAGTGGTTTTGATGTTGGAAAAATTAACTATGTTGGCTTTAGTAGTAGGGATTATGGTAGAGGGGAGGAGGGATGAGGGGAAGGGGGAAAATTACTAGTTTCTTATTTAGATCTACAACATTGATCAAGGGGGGTGGGGGGGCTGCGGGGGGATTAAGATATGTAAATGACTTTTGTGGCAAAAGGGGTACTACACTAAGAGTCTTTATGCCCAAGGAGTTGTATGTTGCTCTAAAAATCTCACAAAATCCTTGAAGATCATGAGTGCTTGGGGTTGTTAATGGTTCTCATGCTTAAGAATTTCCAAAATATTTTTGGATGCCTAAAGAGTTTAAAAGTGGAAGTACTTGTTCAAGGTGTTTAAGATGAGCTTTTATAGGTTGTATGGCTACTGAATTTTAGCTGCCAATTTCTACCATGATTACTAGTAGATTGGCATCATGTGCAGCTATGACAGGTGTTCAATCCTAGTGTAGTTTCCATTTATGGTAGTGTTTAATACCCCTAAGGCACCAAAATCATGCTAATAGCCATAAATAGTAAACATACTTTTCAACTGTGTTGGATTCTTCCACCAATGCTAGTCTTTTGGAAGTAACACTAGAGTTGTTGAAAAAATTTTGAAATTTTTTGAAAGTGGAAATCCCAACTACTCCAACCCTATCTTGAAGTAGTAATGCTAAAGGTTATTGGCAACTATGTTGGCCATTCAACAAACCTCTTGTAATAACTTGCCAATTCAAGAAAAGTGTGAACTTTACCAACATCCTTAGGCATAGGTTAATCTTGAATAACTGATATTTTAGCAAGGTCAATTGCTATACTAGCTTATGAAACAATATGATCCAAGAATTGAATCTCTTAGTGCCAAAAAGAACACTTGGAGGATTGGGCAAATAACTGAGATTCTCTAAGTTTCTGTAAGATGATCCTTAGATGCTCATGTAACTCCTTAGATGAAGAATACATAAAAATGTCATCAATGAACATGATAAAAAATTGATTTAGTTAAAGCCTCATGAAATTATTCATAAGATGTATGAAAATTGTAGGAGCATTAGTGAGTCCAAATGGCAACACCAAGAACTCATAATAACCATACCACAACTTGAATGTTGCCTTGGAGTCATCCTCCTCCTTGATGCAAACCTAGTGGTATCTTGACTTTAAATCAATCTTAGATAAAAATTAGTGAATGAAGTTGGTTATGGCAAGAGATACAAATGATTAATCAATCTCTTGAACATCCCATCTTCTTTCTTGATTAATATTTATCACCTATCAATCACTAGTACATCCATAGAACATAATTGCTTTCTAACATAAAGTAGAAATATATAAGGACTTCAACTTTTCTTTTGTTAAAATGAAATGATATTTATAAAAACTTTATAGTCTTAACTCATATAAAGATAATGAGAAAAGGTTTGTACATAAATGAAACCCCTTACCTCACACTAGTATTAAGAAAGGATTCCCAACTCCACTCATACAAATGAAATGAAAATAATAATATAAGAATAAAAAGAGAAACGGGGAAAATCAAAAATTGCCTTAATGGAATGAGAAATTAGGTAGCAGGGAAACATAGATCTTAGATACAATCCTCAAGTGTTAGGAAGAACAAAGTCCAACACCTTAATTTATACAAACTATGAATACATTTAATGAAGAGACAAGGGTCATGTATGGACTGTTGGCACATTTCAGCCATTTAATGGACCAGGCTTTATGAAATATATTCCATCCTTCTTTTTATAAATGCTTTATACTATTTTTCAAGGGAAGAGAGGTGAGGAACTAGCTTTGTCTATGAATTGCAATTTGCAGAACTAGTTGGATTATTATGAGAACAGATGCTATATTAGGAATGAAAGATACAAGTTGGCTATCATGAAAATAAGTATAAGCTAAAGCAAGAATACCCTGTGAACACTACATATCCATATATAAAACATATGTACTCCACAGATGAGTTCTGCATGTATTCATTCAAGGTTAGGCCTTGTTCCCGAGCTTACTCTCATGATTGGACAAAGTGTCCTTTTGTGCATCCTAGTGAAAATGCCAAAAGGAGGGACCCTGGGAAGTTCCACTATAGTGGTGTTCCCTGTCTAGATTTTCACAAAGGAGCATGCAAGTGTGGTGATGCTTGTGAGTATGCTCATGAAATATTTGAGTGTTGGCTGCATCCTGTTCAGTACAGAATAAGATTGTGTAAAGATGGAACTAACTGCACCAGAAGAATTTTCTTGTGTACACACCAATGAACAGCCAAGGCCTTTGTTTGTGTGCATGGGCTCTGCAGTACTATCTCCTAATTCCAGAGCAGCATCAAATTTCATTGATATGTCATCAGTGATGAGACCACTTGCACCTAGTTCACCATCTTCTGTTGTAGCTATGGTATCACTGTTTCAGTAGCACGGCAGTGTGCTTACACCTCCGATGTCTCCCTTAGGTGAAATGGACATGACGTGGTCACAACCAAACGTTCTGACACAGCATCTTCTAGGAAACAATGTGTAGAGTAGTTGTATTAGGGTAGAGCTAAATGTTAGAGACATGCCTCTGGATGATTCTTCAAGAGATTATAAAACACGGTAGTAGTAATCGAAGACAATGCTCATCTGAGACACCAAAGAAAATCCAGATGAAGAATGTTGACCACTCTGTTCTTGGTGCCTGGATTGAATATATGAAGCTTGATTAGATTATTTCTTAGAGTTCAAATCTTAGAGGGGAGGGGGGGGGTTTTTCCATACCTTTTTTAACAAAACTCGTTATTCAGGCTTTATGTTAGGACTCTTGTTTTCTGGTCAGCTACTTGCAGGAAATATAAGTAAAATGCTCCAAGAAGAAAATACACACGGTATACTTCATTGTGACTACATATTCAAGTTCTCTTAGCAGGCCAAAATTCATCAATGATACCAAGTTAGTTGATGCCTATAAACAAATAGATAAGGAGTTTCTAAATGTAGAAAATAACTAGCATAGGGATGTTGGTTCAACAGCATTGACTGCAGTTCTTGTAGGTGATTGATTACTTGCCGCAAATNCACTTTGTGTAGTTGTACACTGTAATCATAATTAGAAAAGAGACAAATACATGAATCCATGATTTTGGTGGCTTTATCATTTATAAAAAAAGGCAAAACACTTATTATTTAAGAAGAAAGGAAATTTATGGGACACTTGTTCAATGTCCTATATGAATAGAACACTTGTCAATTATAACTTTTAATATCTAGTTATAACTAACTACCATGGTGGTTGTATGGTGGTTATAACTAACTTCCATAGTGGTTATAGCACACATTAATTTCCAATGAAGATTGTAACTACCAGAAGCCCCTATAACAAGAGCTTCAAGGGTAGAAAAGGGAAGAGGGGAGAAAATAAAAAGGCATAATAAAGATTACTTGTAAGAATAGCTTACTAATTGCATCATTAATTCAGCTACTTTATTTAAATTCTGTGAGTTCTTTTCTTCTCATTTTTTCTTAGTTGCATAGCTAATGGCTTATATAGTACTGTGCTCAACATTTAATTTTGAGATTTTTTGATTCCTCTTATAGCTCTATTTTCATGCAATTCTAGACTTCTATTTGGTTACCATATAAGAGCTTATGTTTTCTTTTGAAAATCATCTTAAGCAATTTAATAGTAATCTTTTTATGAAATTGCATATTTGAGTTTAGAGGGTCTAGAAAATCTTTGATATTTTGAGTTGACTTGAAATAGCTTCAATTTTTAAAGTCTTTTCCTTAATGTTTAAATGTTGAAATTGTTAAATCTTTTCTAATAGTCCTATTATTTGAAATTCTTGACAACTATTTAATTAGCTAAATAGTAACTTGTATTTTTTTTATTTACAAAGCATTTGGTAGTTTAGGAAATTAGCTTTCTCAAACTGAAAATAGCTAAAGTACATAAAATATCATACAAGAAGATGAATGCACATAAATAAATAGGCTAAGTAAAGTAAATATCAAACACCCTTTTATTTATATATAATTTTTTTGTATTATTATTAATTTTTTTACTTATTATACTATTTTTTGAGATCAACAATGCTCAAGATGTCTTGGTGGTATTGGAATCCAAATCACTGAGAAGCTTATTACATTGCCAATGAGCACGGTCCTATGGGAAACTTTGTCCATGATGCATATTACTTCATAAGCTAGAATTACAACATGAGAATTAGCTACTTTACTGCTAATGAATAAAGTCATGTAGGAAATTTTTCTGATGTAGTTCAACCCTCATGCATGTGCCACTTTTTTTTGAGGTAATTATCTAGGTGGTAGTGTAGTAGACCAAGCATCTATCATTACTTTGTTAACCTTCAATTTATTTTAGTTAATTAAATTTTGTAGCATAGAAATAGATATGATATATGACCTAAAGATCCATGTGATATTATTATCATTGCATGTCAAGTAATAGACTTAGGTAAGATTCATTTTTTGAATTTGAAATTTCCTAAAACATATGCTATAATCTTGCAAAACTTTGCATATAAATAGATAATGCAAATTAATTATACAAGTAGGGGAATACAAGTAATAGGGTTAGATAATATTCCTTTTGTGATCAATGCTAGCAGTTAGTAAGTTGTCCAATCTATTATATTGTTTGGTATGATAGGGACTAGGACTGAGACTAAGATTAAAATTAAATCTAAAATTTTATTCTATAAGGATACTTTTAATTCTAGCTCCTTGACTAGGGCTTACACATTTTAGGTCTATTTGACACCTAAAGCCACACATAATTGGATCTTACATAATGAGATATGATTCATGAAACATAACCATGTTGATAGTTGGAGGATTTGGATCATCATTTGGGTATTCAGGGTTAGATAGTTGGAGTTTGATTTTAGGTTGTTCACATGTCATATACAAATTAAGTCTTTGATCATTAACTAGAAAAGTAAACTCACTACCTTTTAAGGTCATGATTTTAATACTGCTATTAGGATAGGCTTCAAGAACTTAATTTGGACCTTCCCATTTAGAAACTAATTTCCTTGGAAACCTATGAAATCACATATTATAAAGTAAGATCTTATCACACATGTTAAAATTTTTCTTCATTTTGTGAGCATCATGATGAAATTTGATTTTCTTTTCAATAACACATTGCTCATTAATTGCTTCAAGATGTGCTTCATCAAGTTTGTTTAGTTGTATAAGTCATGTTTCTATATTTAAAGCCTAATGAAAGCCTACTAATTGAGCTAAGCATCTAAAATGATGCTTCATTTTAATAGGCAATAAAAATTATTTACCATATACTAGTTGATAATGATAAAAACCATGGCTAGGTCACCAAGATGTTTGATATGCCCATAATATATTGTTCAGCTTTCTAGCCTAGTCACTTCTTCTTACAAATACTATCTTCATCAACATCTTAACTACAGCTTTGTTTACATTTTCAACTTGACCATTGGTTTGTGTGTGATATGGTATTGCTAGTTTATGTAGAATTACACAAGGCTTCATAATAAGTTCCATAGTTTTATTAAGACTCTAGGCATGTCAAACCTTGTTATTACATGTTTGTGAAGAAAGAAAATTACTACTTTTATGCCATCAGTTGTAGTAGCCTTTTCTTTAACCCATTTAGAAACATAATCAATACAAAATAGAATGTAGCATTTTCTTTGTAATGGAGGAAATGGTCCTAAGAAATCAATCATACATACATTAAATGGTTCAAAAATAGAGATAGGTTGTTAAGACATGTCATGTCTTTTGGAAAGTAACCCAACCCATTAGTAGCGGTTATAAGATTTTTCAAAGGTAAGTGCATCTTTAAGGAGAGTTAGCTAATTAAATCCACTATTTAATACTTTTACCGCTATACATTTATTATCAAAATTTCCTCCATCTAAATCATTGATGGGACGCGATATCGCGGTGCGTCGCCAAGTCTATAAGTAAGAAGCGGCTCTCCCTTCTTTCTAATTCTAGGCCTAGACCATAGTGAAACTCTAGCAGTTTTACCTCTCCAAAGATAGAATAATTTCCATGTGCCTACAGTAGGAGCTCCAAAGTGAATGGATCTTTATTCAAGCAAATATTGTACCTGAACACAAGTTTGTATACGGAAATAAAGACGAACTTCTTGGATAAATCTTACAGTGCATGGACTAAGCTAAATAGGATTTTATTTCTTGTTATTTATTGTTTATCATTTAAATACTTTATTAGTTTATTAAATCTTTCTCAACCCTTCTTCCGTAGTTAAATGCATTCAGTGCGACCGCTTCGAGCACGTGCTTTACGCTTGGTAATCCCAGCAATGACTAGCATTTGGTAACCAAGGTTGCATTGGTTCAGGGTGTGAATGGTAAGTGGGAATAGATGCTGATTCTAGGTTAATTAAGGCTTAGTTAGTTAGTTAAAGTTAGTTAATTAGTCTCTTCACCCTTCACCTCATTAGCATAGGAGATAAAACAAAAAAGATATAAAAATCATATACCTTAGACTTACTTAACCATACAATCGTGACAAATACAAGTAAGTCTGGGAAGACAACGAATGATTAACCTTAAGTGTTCTATAAGGTGTGTAGGCACTTAGTCTGCAGAGTTCGACCGGATCGCATGTGTAATGCTCATATTTGTATGGTTGAGTGTAGGGGTACCTCGCCACTCATCATTGGCACCGTTGCAAGGGACTAAGTTGTTTGTGTGCTAAGTAGAACATAGGAAATCACTCACATCGTTGGGAGCTTAAATGAACCCTTAGGGTTAATTAAACAAAAAATTTATATAATGGTTAATCAGCACACTAAACAAGACACAATGTCTTCTTCTTCTAACAAAAGCACTTCACCACCTAGGTATCATACAAGAAACAGTCGATGGTCTAACACACATATCTGTGAACCGCCAGTTCCTCAACAATACCGAGTGGTATATACCCATCCCAATGAGTAGATACCAAATTTTACCTTTATCCTCCATCAGGATGAACAACTACATTGGAGAGATTTGCAAGGTAACATAGTGTTACCTCCAAATCAGGCAGTCCCTAACATGCTTCTTCATCCTCTTGCATAGATAGGCATGATGGAATTATATGCTAAATATGTTGCAGAAGACTATGACATAAGGGATTACCATCCCACAGTAGCACAACCTCTAAGGGACTCGTGGTAGGAGAGCCATCATACATTGTTGAAGGGCAAGTGAAATTGGAGATGGTGAACCACTTATAATGGGTTCTCCATCAAATGATGTTCCCCCTCCTAATGATAGTGAGGAGGTGGGGTATCAAAACCTATGCTCCACAATAGAAAACCCTGGTTCTGATCCCCATGAATGCCAACTATTCACTGAGGGAATGATAACACATGATAAGGACAGGCATTCTAATCGTCATCATGATCGGGGCCATAGCCATCGAAGATAAGGTAAGAAACATTGTCATGGTGATGGTTCTCCTTCTTCTTCCCCTTTATCACATCATTCACCCTCTCCTTCCACATCAGGACACAATCACAAAGAGCATAACAGTGAGGATAAGGGTAAGCAAAACGAGAGACCTCAATGAGAGAGTCGATAGCAAGGACAAGGGCAGTTAAGAGAATCAAGGCATGAAAGGAGGGAAAGTAGGGAACAACGTAGACATCATAGATGTCATGAGAGAGATGATCATGATGAACCCCTACTTGCCACCTGAAGTATGCTAGACATCACAAAGGCTATGAGAATACCAACAAGGCATCAAAAGGATAGTCAGATCAAAAGACTGGACATGAATAATATCCCATGGTTCGAAGGGGGATATAACGTTGATCTGCAAAATCATTTATAGGCATTCCATGATTCCTACACCTTGCAAAATATTGAAAATGAGTGGCAAAAATTAAAGTTATTTTCTAGGACACTCATAAACGAAGTAGAGAGTTGGTACTAGTCCTTAGAGCTGGAAACCATTAGGAGGTGGAGTACGATGTTAGAATTGTTCAACGATAAATACCAAACGTATTCCAGAGTGTCCAACTTACGTAAGAAGATCCAAGGATGGAAGCAGGGTAATCATGAACCCTTGGATGCTGCCATGGGCTGATACTACACATTGCTACATCATTGCCCGGGCCATGGTTATGCACAACGGGATCAACTCTGCCACCTCGTAGATGGGCTAAGACATGAAACTAGGAGAACCCTTAGGACTTATGGCCAAGGGAGATTATCAAAACTTACATCCCATGAAATTTATAGATTGTTGGAGCAAGTAGCTAAAGAAGAAGGGGAGCTATGAAAAAGAGAAAGTGCAAAAGAATATAACTACGATCCTTCCCTCCAAAAGAGGGGAGTGAGATTTTGCGATGAAGAGGATGAGTCACCACTCAAAGAGTTGGTGAATAGGAAAAAATTGATACTTCAAAAGCTAACAATGGAAGTATCAGCTAAGGTAGATGAAATATGAAGCTCCTTAGACAGTAAAATTGAAACTGTCTTGAAAATCGTAGAGGAGTATAAGGAGGAACGAAGTAGTGACCATGACAAGAAAAAGTGGAGAGATTCAAGCCATGCACATGACAAGGGTAAGGGAAAAATGAATATCTCAATGAGGTTGTGGATTTTGATACAGAAAATGACGGTGGATGTGAGATCTACCAATATGACCATCCTAAGGGATGTTGCCCAATAATCTCACATCTACAAGAGTCTGGGGTGTATGCACTCAACCCGATACTTAACAGACAGTAGGCACCCCAAAGGTTACCTTATCCCCAAGGTAACCCAAGGCAGTTCCGCCAACCGTTAACATATTATCCAAGCGGAACTCTACCGCAACCTATTGGGCAACATCAGCCATGGAAATACCCACAATCATGGGGGATTCCACTACCTAGGCAAAAATACCCTTACCAGCAACCCAATCCTTATGGCTACTATGTGAAGCAGCTAGTTTCTCCAAGTGACTCTATGTGTCACACAAACCCACAATGGCACTACCAAGTTCGAGAGTATTTTAGGACTCCTTCTCCTCTGAGAGACGCTCCACATCCATACCATCCTCCAAATACATTTGCCTCTCTCGCACCATTAGTTCCAATACCACCCACTCCAACAATGTAAGGGGAACTCCCCACTCAACCATAGCAACATAATGCTATGAGAGCCACAAACATTCAACCCGCTGCTAGTTCTGACAACTGTATAAAGAGAAGATCCTTCTTCAAAACCAAAAGCCCAAACAGGCTCTCACAACCACAATCGGTTGAGTCTGTACATGCTTCTCCAACAAATAAGGCTTCAGAGCTCCCTTCAAACCAACAACAGAGCTCAATGCATACGGTTATGTTAATGCATACCGTTACTGACTAGATCAAGGTAGGCCACCTTCCCAGGAAACTCTCTAACCCTGGAAGTTTCTTTATCTACCTCCAAGTCACTGGGAACGAATGACATAAGGCTCTTCTTGACTTAGGTTCTGGAGTCAACTTAATTTCACAAGAAATGTATCAAGCCTGAAACCTGCCTCCACTCAAGAAGAGCAATATTCAACTAGAGCTAGCTGACCAGTCCATCACCATTCCCTTGGTATTGGTGGAGGACATCATTACCACTGTGTGTGGTTGGTCATACCCAGCTGATTTCCTGGTGATAGAAGTTAACAAAAACAAAGGGGACTTCCCAATTATAATGGTAAGGGCATGGCTAAGTACAATAGATGCATGCCTAGGAATTCGCAATATTTCCTTGGAAATATCTAAGGTAAACATTTATGGAAATATTGAGAAGAAGAAAGTTCCATGCATCACATATAGTGACTCAGAGCGTGATGGCATGGAGGAATGCTCAGCATCTCCTACATGCAACTAGTGTGCCCTGGAAACTCTAAGACAAAGGTTCCTATATGTAGAAATCACACAACAAGTGTACACCCTGTGGCTGATAGCTAATCGAAAGAGCAACCCACCAACATGCATGGAATGAACTGGGGAAACAACTCATGTCCATAACGAAAGCATAGATACATTGGAATATGAGCATCGCCAACTTCCACCCCTTAACCTGAAAACATCAATTGGGAGAAGTTGGATTCTTCTAAGGAATTCAAATAGGCATTCATTATTTCAGATCTCTCCCTTTCCATTCAGTCATGGGGGAGATGGCCACCTATGCTGATCATTCGGGGTCCTCAATTGTTCTTAGTTTTTGTTTTACACATTTTTGTTTTACAAACTTCTTTAACTTTTCTTTTTTTTTGTTTTACAACATCGTTATACTTTTTCATTTCTTTGTGTATGTATATGTTATCCATCTTGTAATTTTCTCACTAATAAGTGTTCTTCATGATGGTATGAACTATTTTCCTATTGATTGCTAATGTTTGGTTTTTACCTTTAATTCATGATGTTGATACTAAGGTATGGTTCTTTTGATATGATAGGTAATGAGTCCACTTAATCCATTCATTCACAAAATTCTATTGTCTCTCTTGGCTTGGAAATTTACAGTCCCTTTCTAAATAAGAACTCTAATGAATCAGTGACTGGGCATTTCTCAAACTAAGGAAGGACTCAAGGATTGAAAAGGGTGTGACTTCAAGGGAACTTGATGCATTTTTGTTGGCTGTTCTCTTGGGTGCTTGGATGTTTTCTTCTTGAGTTTTCTTACCGTTTTGATGTTACCCAATTATCGAGAAGCTGAGCTAATAAAAATAACAAAGTCTTTGCATCATGTGGTTCTTACGCATAAACACAAAAAAGAAATAGAAGTGAGAATTCAAAGCACACCCCTTAGACGAAATAATCATTTGGGCTATAAGCACTGGTTATGGAACTAAAAATAAAAATTTTCCCTCTAACTAAGATCCTTCTCGCTTCCCATTCTCTCCTCCTTGGTTTTGTTGGAATTGTGGTGGCTCTTGGGTCAAGGCATTCTTGTTAGTTCAAGAGAATGTATTGGCCGAATGCATTAATGCAAAGTCACTGGATGTGATATGTTTAAGGCCGAACTTGGAATGGGATCTACTAAGTCACATTAATCATGAAATCCACAAGGGGTTGTACACCACCTTGTTCTTGAGATTCCATTCCATTCTTCTCTTTCCATCATTCTTCCTCCATTTTTCACCTCATTGTCGGTTGTATCATTAGTGTATATCTTGGTGGATGCATTGTTTTCTTTTTGGTAAATTCTTACGGTTAAGACTTTAACTCTTGTTCCAAATGACATTCCCAGAGCCTACAGACTCTTTGAATGTGGGTTTGTCAGGGCATTAAGGGCATGAGCCTACTTTGGGGAGGACCCATTGGCATTGCTATTTGGTGCACCAGTTAAATTCTTTCCCTTAACATTTTTGCAATCCATTTTATTTTTTTCATTTCCATATTGACATCCATTTCATTGATGTCATAGTTTTCTCTTTTTCTCCATCTTTCTTGTTCCTTTTCTTTCTCCATTCTCTTGCTATTGGACGTTCGCTCTTATTCATGGGGGTCCAAACCCAAATTTTTTCAATTTTCTCCTAACCCCTACACCTTCGGTAGTCACCATGAATATATCTCCAAACCCGTATTAGCCATACCACAACTCAACCAATGGACCTTTCACCGAAGCAAGGTATCAACTGCATTGTGATTCATTTACCCTTGCTAATATAAAGCCTATGTTATGTGTGTAGATGGCAATCATACACCAAAAGATTGGATCTGGAGGGAACACTTGGAATGGAGTAGTGATGAAGCAACTATGCAAGGAGCAAGATCAATGGTGTGCTTATGGATGGAAACCAAAAGGTGCAATCTTGGTGTTGGCAGTAGCAAAAATTCTTTCTCTCTCTCTCTCTTTTTTAGCTGCCAAATAAGGCCTAATATCAAATGTATAAAGTGTTCACTCTTGTTGTCGTGAACACCAGTTTTGTCTTGTCTTGTAATGATGATCTGTTCGCATGTCATCCCATTAGTTCAATTTTGAGTCAATAATCCCATACCATCCCAATATTTTGTAAGGAACTCAAGGACGAGTTTTTATTCAATCATGGGGGTATGATGGGATGAGATATCACATGGGCCGCAATATCACATACGTGATATCGTGGTGCACCGCCAAGTCTATAAATAAGAGGCAGCTTCCCCTTGTTTCTAATTCAAGGTCTAGACCATAGCAAAAATTTGGCAATTTTACCTCTCTAGAGATAAAATAATTTCCATGTGCCTGCTGTAGGAGCTCCAAAGTGAATGAATCTTTATTCGAGCAAATATTGTACCTGAACACAAGTTTGTGTATGGAAATAAAGATGAACTTCTTGGATAAACCTTGCAGTGCATGGACTAAGCTAAATAGGATTTTATTTGCTGTTATTTATTTTTTATTGTTTAAATGCTTTATTAGTTCATTAAATCTTTCTCAACTCTTCTCCCGTAGTTAAGTGCATTCAGTACAACTACTTCGAGCATGTGCGTTACACTTGGTAATCCCAGCAACGACTAGCGTTTGGTAACCAAGGTTGCATTGGTTTAGGGTGTGAATGGTAAGTGTCAATGGATGCTAATGCTAGGTTAATTAAGGCTTAGTTAGTTAGTTAAAGTTAGTTAATTATTCTCTTCATCCTTCACCTCATTAGCATAGGACATAAAACAGAAAAGATATAAAAATCATATACCTCAGACTTACTTAACCATACAACCATGACAAATACAAGTAAGTCTAGGAAGATAATGAATGATTAACCTTAAGTGTTCCATAAGGCATGTAGGCACTTAGTCTACAAAGTTCGACCAAATCGCGCGTGTAATGCTCGTATTCGTATGGTTGAGTGTAGGGGTACCTCGCCACTCATCAATCATCATGACATATTCTAAGTATCGATTGTTGTTTCCATTCAAGAACACATTTATGAGAAATATTATCTATACATCTTTAATATAGATAAGGTTCACTCCAAATGTACTTATCCTTCACCCTTAAGAAACTTTTTTTTTTCATTACCATCCTAGTGAGATGGAGTTTTTAAGGTTACCAAATACTTTGTAATGTTGACATACCATGAGTCTTTTTATTGCAAATGAAAATGGTTTTCATTTGGAAATTTATCATTAAGAGATCCTAGCTTTCTACACTCTTCTAGTAAAACTAATCATGAAAGATTATCATCTCCCACATTTTCTTCTCCTTTTCTATCAATAATTTGTAAATAAAACTCTTAGAGTAAGAGGCACCATCGCTTTGTTCTTTAATTTTTGATTTTCTTTGTGGCCAGAAACTTAATAGTGGAGTGATCTGTATATACTCAAGGTTTATAGCCTACAATATAGTGTTAAAATTTATCTAGACCATATACTATTTCTAGTAGTCCTTTTTCAGTGGTGGTATAATTAATTTGAGCATTTTTCAAACTTTTGAATATGTAATAAATAACCTTAGTTTTCCCTTGACTAATTATCCTAATACAACTCTTATGGATGTATCACTAGCATCACACATTAAATCAAAATAAATTCCCCAATTTGGAGCACTCAAAATGGAAATTGTGGCAATTTTCTCTTTAAGATTTTGAAAGGCTTTCTCCCAATCATTATTCCAATGAAATGAAACCTCTTTTTTTCAAGTAAATGGTATAGTGGTTTAGTAATTTTTGAAAAGTCCTTAATAAAATGCCCATAATACCCCACATGTCCTAGAAAGGATCTAAGACTTCAAATGTGAGTTGGTGAGGTTATGGAAGTTATCAATTTTACTTTATTTTGGTTCATTTTAATGCTCTTTCTAGATATGACATAAACTAGAACTACCCCTTTTGTAACCATGATATGGCTCTTTTCCCAACTTAACTTTATATTTTTTTGAATGCATTTTTCTAACACTAATTCTAAAATATCTAAGGTTTGATCAAAGGAAGTTTCAAATAATGAAAATTCATCTATTAAAACCTCAAAAAATTCTTTAAGCATATCAACAAATATTAAGGCTATGACTCTTTGAAAGGTGACTAGAGCATTACATAATTCAAATGGCATTCTTATAAATTCAAAAGTACCAAAAGGACATATGATTTTAGTTTTATGTTGATCTTTAGTGGCTATGATTATTTAGTTATAGCCATTGAATCCATGTAAAAAATAGTAATATTGAAGTCATTGTAAACGTTTAAGAATTTGATCAATTTATGGTATTGGAAAATGATCTTTTCTTGTGTATTGGTTTAGCTTTCTATAATCCATACATAATCACCATTTGCCATTTTCCTTAGGTACCACAATTATGGGACTAACCCATTTACTATTTGAGATTGAATAAGTTGTTTCTTCTCTCCATAGTTTAGTGATTTCTTCTTTTACAATTTGTTTCAATGCAAGGTTAAGTCTCCTTGAAGGTATCCATATTGGTTTGGCTCCATCCTCTAAGTAGATATGATGTTAACGTATGTTTAGAGATATTCCTTCTTTTAAATCTTCATAAGTCCAAGCAAATGCATCCATTTTTCTTATTAATGCATCTAGTAGCTTATCCTCTTGTTCTATTATTAATTTAAAATTTATAATTAAGGGCTTATCCTTAGCTAAAAGGATGTATTTAAGGGTGGTTGTTAGTTCCTTAATTGAATTGCACTTTGTTGTAAGGGTTTTTATAATGTTAATGTGTCAAATTCAAAATCCTATGACTGATTAATTTGTTCATGAAATTTTTGATCTTCTTCATTAATATGGACTTTTTATTGATTGTTGAGAAGCACTACTTCTTCACCCTTAGTTATCATCACTAGGGCCACTTTGTAAATCATTTTTACTTCTTAACATCTTTATAAAATATTCTTATTAAGGTTAAAAATTTTTAGATTAAATGTCAGATTAGTGAAGGATAGTTGTAATAATCTTAAGCAACAATGAATCATGACATTAGCGGTGGCTAACCAAGGTCTTCCTAGGATAACAACAAAACAATTTGAATCATAAGCCTCTAGTATGACAAAATCAGTAGGGTATAATCCCTCCCCAACATTAATTATGATGTCTTCCACCATTCCTAAGGGTGATATTGTTGTATCATCTACCAAGGATATAGTCATGTTGGTATTCTTGATGCTTAAAATACCTAGTTTTTAGGCTAACTTAGATGGCATGATGTTTATACTTGCTCCTAGGTTTCGTAGTGAATTTTGAAGGTGTCAATCCTTGATGGTAATGGGGATGGTTGGAGTTTCAGGATCCTTGTATTTTTGTGGTAGCCTCTTTTAAATAAGATTTGTTGTATAATTTGCTAAGTATACTTGTTGTGGGATCTTTATCTTTATCTTTCTCTTTTTGGTGCATAAAGTTTTATGAGACTCAGCATAAAGAGCAATTTCTTGGATTGCTTAACACAAGGAAATGTTAAGATGTGTATTCTTAAAAATTCTTTCTATATGGTCATCCAGATGTAGTTTCTTGGTCAACCTACTAGGGTATTGATGGAACACAATATCGCATCTGTCGCAATATTGCATCCCCCGCGATATCGCGTCTTCCCTTGCGATATTGTGTACACGATATCGCAGTCCCCCGTAATGTCTATATATAAGAAGCGGCTCTCCCTTGTTCATCATTAGAGTTAGATTGTAGCGAAGCTTTGGTAGTTTGATCCTTCTAGAGATAGATTATTTTCCAGTGTCTGCCCGCAGTGTGGTGAATGTAATTGTACGACATCCTTTATTCGAGTGTGATGTACTTGGACATGCACATGATCGACAATAAAGATCGAGATTACTTCATCATTACAGCATTCACTTTATTATTTATTTAATTAATTAATTATTATTTACTAATTTCCTAATTAGTCTCTCTCATCCTTAAACTCCTAGAAATGCGAAATGAGTACGACTTGATTATGAGCATTTAAGTGTGACTACTTGGTAACCCAGTGGCGTACCTAGAATCTGCACTTGGTAATCCCAGTGGTAGTCATGCACGAAGTCCAAGATGTGTACGGATGATCAAGGAACAAATGCTCATCGCACTTAGGCTAGATTAGATTTTCTTACCCTTTCCCTCCTAGCTTAGCTTAGTTAATATTACTTTTCATTGCCTTCAGGAGTAGTGGTTAGATTAGGAACACATCATACACCTCACTTTGGACTAAACCATACATGAAAAATATAATACTAATCTAGGTGGGAAGAAAGCGAACTACAACCTGAGGATAACTATCTAGGTGCCACAACTAGTCCATCTACAGAGTTCGACCAGATCATGCGTGCTATGCTCATATTCATATGGTTGAGTGTAGGGGTATCTTGCCACTCATCATTGGCGCCGTTGCTGGGGATGGTGCTAGTTATTTAGATTAGTTATATCATACAAGTTCACTGTATAGGACTTAACGATATATCTCTTAGGAAGAAGAAGTGATTATAAACAATCACATATAAATTCACACACAACTTCACAACAATGCCTCTCCTACAAGACGATAACAATGCCACACTTAGTGAGGAAGTTCATTAGAGAACCAACGAACTATACGATGATGAAGATTGGAGTATGCAACCCAAGGTGGAGGTTTCTTATAAACATGAACAAAAGCAACTTCAGCCCAACACACGAAAGCATAACTTACCTGAGGACGATGAACCCCTACTGGCCACTACAAGCTTAACGCAAATACAAGAGGCTATTCGAATCTCACATAGGCATCATAAAGAGAGCCATCTACCCAGGCTCGATTTAAGCAACTTTCCTAAATTTTCAGGAGTCTATGACTTAGATCCGCATCAACATTTACAAGCCTTCTACAATGCCTGCACATGGAATAACATTGATAAAGGGTGGTAAAAACTTAAGCTCTTTCCCATAACACTCATTGACCAAGCAAAAATATGGTATAGATCATTAAAACCAAATTCAATATGACGTTGGTCAACAATGGTAGAAGTCTTTAATGAAAAATATCAAACCTACGCAAGAGTGTCAGCCTTAAGGAAACAAATCCAAGGATGGAAACAAGCACAACATGAACCCTTGGACATGGCCTTAGAAAGATATTATGCACTATTAAACAACTATCCAGGCCATGGGTTTTCTGAGGAAATGCTAATGTACCATATCATTGATGGACTATGTAATGAAACAAGAGAGACCTTAGGAATGTATGCCCAAGGTCAACTATATGAACTATGAACCCATTAAATCCAAGAGCTTATTAAGCGGGTAGCAAAAGAAGAAGGAGATATGGCTAGATGGGAGAGTGTTTAAAAACATCAACAAGACCAAAATATCAACTTAAGAAAGGTCCATGATCATAAAATGGAGAAATCAACTAATCTCAAGGTGGAAGAATCATCTTTGCCAATACAACAATCATTAGAAGAAGCCGAGGCAAAGATCAACAAGATGTTGGAATGGATGTATCAAAAGTGTGGAGAATTTATCAACGTTATTGGAGATAGAGTTTTGACAACCCAAGAAGCAAGAAAAAACAATAGACAATCGAAAAGAAGGGATAAGGAAAATAAGAGCTCAACTGCCAATCATACATATGAATGCAACATATGCCTGTATGATCACCCCAAGCGCCAATGCCCAATATTGTTACATCTACATGAGCATTGGGGAAACATGTTACATCCAGAGTTCGTATAGAGATACTGTGTTCGATCACAGTGGCAACAATCCCAGTCATGGGAGAGACCACCACTAAACTGGAGACACCCTTCATATCATCCGAATCCAAATGCTTATCTTGTTCAACATCCTATTTCTCCAACTAGGCCAATGCACTTTATCTCATCATAGTACTATTCTCCACAATACTATTAGCCCATACCTCCAACACAACCACCACCTTGTGCACCTTATATTTCTCCTAACTTTCAACATTCTCATCCTTTTCCTCCTTTCACAGTGCCACCAACTATTCATACGGTACCTGCACCATAGCAACAATCCACGAACATTGCTTGTGCTACTACTTCTAATAGTAGTGAAAGGCCTCCTCAACACCCAAAGCGCCGCTTCTTTAAACACGACCATAAGAAGGGACAACACAATTTCGAGGCCACTGCTTCAGCCAGCCTAGCACAAGTTCCACACTGTGATGCACCCTTACCTTCGAACCAAATGCCTCATGTAACTCCATCAGGGCCATCAACTCATGCTCCAACAACCATAAGGCCCAATGAACACAACCATGGGAGGCATCAACCCAATCCTTGCATACCATCTAACGGTCACAAACATCATAGTGGGTCAACTCGTTATCCAGGAACTACATCGTATAAAGTGCTCCACTATGCTCATTATAATCAAGTGTGTGAACCCCGAGGGGATAAGTATGGCCAGGCCCCAATACTTCCAACATGCAAGGATCCTTATCCTTCATTTATTAATCCTTTCCATCCACAACCATTTAGTTATGGGGGATATCCCTCATTCTAACAAGCAGAATTAATAAATATTTTTCAGTTTTCTTTAATTTTACAACTTTTTGTTTTTCAGTTTTTCATTTTCAACTTTTTGTTTTATCTTTTTATCTTTTTCTATTTTTGTCTTTTCACGTTTTTGTAAGTAATCTCATCTATGAATAAAACACTCATGTGGATCATTGGTTGAGGTGTGTTCTATGTTATTAAGTCATGAACGATCAATTATTTTAACAATGAGCCCATTACCCCCACTCATCCATTCTACAAATAAAGAGGTTCTGTTCGAGGGTACATTGATATTCTTGACATTCTTAGAGATTAAAATTAATTTTGTGTTCATTGTACCTAGAATGAAGAAGGATGGACCAAGAGGAAATGATTAGGGTGTGACATCAAGGGGATTTGTGGATTCTCTTTGGTGATGACTGTGGGTGTTATCATGCAACATGGTCGTACTAAGATCCTTGTAAATCTACTAAAAATGGGAGTAAGAGTAATCAAAAGGGCACTCAAAAATCAAACGTTGTTCTAGGGGGTCCCATTGGAAAGACATGCACCCATGCCTGAAGGTTGGCAATTTCTCTGGATTCAGTAAAGTGAAAAAAAAAAAAGAAGAAGAAAAAAAAGAAAAAAAAGGAAGTGCCACAAAACAAAAATCACTCCTCCCTTGAATAAAACACCAAGTGATCATACACCTTGTTGTTATGGTACTCTCATAGTTGTTCATCATAGGATGAACCAATGTGATGTCACTATTTAGAGGAATGGACTTGGTCATGATCTTGGAATGACGGGTTAATGACACATTAATCATGCTTTACACATAGGATTAATTGTGCCTTGGGTTAGTTGCCTCACATCCTAATCTCTATGATCCCTTCTTTATTTCGTCTCATCTCATTGTTCATGTAATTGTAGCTCATGTCCCATGTAGCATAGAATTTTCATCTCATTCCGGTGATATTTACATGTGTGTGTTTTGTGAAGTTAGTGAAGATTACATTTAACCCTTCTAGTGCCCACAGACACTCTAAGTGTGGTTACACAAGGGCATTATAGGTTAAAACCTGCTTTGGGGAGGACCCAATTGTGTAACTCGTTGTAATCCTCACTTATAACATAGCTCACACACCCCATTTCTTATCCTCAGCATCATTTTTCAATTAATTTTCTTTTCCTACTATTATTCCTCTCAATTTCAATGTTCCAATGTACCATTACATACCCCTTTTGTCTTACCACCCAAGGTTTTATTGCTAAAATTCACATCATCATCATTATTGGTGCCTTTCGAATTAATGAAATTTCCCTAGAACATCTTGATAATTTCCAATGTTCTCAAATATTCAACATTAATTTCAAGAAAGTTCTTTAAAAAGTTGGTATTTTCATGTCTCTCACATCACTAGGGACGAGATATCACGTACGCGATATCGCATTCCACGTGATATTGTGTACGCAATGTATCGTACGCAATATCGCGTCCCCATATGCCTATAAATAGGTACCCCTGCTGCAACACTTAGCATCATTTTTCCATTCACATGGGGGGAGTTTTTGAAGTTTTTCTCTGAGACTTGCGATTGCATGACTCTTGCTTTTTCACTCATATCTCGCTTGCTGGTACTCTGATTTTCATTCCGTTTGAACCTGCTTGAACCTAGAGTGTTTAGCTTAGTCGTGGGGGAGAGACACTTGCCAAAAAGTTCCTAAATTTTTTGAAATTTATCATCGTCCAAAGAACATCAATTAGGATAATTAACTTTAACACTTAAAATAATTGTGCCTAAAAATCATTTAACCCTTAGGTATACCAGGAAATTAAATTGGCAACCACCTAAGTCACAAGACTCATTATTACAAACTTTAGGGCATGATCACATGTTATAACATAAGATCTTTAATTAAGGTAAGTAGTAAGGTATAGCTTGACTTTAAAAACAACCTTACTAATGCTTGGCTCGTGTGATTGCAGAATGGCCCCGAAATGTGCACAACAGGAGGGTCCTGCCCAGGGTGGAAAGAAATGATCTCGGAGAGGTGGAAGACAAGGTCTTGCCAGAAAACATGCAGAATAGGAGGAGCAATCATTTAGCATCTATCAAGATGAACCTCCCACCAGACGGTCTGGGCAAGCAGAAGGAGGAGTTGCTGCTGCGCCTGAACTGGGACAACAACTCACGTTGCCCCTGGAATGTGTTCAGGCTATCCATGAGAAGTACACATTCGCTGCAGTGATTGTGGATTTAATCTTTGAATCTTTTACAGAGTTTTCTCCTAAGGCTATTAGGGATCATCTCAAAGGATCTCCCTTATGGCCTATCCTCTCTGAAAGCAATGCCTGGTACCTAGGAGAGACATACCAATTTTGGCACAATATGGAGCAAGGCACCACTGTTAACATTTGTGGTGTGATAGTTGACTTCTCTGTGTAGGCTATTTCGGAAGTGTTGAACCTTCTGAATATAGGGCCCCACGTTGCTTGGTTATCCACCTGTTCAAGCCCTGATGTGCGAAAGGATTGGTTGGGGAAGGCTTATGCTAGAGATAAAGCATTTGGTGAACTGACGATAGAAGAGAGAGTTTATTTCAAAATCAAAACATATCACCTCTTCCCCACAAAGGGCTTAAAAAGGATATCGACGTATGTGGCTAGAGGATGTGTAGTGTTGATCGAAAAGATTAACGCTAACCTACCCCATCTATATTTGACAGAGATCCTGAGGCGGTTTGAAGAACAAAAGATAAGGAAGATGGTGCTACCTTTTCCCTATCTCATTAGAAAGCTTTGCCCACATGTTGGTATTCAGGGATACACCAATGACATCCTCTAAAAGGCCCAAGCTGCTTCATATGCTGAATTACTAAAAGCACCAGCTCCAAGAAAAAGCACTGGCGAAGAGCTAGGACCAGAACAAGAAGAAGAACATGTGGTTGGACCCAGTCAACCTCCAGCCACAGGTCCTAGCCAACAATAGGAAGTAGGGCCCAGCACAAGCTAGGATGAACTGCCATTGCCGCAAGAGTATAGACCGTCGATGAGCCATCTGAGGGCCATCGCTGAGACGGTCAGTTGGGGAAGTCATGATGACACAGACCTCTTCCATGTCATCAATGATGCCAAGCAACCTACAATTTCATTGAATCGCACAAAGGGGAAAATATCCATTCAAACAGAAGGAGGGAAAAGTAGATGGTCACAACAGATCTCAAGAAACATGGCATCTTTCCAGGTGCAGTTAGAGACTGGTGAAGGGGCCATAGTGGTGGTCATGCAACACCAGAATGTCGCGGGAGCTGTAGAAGTGGTCATAGATCACATTAAAGAATCCTTCAATGTACCTGTTGTGCCACCAACAGATATCTCAAGAGCATGGGATGCTCAAACTCTACCCAGAACCTCAATGAATCCTGCGGAACATGAGGATGTACTTGACCGATTGCTACAAACAGGGTAAGTTCTAATGTCCTTGTTTGACATCCCTCAGGATGTCACAGTAATTCAATCAGACCTCATTTCCATAAAGGGGAAGCTAGTCATATCTGAAGTGAGGGCTGAGCATGCTAAAGCTGAAGTGCAGAAACTACAAGAGCAGCTCGTAGCCTTACAAGCATCACAGCAAGATCCTCTATAATTCGTTCTTGCAAACCAGTTAGAAAACTTTAGAACTGAGTAGCTAACAAAATTAATAACAGAGAATAAGAAGCTAATAGAAATGAATGGTGCCAATGATGAGTGCCGAGGTACCCCTACACTCAACCATACAAATAAAAGTACACGTGCGATTTGGTTGAACTCTACAGACTAAGTGCCTACACGCTTCATGGAACACTTAAGGTTAATTATTCGTTGTCTTTCCAGACTTACTTGTAGTTGTCACGGTGTATGGTTAAGTAAGTCTAAGGTATATGATTTTTATAGTCTTTTATGGTTTATCTCCTATGCTATTGAGGTGAAGGGTTGAAGAGACTAATTGACTAACTTTTAACTAAGTCTGAATTAACCTAGCGTCAGCATCCGTTCCCACTTACTGTTCACACCCTAAACTAAAGCGTCAGCATCCGTTCCCACTTACCATTCACACCCTAAACTAATGCAACCTTGGTTACCAAACGCTAGTCCTTGCTGGGATCACCAAGCGTAACGCACGTGCTCGAAGTGGTTGTACTGAGGTACTTAACTAGGAGAGAAGGGTTGAGAGAGATCTAATGACTAATAAAGCGATTAAATGATAAACAATAAATAACAAAAAATAAAATCCTATTTAGCCTATTCCATGCACTGTAAGGTTTATCCAAGAAGTTCATCTTTATTTTCGTACACAAACATGTGTTCAGGTACAATATTTTCTTGAATAAAGATCTGTTCACTTTGGAGTTCCTACTACAGGCACATGGAAAATATTCTATCTCTAGAGGGATCAAACTGCCAGAGTTTCACTATGATCTAAGCCTAGGATGAGAAACAAGGGAGAGCTGCCTCTTATTTATAGATATGATGGGATGCGATATCGCATGGGCCACTGTTTGGGATGCCTCCACAGCATAAGCACAAACTCATGCGCATCTTAAGGCACTCAAGGCCTTAGAAGAAGAAAATAAGTAGCTGGTTGCAAACAATCTTTGGTTGACCACTATAGAGAAGAAAAAGAATGTTCTTGATGAACACTTTCATCAGTTACGAGAACAATTCATTCGGGTCAACCATGACGTAAGCCATTTAGCCAGAGAAAATCGAACCCTCTCAATGGAGGAGGTGTGCGCTATTTGCCAAAAGTCGGCAATTGAGATAAGCGCATGGTAGAATGAGGCTAAACGACATGAGAAGTTGAAGGAGCACTTCCATGATCAAGTTGGTATGTACAAACAAATCCTGGAGAAGAAGATCCATATGACCAAGGTCCAAATCAACACTATCAGTTCTCAACACACTGATTGGTGGGCCATATTGGACACATATGCCTTCGCCCACCAAGCAGAAGTTAAGAACCGGGACCTACAGATTCAAGACTTGATAGAATACATGGAGTTGAAAAACCTTAGATATGCCAACCTTGCCATGTTAAAAGCAGGGCACCCAAGGTCAGAGCTTGAGTAGCAGGTAGCTTCCACCCACATTAAATATGAAGTAGAATTTGTAGAGCACAAGAAGCTAGCAGAAAAATTGGATGTTGCAAATTCTGAACTTGAGGTGGTGAAAGCAAGCTACCAGGGACAAAAAGATGTTGCAACCCACTTGGCTTGACGGCTAACAGACCCTCACAAATACAAGAACAAAGCCAGAGCCTATGAAGAGGAACGATGGGTGTTTGCGGTGTGGTATGTCAAAGCCAACTAGATGTTCCCGCAACTACTCTGTCCATGGAAAGTGTCGACTCCGTCAAACATTGGAACACTAGCATGAACAGCACAAGATCCTTGGACCAAAGAGGAAAAGCTCCAGGCCATACTTTAATGCCATCAAGCCTCAAAGCCTGGAGTGGAGTACAAGACAAAGAAAAAGTGCCAATGGAGGAGCCACCGCCACCAAGAACTACATGAGTTCCAAATTTTGTAGTTATAGTATTTGTGTGTTGTGTTTTCTTCCCACACTACGACATTGTCCCATTTATTTTTCCATCAATAATCCCATACCTATCCACTGTGTAATCACGATAACTTGAGGACAAGTTTTTATTCAATCCTGGGGGTATGATGGGATGCAATATCGCATGGGCTGCAATATCACGTATGCGATATCGTGTCTGTCGTGATATCGCATCCCCCACGATATTGCGTCTTCCCCTACGATATCGCATACACGATATCACAGTCCGCCACAATGTCTATAAATAAGAAGCGGCTCTCCCTTGTTCATCATTAGAGTTAGATTGTAGCGAAGCTCTGGCAGTTTGATCCCTCTAGAGATAGATTATTTTCTAGTGTCTGCCTGCGGTGTGGTGAATGTAATTATACGACATCCTTTATTCGAGTGTNACCTGCGGTGTGGTGAATGTAATTATACGACATCCTTTATTCGAGTGTAACGTACTTGGACATGCACATGACCAGAAATAAAGATCGAGATTACTTCATCATTGCAGCATTCACTTTGTTATTTATTTAATTGTTATTTACTACTTTCCTAATTAGTCTCTCTCACCCTTAAACTCCTAGAAACACGGAATGAGTACGACTTGATTACAAGCATTTAAGTATGACTACTTGGTAACCCAGTGGCGTACCTAGGATCTACGCTTGGCAATCCCAGTGGTAGTCGTGCACGAAGTCCAAGATGTGTATGGATGATCAAGGAACGGATGCTCATCGCACTTAGGCTAGATTAGATTTTCTTACCATTTCCCTCCTAGCTTAGCTTAGTTAATATTACTTTTCATTGCCTTCAGGAGTAGCGGTTAGATTAGGAACACATCATACACCTCACTCTGGACTAAACCATACGTGACAAATATAATACTAGTCTAGGTGGGAAGACAGCAAACTATGACCTAAGGATAACTATCTAGGTGCCACAACTAGTCCGTCTACGGAATTCGATCGGATCGCACATGCTATGCTCGTATTCATATGGTTGAGTGTAGGGGTATCTCGCCACTCATCAGGTATGGTGCTAGTATATCCCATGCCTTCTTTGATGGAAGTTCAAGAGGTATTAATGATGATGATGTGGAAGAGGAGGAGGAGGAGGATGATGTTAAAGGTGTGTTCACTCTATTTTCTTGCATCTCATCACCATCTGTATTATGTTCATCATCTTCCTCTTATGTCTTTGGGTAATTAATGATTTTTGATGGTTTGATAAATGTTCCCTTCTTTTTAGGATGTAGGGGTTTCTTTGTTGTTTTACTACTTTGGGTGATTACTTTGTTTACTTGTTCTTTACCTTTCCTTTGTGAAATTGGATTAAGCTTAGGTTGAGATGGTAGTTCTCTTCTTTCTAAATCCTAAAATCTACGCCTAATCTCCTCATGTAGCTCTCCTTCTATGTTGTTCATCCTTCTTTCTACTTGATCATAAAGAGAGGGGGTTTCTAGTTTAAAGAAAGTTTTTAAATGAATTAGATCCAAAGTTACTAGAAGTAGAATTTTCTTGGTCATAGGTTTCCCTTCCTTGGTTTGAGTTTCAAGTTTGTTAAAACATTTTTATAAATTCTTGAAATGTTCATCACAAAAAGGTAGCGTAGGGTAGTTATCTAAAGTATGTTAGCTATTACATAAATTACAATAGCATTATTCTTGTGCCAATTTGGCATTGCTCATAAAGAATTTTGTTAATTCATCTACCTTCTTATTTAATATCTTAGTTTCTTTATATGCTTCATGTGTTAGATATGGCTTAGGCCATTGTTTGTTTTGATCAACTAGGGAATCTAGGATATCCCATCTTGCTTCAAATGTGATTTTTAAAATGTTTTCTCCACAAGAAAAATTTACATTTTAACTACAATAAGATAATAATCCTTCTATAAAAATTTAAATGAGTTGATGGGGTCGTGTCACATCCCCATTTCCAAATGATGTGGCTGCCTAATAAAAATGGTGTCTCTTCATAACAAGTGTTATTATCATCTTAACAAAACCCGAAAGGCTAGTTGTGATTAAAGACCTAAAAGGGCATGTTATAATAATGGACGTGTCTCTTGAGGTAACCTTTGGGGGTTTGACTTAAGGCATTTATACCCATGGTTAAAGGTCGTGCCAGCATGGAGTTGCGGAGCCTAGAGAGGCAAGTAACGAGAGCTAGGTGAAGTGGGATAGGAAGTGGATTGGCCATCCCTTCTGGCCAGGTTATGTGGTGGTAGTGCTAGATTGCCTCTAAAGGATAGATGTCAAAGGAAGAAAATCCTAAGGAAAACTCTCAACATGATCTGGATACACTTTTCCATATTAATAAAGCATTCTTTTTTTCTTTTTCTACATTTTTTCTATTATTTCTTTTATGCATAATGCAGAATATCACTTATATTTCACATTGGTATATTTTCTTTATATACATAATGTCTAATATATCGTATATTTGACATTTGCCATGACATCTGGGGACAAGATGTCACAATTGGTATGAGACCAAACCACGACCCAAGGACCATTTAAAATCATGGGCTAACTACAACATGAATCAAATGATGAACCTTAAAGCCACAACACATGAAAAGCCATTGATCATTACCAAATGTACCATATGTTTGTGATACAAGTTAGAAGATACCTTTCCATTGACTTCACAAACAATGGATCAGGCATTTAGATCCCAACAACTAGTAGAATTTCTTTCATGAACATCATTAATTGATGAAGATTTAATCATATCTCAGCAAGCTTTATCAATTATAAGAGATGTTGGTAAGATAATGATACACTGGTCTAGGTAACTCTTACCCATCTTAATACTATAATTATTAGTTAATTAGGGTCATTATTAAATTTCTTTCAAGAAAGTTAGTAACCATAACCTGAATTGATTTTATTTTGTTGAAATTTACTATCCAAGTAATCTAGAATATTCCAAGTTACCATATGTCAGCCTAGAAATGTCAATCCAACAAAATAGGCTAGTTTGGTCTTTTTAAATATTGAAAAATCAACTTCATTTTTTGAATCCTAAAACTATGTCTAACATATAGTACTCATTGATATGATTCCAATGGTACAAATTTTATCTCAATCGGATTTACAGTTTGGGAGATATTGATGTTTAAAGTTTTTTATTATGCATGCATTAAAATAATATTAAATTATTAATTTATTATTAAACAAAAAAAATTATCAAAATTTTAAGGTCAGAAATCAACCTGGAATTGTCATTTACCCATACCAAACCCTTACCTGTTATTGGCTAAACCACCACGTCGACCACGAAGGTAGTAAAATAATAATAAAAAATTAAAAAAAAAAACTTTTTAAGCAGAAGGTTGCGGGTTAAAACCCCAACCACCTACTTTACAAATACATATAAATATATGTAGAATTTAAAAAAACAATTTGTAACTAGGAGGTCGTGGGTTCAAACCCCGACTCTCCCAACGTTAAAAAAATCTATTTTTTAAAAAATAAATAATAATAATTATTAAAAAAATAATATAAAAATTATTTTAAAAATATCTCTATAAAATTATTATTATAAAAAAAAATTTAAAAATGACTAGGAGGTCGTGGGTTCAAACCCAAGCCCTCCACAGTCTTAAATATCTTTTCCTTTTTTTTGTAAAAAAAAAAATGTTTTCTTTTGGTTGTGCCTGCGGCCAAGCCACTGGCAGACCGCAGCTAGGCCGTGGCAAGGCCTACGGCCAGCTGTGGCCAAGCCTGCGGCCAGCCACGGCCAGTCGTAGCCAACCGCAGCCGGTTGCAAGGCCGCGGCTAACAAGATTTGGCCAACTGCAGCCATTGCCAACACCAAGCAAAAAAAACCCTCAACACCACTCGCTCTCTCTCCGTGATTGCCCTTGGCGATTCCGGCCCACGGTGCCTGACCTTCCTTTTATGTTTCTGCTTGGGCCATCGCTAAGTACCATAGCCCTTGTCTCCCTCCTTCCTTGTGTCCGTGAAACCCTAGCACAAGAAGAATGAGCAGCGAAAACCATTCCAACGGTGATTCATCGTCGTTCTCTGACCACAACGATGGCAATGGCTTCCACGAGTACACCGACTCGTCTGCCTCTGACCATGGTGGCGGTGGCGAAGGAGTGAAGTTTGACACAGTCAGCCGCAGTGCCTTACCTTGATAGCCACAAAATGAAATCGCGATTGCACTGCCGCAATTTTCGCACCTCTACGGCTGTCCACCGTCTACTGCCATCGCTCGTGCCTCTGCCATCCACGGCTCTGTGCTGCCCGCGTTGCGTCGCCTGTGCAACGCTATGCAACCACGCAGCCCTGTGCAATCGTGCCTTGCCTGCAACCGCGCCCGCCACACCACATAGCACTACGCCTCGTCTACCACCCATCACTACCGGCCGCCCTCGACATCCATCACTACCTCCTGCTATATTGTCCATCATTGTCTCCCTTGCCATCTATCACTGCCTTCCACAACGCTGCCAATCACTGCCTCCACGGCCACCCACCGCATAGACCTCGAAACAACACGTCACCATGGCCGTTGCTGCCATTCACAAAGAAACGGCAAATTCTTCACTATATGATGGAAAACTTTTAATTGTCCATCTGACGGAATATTTTTAAATTTTTTCGTCAGTTAACAAAAAATTCAAAATTTCATTGTTAAGTTATTAGTTTAAATTAGAAATTTGCAAAAATATTTTTCAAAATTAGAATTTTGTGTTGTGGTAGTAACAGAGATAAAAATCCACAATTAAGCGCATTTGCTCTATAGTAGAATTGGGATGGATGACTTCTCGGGAAGTCTTGTTTTGGGCACTAAAAGGTCTTAAACTCCCGAAGCCATAACTTTCGATTTTGAAAGCTTTTTTTAGGAACGAAGAGTCATTTTCTATAGATTTCAACCTTCTAAACCTAATGGTGAAGTCAAATCCATCATAAGGAACTCCAAAAATTAGTTTTTACTTCTTGCCCAATATAACACCTCAAGAACTTTAAAAGTTTAATTTTGGTATCACTCAAGCATACAATGTCTATTTTCAACATATGAATAGTCATTTCTAACATTTTTCACCCTTCTACACTCAATGGTGAGGTTAGATTTATCATTCGGGGATTCTATAATTCAATGATATCATCAATTTAACATTTTAGCCTTTAAGATTTACAGATAGTCTTAAGATTACTATGGCATGTTATTAGTTACACTGCTGGAGTCAATGTTCTCAAAGGGGGTAGAAAGGTTATCAAAAGTAATATAGTTACATATTACTAAAATTATATGATGTCGTTAACTATAGTTATTCAGTTGATGTAGTTGATTATTAGTTGATGTATTAGTTAATGAATAGTTGATATATTAGTTGGAGAATTAGTTTAAGAAATAGAACAATCTTCAACCATCAAAAAAGGGCATATTAATCCATTCTGTAATCAAAACATAGGGTAAAATAACATGGAGACACAAAATTTTGTTTTAACAAGGAGTATGATACTCATGAAGAGAAATGATCTAGACAAGAATCCAAGAATAGGAATGAAAGTTGCAACATACAACGTGCTTGCAAGATCTCTAGTGAGTGAGAAACAATATCCACTATGTCCATCATGGGCCTTGGATTGGCACAAATATCGATACCCACACATTTTAGCAAAGTTAAAAGATTTGGATGCTGATATCTTATGCTTACAAGAAGTCTTACCATGGGAATTTCTATTTCAATTTCAATTAGATTTGGAAAAGATGGGATACAGAGGTATTTATAAGCAAAAAGGTTCTTATGGAAGTTCTTCTTTTGAGCCGTACAGATTAGCATATTGTAGAAATTAAAACATGGATGGTTGTGCAATCTTTTATAAAAAAGCCAAGTTTGAATTGGTATAAAAATTT
This sequence comes from Gnetum montanum, assembly GCA_015680685.1. Classification (NCBI taxonomy): domain Eukaryota; kingdom Viridiplantae; phylum Streptophyta; class Gnetopsida; order Gnetales; family Gnetaceae; genus Gnetum; species Gnetum montanum. Next base: position 349,053 of record MNCI01007326.1, read on the forward strand.
GAATGGAGTTTGGAAAATATGATTTTTGAAATTCCAGAACTTCAAGCGATGGGAAAGAAACAACACTCAAGATTTCAGAAAAATCAGATAGCCCTAGTAGTGGTTCTAAAAGTTCATCTATCAGGAAGATGTGTATTTGTGGTTAACACACATTTAATTGCCAAACCAACATGTTCAGATGTTAGACTTTGTCAAGGAGCATACTTGATTAAGAAAATAGAAGAAAGTTTGAAAAAGAAGTTATTCCTAAGTTGTACTGATTTAGTTCCATTTATTCTTTATGGAGACTTCAATGCCAAAGCTGGAAGTAGTGTTTATCAATTTCTAAAATATGGATCTGTAAAGGAGTCTTTTGAAGATGAACCTGATTTGAAAAAGATGTTTCCATCAATTCAACATGCAATTCCACTAGCCAGTGCATATTCTGCTTACTTTGAATCTTCAGTAGAGAAATCAAATTCTAGAATTTAGGAATAGATGATGTTGATGGATAACACTCATCAAGAACCACAATTTACAAATTATTCTGCAATGATTAATGAAGATGGGTCAACAACATTCTTCGTTGAGACTTTGGATCATATTTGGTATGATAATTGATTCTTTAAAGTTACCAAGTTACTAGAGTTGATTTTTAAAGAAGTTGAGAAGAATCAAGATCAAGCCTTGCCATCATGAACAAGACCATATGATCACATACCACTTATGGTAGCATTACAATTACTTCCATCAATTCATAAGGTTGATCATGATCAAGAAGTATGTCACTCTTACTTTTATTTGATGATCTTATTATTTTATTTATTGTTTAATTTATATTTTAGTTAGATTAATAAAATATCTAAGGAGATGCAAGTTGGGAATAAAGAATTTGCCCTATCTTCACTTGGATAACCAAATACAAGTTGCACATTGTGTGACCCTAGTTAGAACTAGTGATTGGTAGTTGGTAGATCTTTAAATTCACTTCTTATCATTATCTTGGAAAATGAAGTAAGTATCAAGGAAGTAATATTTAATTTTCCATATATTTTTTTCACATATATTTTGTTTGTAGAATAAGCAAGAGACAACTTCAAGTTCAAAGGACAAATCAAATTATTGGAGCACAGAATCATGAAAGAAAGCATTGAAGCTAGAAAAAGATAGAGAACATGGATTCTTTTGAGGACGAACAAAACCTAAGGAGGGTAGATTGTCACATCCCCATTCCCAAATTATGCGATTGCCTAATGAAGATGGTGTCTCTTCATAACAAATGTTATTGTCATCTTAACATGACCCAAAAGGGTAGTTGTGATTAAAGACTTGAAAGGGCATGTTGTAATAACAAACGTGTCTCTTGAGGTAACCTTTGGGGGTTTGACCTAAGGCATTTATACCCAAGGTTAGAAGTTGTGCCAGCATGGAGTTGCAAATCCTAGAGAGGCGAGTAATGGAAGTTGGGTAAAGCAGGATAGGAAGTGGATTGGCCATCCCTTCTGGCTGGGTTATAGGCCTAACTGTGGTGGCAATGCCGGATTGCCTCTAAGAGATAGATGCCAAAGCAAGAAAACCCCAAGAAAAACTCTCAGTGTATGATCTAGATACACTTTTCCATATTAATAAAGCATTCTTTTTTTTTCTTTTTCGGCATTTTTTCTATTATTTCCTTTATACATAATGTTGAATATCACTTATATTTCGCATTGGTATATTTTATTTATATGCATAATGTCTAATATATGGTATATTTGACATTTGCCATGACATTTTGGGATAGGATGTCATAGGTAGAAATCCATTTTTTGGATTCTTTAAACACAAAGTTTTGAATCTATCAAGGCTTGCTCATTATCTTCATTCTCACTTTGTTAAAAAATCATCATTTATTTTCTTAAGGAATATGGCTTATCATTAAACAAGAACCATTGTAAAAATGCATTTTTAAATTCCTCACATAAATTTATATGAATTCTAAGTATTTGTAAAAAAATCTACCTTATCTTTAAGCATTGATTTGAATGCAACTAGCTTTGTGCAATCCTCACTGTGTGGTGCCAGCATAGCAATTGTTATTTCAAAATCCCTCAAGTGAGTAACTAGGTCCTCATCATTTACTCTTGTAAAGATGGATCATGGGTGAATATTTTTCACATCCACATTCCTACCAGGGGGATAAACTAAAGATCCTTATGGAATATTAGTGATTTTTTGATTTAATAATTCACCTATAGTTGCACCTGGTCTTGGAGAAAATTGATTTCCTTGGTAATGAAGAAAGAGTGGTATTTGATTGGGTGTAAAGTATCATGTGGCAGATGTTGAGGGTCCAAATGTTAAAGTGCATACAAGAATTTCTACATCTAGACCACCTACTTATGTTTGAAGTGGATGACTAAATTCAACCCCCATCGTAGAAGTTGAAAATGGCATTGAGGAGAAAGATCTCAAATTATTAACATGTTTTCCACTCATATTGCTAAATGGAACTTGTTGCCCTATAGGACTTGCATTAACATTTGATGAAAAACCCTAAGACACTTAGCTTTGTCCATCATCTGATTCTACATGAGGTGTGTCAAAGTGGGATTGGCTCAAAGAGAGGATTACTAGATGACATTAAATTACACCACACTAATTGATGAAGTGCTAAGCAGTCGATGCATCGACTAGGCTGTGTATACGGGGCCCCGTATACATGGCCGCATTGACGCGGCCCCGTCGACACATCCCTCCATGCGTTGACATGGCCCTGTTCATGCAGAGCCTGTTTTAGCCTAAAAATAAGTGGCCCTCCACCACACCTAGGTACCTTTTAGTTAGTTGTAGTGAAGCCCTTGCATTTTGTTTCCATAGGAGTTAGAATATTTTCCTAGTGCATGCCCGCAGTGTGATACTTGTAATTGTACAGCACCTTTATTCGAGTGTGAGGTACTTGGATGCGCACATGACTGGAAATAAGGATCGAGATTACTTCATCATTGTAGCATTCACTTAGTTTTAATTATTTAATTATTATTTTTAATTGTCATTGTTATTTATTGTTTTCTTAGTTAATATTTCTTTATCATCATTTACTATTCTTGTTGTTAAATGTGGAATGAGTACGACTTAATCACGAGTATTTAAGTGTGACTACTTGGTAACCCAGTAGCGTACCTAGGATCTACGCTTGGTAACCCCAGTAGTAGTCATGCACGAGGTCCAAGATATGTACGGATGACTAAGAAACAGATGCTTATCGCACTTAGGTTAGCTTAGACTTCATTTCCTATTACTCATTAGTTTAATTAAGATTATTCTCCATTGTCTCTAGGAGTAGCACTAATTTAGGATCACATCATATGCCTCACTCTGGACTAAACTATACATGACAAAGAAAATACTAGTCCAAGTGAGAAGACAGTGAACTGCGATCAACGTGTAACTATCTAGATACCACAACTAGCCTGTCCACGGAGTTCGACTAGATCATGCATGAACGCTTGTATTCGTATGGTTGGGCATAGGGGTACCTAGCTGGTCCTCACTAATTTTGTGAACTCTTCTTCTTTTTGAAAAGTTTGTGGTGTGTTGATTGACAACTTGGTTTTAAATTTTTCTTTAGTATTTTAAGTTGCTTGTGGTTTTTTAAGTTTATGTTTGTTTAAAGTAGGGGACTCTAAAGGGTTTTTTTCTTTATAATTTTTTAAATCTCCATCTCTAAAAGAGATGGAGTTTTCTACAATATCCCTCTTGTATCTATTAGTAACTATCCTTCTTGGTTGGATTCTCGTAGGTCTTGGTGTTACTTTATCTTGTTTACATTTAGTTCCAATCCTTCATTATTTAATTAAATTAAAAACCATTAAAAATATTAAATAAACAATAAACCTAAAGTCCACACCTCATATTTATCCAAATATATATTAAAAGGGAACTAGAGATTTTAACAATCATTATATTTGTTTCTATTTTATTCTCTCTTAAAAGCATGTAAATAAATATTTTAAATGTAATAAAATAATTAAAATAACAAACCTTAGATTTTGTTAGATTTCAAGGAAAATAATTTCTCTCTTTTTTCTTCATTCATGAAATCTGTTCTAAGGGTTCTAGTACTTACCTAGATCTTTTGGATTCCACTTGATGACGTCCCCTCTATTAGGAACTTAGAAATGTAAATCTCTTTGTGTGTTTCCTTACTCCACACAAGAGGGATATGATCTACCTTTTGTCTAAATTTAAAATTATAAATCTTACATTTGGAAGAAAACTCTTTGCTTAAAGATATGTAGATTTAAACTTGTAGATTTGCAATTTTCAAATCAACATTTCCTAAATCCAAATTTCTAGATCAAAATTTTAAGACTAGAATTTTTAAATTTGACTTTTTAGATTTGAAATTTCAGATCCAAAATTTCCAAATTTGTGTTTTTAAATCTAATTTCTCATATTTAAATTTTAAATCAGAAATTTTCAGATCTAATGTATCAAATATAATTTTTCAAATTTAAAATTTCAAGATCTAAATATGAAATTTTCAAATATGATTCTTCAAATTTGATTTCTCAAACCTAAACTTTTCAAATTTGATTTTTTAGAGAAAAATTAGAAAATTACAAGAAGAAATTAAGCTAAAAAAATATTGAAGAAGAAGAAACAAACATTGAAACTATTTTAAAAATCAAACTATTCTAGTAAATAAAAACTAAGAAAAGGAAAATGAAAATGATGAAAGAGTGTAGATGATTATTCTAAGTACTTGAATACCACTTATCTTCCCAACAATGATGCCAAAATGATGAGCTTTTGTATAATTGGGTTGATTATGTCGTTGGTTCATCATGTCATCTATGACTCACCTAAATGTTGTACTCCTGAAGGTAAGCTTAAGTGATTCAAGTACCTAAAAATAATGGCAAACTCAAGAGTTTATTACTTCTTCCTTTAACATCTTGACTTCTTCCTTGATCAATATTTGTCACCTATCGATCAATAGTATATCCACATAACATGATTGCTTTCTAACATAAAGCAAAAATATGCAAGGACTCCAACTTCTCTTTCATTACAATGAAATGATATTTGTACAAACTTTACAACCTTGGCTCATACAAAGATGATGAGAAAAGGTTTGTACATGAATGAGATTCCTTATCTTACTTTAGTGTTGAGAAAGGATTCCCAACTCCACTCATACAAAAAAAAATGAAAATAATAATATAAGAATAGAAAGAGAATTGGAGAAAATCAATAATTGCCTTAAAGGAATAAGCAATTGGGTAGTAGGGAAACATAGATACCTCAATTTATAAAAAATTTGATTACATTTAATAGAGAGATAAGGATCATCAATGAGCCTTAAAAGTCTTCACCTACTAGGTAGGTACCTTTCCAAGTCCTCACCTACTGCATAGGTGGTTCTAGAGTCTTCACCTACTAGGTAGATGACTTCCAAGGCATCTTTGTTGAATTTCTTATTCAAACTTCATGTACTAATGGTAGGTGCAAATCATTTCTTCCTATATGATGGATTTGAGGAGTGCTCTTCATGAACAACTTTGACCAACCATAAGTTTCATATCTAGAATATGTTTTGTGCAAACTAGGAATTAAGATCAATTAATTCAAACATTCCAAACATGACGGTGTAATTAATTTTTTTATTTGAGATCATCTTAGTTTTTATTCCTACAAAATAAGATATACAAAAATATTATTAATGAGATAGAACATAATATAAATGATAAAAATTAGCTAAAATATACTTACTAATGATTTAATATAAAGTAAAATAAACATTATTTATTATGAAATATTACTACTTTAGATGCTCATCAAAGCTCTTATGACCCTGCTAACCATAGTTTTGGTAATTGGGACAATCCTTTTAAACATGTCCAACCTTTCCACAAGCAAAGCAAGTAATGGATCCATGAGTGGTGCCACCACCTACTGTCTATAGCTGAGTTCTCTATTGTTGTTGTTGTTAGCCACCCAAATTGAACCTTTAGGTTTGCTTAAACCCATCAAATTTTCTAGAAGATGTATGTCCCCTCTTCTAAGAATGATCTTGACATGTTGCCTCCACCAACTAACTATGCTTGAAATCTAATGCATAGACTCATGCATCCTCATACATCTAAAGACATAGAGAGAGAAAATGATCCTTAATGGATGCATGAAGACCATAGAAAAAATGGTTGGTCCTAGATAGCTTATTTGAATATATGTGAGGCACATACATGCTCAGCTTTGAGAACTTGTAACCATACTCAGTCATAGTTTGAAGGAATGTCATGATGATTGAAAGCATTAAGAAAATCACTCCAATGAACATTACATTCTTCCTAGTGATAAGCCTTCTTTGGGGTAGTCCACGAACATTTAGCAACTTCATGAAATTTGTGAGTGGCTAAATGGATTTGTCGTGTAGTAGTACAGCCCAACAACTTGAAGATTTTTCAGAACTTTTCAAGTCATTCAATGGTAATTGTAGGATCCTCCTTACTTTGGAAGGAAGACAGTCCTAGCTTACCAAACTATTTCATAAGCTCTCTCCATAGGTCATCTACCATTGCCATGACTTCTCACAACATCCTATGTTAACTATAAACTAGAGTTCTTCTTTGTATGTTGATAGAGGGACTAAAATAGATAGTAGTTGATATTTTCTTTGTTGATTTTCTTCACTTGTGCTAGAGTAGGAATCAAAGTGGTAGGTTTAGCTTGCAAATATACCTATAGCTCTTTTGTTCATTCAAGACTGGGATTAGGTGTTGATGTTTGGTTACTAGGCCCTCATTTGTCCTTGTAGCATGACCATGTCCCCTTCTAGCACCAGCCTTTACTAAATGAAAAAGGAAAAATGAGAAAAAAAATTTCTTTGATACCAACTTGTAACACCCTCCTTCCTAGACCTTAGTTTAGAGAGCATTACATTGGGTACAACTCTTAATGAAATGATCAATTATGGAAAGAGATACAAATGAATGAACTACACAGTGAAAGAGAAAAGGAACCTATCATTAAGCGATAACTCCAAAGAGAAGAGAAGATGAACTAATAATGGAAGAAAGACGTACATGAATATAAAATTATATAAAAATAAAAATGCTAGAAAGGATAGGATAACATAAATTAGGAAACTAAAATTGCATAATATATATATATGAATTTCACATAGGCACAAGTCTAAATCATACATGATCCATGAATCCATAAGGGAAAAGAGAATTAATGTCTAATACAATGTTGAAAATGCCAAAATGTAATAGTCAAAGCTCTAAAATGATATCAACAAGCTCATATCATCAAAAGAATCCTCTGAGAGCTCCATTTTCTTCTCCAAAATTGATCAACCTAAAAGGAAAATGAGTTATTAGTTTAAAATTGAGTGAGAAACCTTGGCCACATCTCCAGTTGCCAAATGGATAGGTTAGAAGAAACATGGTTGACTTGCAAAACATGTCAATTTAACAAAACACACAAGCGAACCATCCAAATATTCATACAAAGATATAAATGTGTAGCCATAACATCCATTTATCATATAATGCCAAAATCAAGATTTGACCACTCCAACCATCACCACAAATAAGAAGATAGCACACATTGCACTGAATGTAATATGTGTGTTATGTTATCATGTGTACTTTCCAAAATCCTAAACCATTATGTATCCAAAAGAAATATCAAATTACCATGTACATGGGTTTAGTATTAGTCTCAACTAGAATGTGAAGTGTTACCTAGAACATCACTTTCAACATTTCCCAAACATACTAGTGCTAGAGGCATCACTTGAACATCATCTCTAAACTTTTGGAGGCATAAATGAAAATAAAGGGACCAATGGACCATGGAATCACCATATTTTATAGGATGGGATCCATAGAAGAGCCACATTGGTGAACTTTGTAGTGGAGGGTTAACTATCATAATCATCTCTAGGGAGCCCATCTCCAATTGATCACAAAAGCTTAGTGCCAGCTCCAACATCCAATAATCAAATAACTTGAAAACATGACTACCAAATTAATGGTAAAGAATAGACAATAGAATTTTTTTCATCAAGAGATCTAATAATCCAAAGATGATAACAAAGATGCAGTCCATAGATACTCAAGTTATCAACACCAATTCCCAACACATGGTAGGATCATTAATAGAGAGATTCAAATTCAATGTTCTAGGGATCTCAATAATTTTTAGAGATGTCAATAGATTTTTGAAGGGGAGAATAGGGAAAATATACCAAAATATTGATCATAAAATTACATGGATAATTCAAAACCACCAACAACTAACATTCCCCAAAGGAATCAATTCTCTTACCAAAAATGATCCAATTTGGTTCAAGATGATGCAACAAACTTGAGATCTCAACAAACAAGTCAAGGAAAGGTTTGACATGGAAAAAATTACAATAGGATTTTACTATTTTCAAGTGATAAAATGGATATTATAAGAAAATTGAGAAAGATGCCACAATCATCCAAAATTTAGTCTAGCTATAATAAACTAAGATAGGAAAATTCAACCATGAAGGACTCAAGAAGGTAAATGTAAATATGGCTTGAATGGAAAAATCGATAAAGATTTGGAAGCATAGAATCCAAGAAATCTAAGCTATGAACTAGGGATCAAACTTCATAAAATCCATGTTTAAAGCAAAAATAGGCTTTTAGGAATGATGTCTTAGAAAATAGTAGATGTCTTGGAGGAGATGACTTAGAAGCCTAAAAGACATCTTGGAAGCTTGGGAGATGTCTTGATCTATGTTGGGATGTCTCAGGGAAGATGTCTTGTTCCAAGAGGAGATGTCTTTGGCTAGAGGAAGATGTCTTTGCAAAGACATCTTATGCTAGGGTAAGATGTCTTGTACATGAGAGAGACATCTTGACAGAGTTACTAAGATTTGGAAGAGACATCTAGCAAGAATTTGCAATGTTTTGTTTGACTAGGGAAGACTATAAAACATTTGGAAAACAGTCTAGAATGAGAAGAATGGGCAAGAAACAATAGAAAAGGGCTTAATGATTCTAGAATGTAACAAGGAAGAAGGAAAAATAAAAATTGAGATACATAGAGAAAATTGAATTCAACATAACCATAAGGCTAAAAAAATCTTAATGTAAGGAAAAAATGATGCAATATGCGATGATTGCAAAATACCAAGGAAAATAGGAATTCAAGCCAAACTAGCATGCAAATGGAGTTATCGCAAGAGTGGATCAAGATCAAACTAGGGAATAATGGATATGGAAGCTAACTCAATGGATCAACCAAAATTCCAAAACTCTGATTACAATCATGAAAATTAACCACTTCTACCAATAGTTCAAAAATTAGTTCCAGATGAATTCACCACAAATTTAGCAACTAATCATAACCTATTGAGTGCACAATTGGCAAAACCCACTTGCATAAAAAATGTTGGAAATAATATTATAATTTTTCATACCCAAAATTAGCAAAAAAACCATAGAATATACGCACACAAAAATTCCATCAAACTACATTTCATCTGCATAAAAAAAACTCTTTAGGCCACAAACTAATATCATAATCATACAACAAAAATAAACAAAATCCATCCCACATACTTGCACAAATCCTATAATCATAAATAAGGAAGAGGCCAAGATAACTCACCTCTTAATTTGAATGAAGAAAACTAGGAAAGGCAGAAAGAAAGTGAAAAGATTCAAGTAATCCACACAATCAATTTGAAATTCTTTAGCACTTCCTAGCTCTAATCTCCAAGCACATCTCTTAAATCATGAAAGTATGTTCAAGAATTGAACCATGGGAGTTTCAATGAAGATTGACTAGAAACCATGGAACAGAAGAAATCACCAATTACCTAAAATTCCACAATGCTAAAAGAAAAATACCAAAAATCATTTCCATCCTGAAAGTAACTTTCTCTTCCACTCATGTAACTCCCTCATATATGAAAATCATTAAAGACAAAATACCATAAAATCTTACAATGCAAAAATATAGTTCAAAACCTCTCAATAAAGAAAATAAGACAAATCTCAATATAATTGAATATCTAAAACACACATGTGGACATAATGAACCATGAGTCACATATCTATTTGCTTATACCATGCACTCTTAGAACAAATTGTCATAATTATTTAAAAAAACCATTAATTATAAGTCATGCCATTCTTCCAACCACATCTCATGAGATCTTGCCACACTCAACAACAAGATTAGTGCACACTTGCTAGATGATAATAATAGATAATATATGTATAATTAAATATTAAGGATTACATAACATTAAACAAGAATCAAATAAACCCAAGTCTCATCATTAACATCATCAACCTAATGCATAAAATATACCAAACCAATTAGATGTATAAACATACAAATGCAAGTGTAATATTCTTCACACAAATCATATATACCAAGGATGTCCAAAAAATATAGGTTGTTAGAGGACATCATGGCTAGTAAATTAACTTATCTACCTTACCACTCAAGAAATCCTTACTAAATTGGAATAAGAAAAAGAAAAAACTATTTATTCATAAGACTAAGCATTTTATGAAATTTAAAGGTAATTTTTATAAAATTTTTACTGATGATATGATTAGGTGGTATCTTTTAGAGGAAAATAAACTAAAAATTTTACAAGAGGCATATGATGGACCATCTAGTTTCCACTATGTAAGAAGGTTTACAACCATAAAATTCTCATGATTGAATACTTTTGGCCCACTGTAGTTAAAGCATCATAAAAATATTATGAGAGGAGGTAGAGAGATGATGGAATCACAACCGGGTTTGAAGGATCACAATAATGGATACAACTATTAGAACTATTTAATATCTAGGGAATTTATTTTATGGGATCCATCATACCCATGTAAAATGAAAAGTCATGCATTATAGTTTTTGTTGATTACTATACAAAATGAGCAAAAGATAGTGTAGTCAAGGATTACACATCAATAACAATAGTAAAATGCTTCCAAAAATATATCATAAATTGATTTGAAGTACTAAGAGCATTAATTTAAAATAATGGAACCCATTTTATAGGAACTACATTCAAGAAGCTTATGCAATGAAAATGTATAGGACCAAGTAACAAACAAAGAAATTACATGAATTTTGATTAGAGAAATCATTTGTTATCGAACATATTAGAGCATGAAGTTAAATGATGCTCTATGGATTTATCATTTCACATGGAAACTTCTTATAAGATATTCACCATACGAGTTAGTATATAGAAAACTACCTACCCTACTAATTCAAGTTAAATTTCATATACTAACCATCACTTGTAACTTAGACATTGAAACTAATCTAGCTTAAAAAAAACTAATGAATCTAAACTTGCTAGATGAAAATTACTTAATAGTCTTGGTGTTTAATTATATCCATAAGAACTATGCCAAAAAAAAAAACATGACACTTGCATAAGGCAAGTAGATATAAAAGTTGAAGAAAGGATCCTTTATTACAATTCTAATTATGTGCTACATGTACCAATTTCTAAATGTTGTGGGAGAAGCCCTATATTATCCATACTACATACAAATTAGGTGCCATGTATATCTACCACTTAAACAATCTACAAAAGCTCATTTTAGTTAGTATTCAACAAGTCAAACCATTTAAAGAATCCCAACAGCCTTTGAATTCTTACATAAAATCCACCAAAATCATGATCTACTCAATTTTTCATGTCTCCTCAAATTGGAATTGTGGGGGAGCTATATATCATAATTAGGCCTTATGAAAATAGTTTTTTTTATAATTTTTTATCTTATAAAATTTTTAACATTTTTCCTAATTTCTTAATAATCTTTCAATTATTAATATGTTTTTCTTTTTCCTTAATATCTTTCAATCTTTATATATTTTTCCATTCTTTGAGGCAATCATTTTGAACAAGGTGCATATCATTGTTATTTTTGTTAATAAGACCTCAATAATATGTAGGATATCATCTTATTGTTGATAATTTTATTATATGTTATTAGATTATTGAAGAAGTAATTATATTTATAGTGAAACCACATCATCCATTCCTTATTCCTAATTAGAAGAGGTTCTTACCATGGGTATAATATATTCATTATCACATAAAAACCTAAAGAAACCCATGATCATTAACCTTAAAAGTAGTATGAACAACCATGAGGAATGGATAAGGGTATGACATCAAGAGGATTTATTGATTCTTTGAATTTTATTTTGTATTTTCATTAGTCTCATATTTGATATATTCATAATTATACTTTTTAACTATGAGAAATACAATAATATCACTTTATTATGACATTAGAAGAAACGCTAAACATGCTTGAAGGTAGTCTTCTAACAAGGAACATATAATAATAGTTAATTAATTCAAAAAAAAAAAGATAACCATTATTGGAGTATCATTGGAAATACATGTAACCAATGTCTAATGATAGGGTAATTCCAAGAATTATATAGTCACTTTGACTAATTTCATCATGTGGCTAAACAGACATATGGTCCATGCTTGAAGGTGCACTATTGATGAAGTCAGCATTGGTTATGAGACTATAAAGACATATGATCCATGCTTGAAGATGTTCTGCTAACCAATGATCAAGGATAATAACCTTTAAAATATAATTATTAATTAATTATTCTAAATTCCCAATTTATCTTTATGTGGTAATCTTGTATCAACATGGTGGTTGGTAGGAACCATGGTGCTATCCTTAGGAGATACAATGTGAAGTCATTGGTAAAAGGATTAGACTTGGTTTGGAATCCTATGGATGGGTATAATGATCAAATTAACCATGCATAACACTCAGGATTCATTGTTCCCATGGTAAGGCACCTGATGAGTGGCGAGGTACCCCTACACTCAACCATACGAATACAAGCATTATACGCGTGATCCGGTCAAACTCCACAGACTAAGTGCCTATATGCCTTATGGAACACTTAAGGTTAATCGTTCATTGTCTTCCCAGACTTACTTGTATTTTTCACGGTTGTATGGTTAAGTAAGTCTAAGGTATATGATTTCTATGTCTTTTCTGTTTTATCTCCTATACTAATGAGGTGAAGGATGAAGAGACTAATTAACTAACTTTAACTAACTAAGCCTTAATTAACCTAGCATTAGTATCCGTTCCCACTTTCTATTCACACCCTGAACCAATGCAACTTTGGTTACCAAATGCTATTCCTTACTGGGATCACCAAGCGTAATGCATGTGCTCGAAGCGGTCGTACTGAATGCACTTAACTAGGAGAGAAGGGTTGAGAGAGATTTAATTGACTAATAAAGCATTTAAATGATAAAAAATAAATAGCTATAAATAAAGTCCTATTTAGCCTATTCCATGCACTGCAAGGTTTATCCAAGAAGTTCATCTTTATTTCAGTACACACACTTGTGCTCAGGTACAATATTTGCTCGAATAAAGATTCGTTCACTTTGGAGCTTCTACTATGGGCACATGGAAATTATTCTATCTCTGGAGAGGTAAAACTGCTAGAGTTTCACTATGGTCTAGGCCTAGATTGAGAAACAAGGGAAAGCCACATCTTATTTATAGATTTGATGGTGCACTGCGATATCATGTACGTGATATCGTAGGGGAAGACGCAATATCACGTACGCGATATCGTGGGGGATGTGATATCGTGGCAGACGCGATAGCGTGGCCCATGTGATATCACGTTTCATCATACCATCATGACTGAATAAAAACTCATCCTAGAGTTTCTTACAAAATACTGGGAAGGTATGGGATTATTGACTTAAATGGAACTAATGGTGAATGGGATGACATGTGAATGGATCATCATTGCAAGACAAGACAAAACATGTGTTCATGACAACAAGAATGAACACCTTATACATTTGACATTAGGCCTTATTTGGCAGCTGAGAAAGAGAGAGAGAGAGAGAATTTTTGCTGCTGCCAACGCCAAGATTACACCTTTCATTGTCCATTCGTAAGCGTGCAATCCATCTCGTTCTTTGCATAGCTTCTTCAGCACCGCTCCATTCCAAGTGTTCCTTCCAGATCCAATCCATTGTTGCATGATTGCCATCTGCACACACAACACAGTCTTTATATTAGCAAGGGTAAATGAATCATAATGTAGTTGATACCTTGCTTCGGTGAAAGGTCCATTGGCTGAGTTGTGGTATGGCTAATACAGATCTGGAGAGATCATAGTGGTGACTACCGAAGGTGTAGGGGTTAGGAGAAAATCAAAAAAATTTGGATCTGGATCCCCATGACTAAGAGCGAACCTTTGGTAGCAATAGAATGGAGAAAGAATAAAGAACAAGAAATATGGAGAAAAAGAGACAACTATAACGTCAATGAAATGGATGTCAAGATGGAAATGAACAAAGCAAAGTGGATTACAAAAATGTTAAGGGAAAGAATTTAATTGATGCACCAAATAGGAATGTCAGTGGGTCCTCCCCAAAGTAGGCTCATGCCCTTAATGCCTTGACAAACCCACATTCAAAGAGTTCATAGGCTCTGGGAATGTCATTTGGAATAAGATTTAAAGCCTTAACCACAAGAATTTACCAAAAAGAAAATAATGCATCAACCAAAATATACACTAATGATACAACTGGCAATGAGATGAACAATGGAGAGAAGGGTGGAGAGAAGAGAATGGAATGGAGTCCCAAGAACAAGGTGGTGTATAGACCCTTGTGTATTTCATGGTTAATATGACTTAGTAGATCCCATTCTAGGTCCAGCCTCAAACAAACCACATCCAATGACTTCACATTAATGCATTTGGCCAATCCAGCCCCTTGAAGTAACAAGAATGCCTTCCCAAAGAGCCACCACCATTCTGGCGAAATGAAGGAGGAGAGAATGGGAAGCAATAAGGGCCTTAGTTAGAGGGAACATTTTTATTTTAGTTCCATAACTAGTGCTTGTAGCTCAAATGATTATTTCTTCTAAGGGATGTGCTTCGAATTCTCACTATTTTTTATGTGTTTATGCATGAGAACCACACCATGCAAAGACTTATTTTTATTTACTCAGCCTCCCGATAATTGAATAACATCAAAACGGTAAGAGAACTCAAGAAGAAAACATCGAAGCACCCAAGAGAATGGCCAACAAAAATGCATCAAGTTCCCTTGAAGTCACACCTTTTTCAAGCCTTGAGTCCTTCCTTAGTTTGAGAAATACCCAGTCACTAATTCGTTATAGTTCTTATTTAAAAAGGGATTATACATTTCTAATCCAAGAGAGACCATAGAAATTTGTGGATGTATGGATGAAGTGAACACATTTCCTGATATATCAAAAGAACCATACCTTAGTATCAACATCATAACTTAAAGGTAAAAACCAAACATTAGCAATCAATAGAAACATAGTTCATACCATCATTAAGAACACTTATTGGTGAAAAACTTACAAGATGGATAACACACACACAAAGAAATGAAAAAGGTATAAATGATGTTGTAAAACAAAAACAAGAAAAGTTAAAGAAATTCCTAAAACAAAAATGTATAAAACAAAAATGTGTAAAACAAAAACTTAAAAAGAACTAAGGGCCCCAAATGATTAGCATAGGTGGCCATCTCCCCCATGACTGAATGGAAAGGGAGAGATCTGAAATAATGAACACCTATTTGAATTTCTTAAAAGTGTCCAACTTATCCTGATTGTTGTTTTCAGGTTAAGGGGTAGAAGTCAGTGATGCTCATACTCCAATGTATCTATGCCTTCGTTTCGGGCATGAGTTATTCCCCCAATTCATTCCATGGATGCTGGTGGGTTGCTCTTTTGATTAGCTATCAACCACGGGGTGTCCACTTGTTGTGTGGTTGCTACATACATACACCTTTGTATCAGAGTTTCTAGGGCACACTAGTTGCATGTAGGAGATGCTGAGCATTCCTCCATGTCATCACCCAATGAGTCACTGTATGTGATGCATGGAACTTTCTTCTTCTCAATCTTTCCATAAATGTTTACCTTAGATATTTCCAAGGAAAGATCGCGAATCCCTAGGCATGTGTCTATTGTACTCAGCCATGCCCTTCCCATTATAATTGGGAAGTCCCCNAGAACCTGAGTCAAGAAGAGCCTTATGAGGTTCATTCCTAGTGACTTGGAGGTAGATTAAGGGACTTCTAGGGTTAGAGAGTTTCTTGGGAAGGTGGCCTACCTTGATCCAGTCAGTAATGGTATGTGTTAACATAACCGTATGCATTGAGCTCTGTTGTTGGTTTGAAGGGAGCTCCAAAGCCTTATGTGTTGGAGGACTGTACACAGTCTCAACTGCTTGTGGTTGTGAGAACTTGTTTGGGATTTTGGTTCTGAAGAAAGGTCTTCTCTTCTTGTGGTTGTCAGAACTAGCAGTGAGTTAAAGGTTTACAACTCTCGTAGCATTACATTGCTACGGTTGAGTGGGGAGTTCCCCTTGCATTGTTGGAGCAAGAGGTAGTGGAACTACCAGCATAAGAGAGGTGGATGGATTCGAAGGATGGTATGCATGTGGTGCATCTCCTCGAGGAGAAGGAGTCCTTCTAAAATACTCCCAAACTTGGTAGTAACGTTGTGGGGTTGCGTGACCCATAGAGTCACTTGGAGAAACCGGTTGCTACACATAGTAGCCATATGGGTCTGGTTGCCGGTAAGGGTATTGTTGTCTAGGCGATGACATCCCCCATGACTACAGGTGTTTCCACTACTGATGTTGCCCGATAGGTTGTGGTGGAGTTCCACTTGGATAATACGTTAACGGTTGGTGGAACTGCCTTAGGTTACCTTGGGAATAAGGTAACCTTCTGGGTGCTTGTCGTCTGTTAAGTCTTGGGTTGAGTGCATACACCCCGGACTCTTGCATATGTGAGATTATTGGGCCACATCCCTTAGGATGGTCATATTGGAAAATCTCACATCCATCGTCATTGTCTATGTCAGAATCCACAACCTCATCGGTGATATTCATTTCTCCCTTACCCTTGTCACGTGCATGGCCTGAATTTCTCCGCTTTTTCTTATCATGGTCACTACTTCGTTCCTTCTTAGACTCCTCTACAATTTTTAGGACAATTTCAATTTTACTATCTAAGGAGCTCCACATTTCATCTACCTTAGCCGATACTTCCATTGTTAGCTTTTGAAGTAGCAAGGTTTTTCTATTCACCAAATCTTTGAGTGGTGACTCATCCTCTTCATCGCAGAATCTCACTCCCTTATTTCGGAGGCAAGGATCGTGGTTATATTCTTCCACACTTTCTCTTTTCTGTAGCTCCCCTTCTTCTTTAGGTACTTGCTCCAACAATCTATGAACTTCATGGGATCTAAGTTCAGATAATCTCCCTTGGGCATATGTCCCAAGGGTTCTCCTAGTTTCATGTCTTAGCCCATCTACGAGGTGGCGAAGTTGATCCCATTGTGCGTAACCATGGCCCAGGAAATGATGTAGCAATGCATAATATCAGTCCATGGTAGCATCCAAGGGTTCATGATTACCCTGCTTCCATCCTTGGATCTGCTTACGCAAGTTAGACACTCTTGAGTACGTTTGGTATTTATCGTTGAACAACTCTAACATCGTACTTCATCTCCTAATGGTTTTCGGCTCTAAGGACCAGTACCAACTCTCTGCTTCCTTTATGAGTGTCTTAGGAAATAACTTTAACTTCTGCCACTTTTTTTCTATGTTCTACAAGGTGTAGGCATCGTGGAATTCCTGTAAGTGATTTTGCGGATTAGCATTGTATCCCCATTCAAATCGTGAGATGTTATTCATATCCAATCTCTTGATCCGACTATCTTTTTGATGCCTTGTAGGTATTCTCACTGCCTCCGTAATATCTAACATACTTCAGGTGGCAAGTAGGGGTTCGTCATGATCATATCTTTCATGACATCTATGATGCCTATGTGGTTCCCTACTTTCCCTTCTATGCCTTGACTCTCTAGACTACCCTCATTCTCTCTTTTGACTCTCTCGTCAAGGTCTCTCATTTCGCTTATCCTTATCCTCACCGTTATGCTCTCTATGACTACATCCTGATGTAGAAGGAGAGGGTGAATGATGTGATGAAGGAGAAGAAGAAGGAGAACCATCGCCATGATGATGTTTCTTACCTTCTCTTTGATGGCTACGACCATGATCATGATGACGATCAGGATGCCTGTCCCTATCATGTGTTTTTGTTCCCTTGGTGAATAGTTGGTGTTCATGGGGATCAGAACTAGGGTTGTGTATCATGGAGCATAGGTTTTGATACCCCACCTCCTCACTATTGTTAGGAGGAGGAACATCCTTTGATGGAGAACCTGTTATAATTGGTTCACCATCTCTAATTCTGCTTAGGACGTGCGGGACCCCTTTGCCCTTCAACAATGTATGGTGGCTCTCTTGCCTTGAGTCCCTTAAATGTTGTGCAGTTGTGGGATGGTAATCCCTTATGTAAAAATCACCTATAACGTATTCAACATATAGCTGTGTCATGCCTATCTGTGCCAGAGCATGGAGGAGCATGTTGGGGACTACACGATCTAGAGGTAACACCATGTTACCTTGCAAATCTCACCAACGCACTTGTTCATCTTGATGGAGGATAAAGGTGAAATCGGGTATATACTCATCGTGATGAGTATATACCACCTGATACTATTGAGGAACTAGCGGTTCTTAGTTATGCATGTTAGACTGCCGACTATTTCTTGTATGATCCCTAGGTGATGAAGTTCTCTTATGAGAAGAAGAAGAAGACATTGTGTCTTATTCAGTGTGCTGATTAACCGTTATATAATTTTTTGTTTAATTAACCCTAAGGGTTTTTTTAAGCTCCCAACGATGTGGATAATTTCCTATGTTCTACTTAGTGCACAAACAACTTAGTCCCCGGAAACGGTGCCAATGATGAGTGGCAAGGTACCCCTACACTCAACCATACGAATACGAGCATTACACATGTGATCCAGTCGAACTCCGCAGACTAAGTGCCTATATGCCTTATGGAACACTTAAGGTTAATCGTTCGTTGTCTTCCTAGACTTACTTGTATTTGTCATGGTTGTATGGTTAAGTAAGTATGAGGTATATGATTTTTATGTCTTTTCTATTTTATCTCCTATGCTAATGAGGTGAAGGATGAAGAGACTAATTAACTAACTTTAACTAACTAAGCCTTAATTAACCTAGCATCAGTATCTGTTCCCACTTACCATTCACACCCTGAACCAATGCAACCTTGGTTACCAAATGCTATTCCTTACTGGGGTCACCAAGCATAACGCACGTGATTGAAGCAGTCATACTAAATGCACTTAACTAGGAGAGAAGGGTTGAGAGAGATTTAATTGACTAATAAAGCATTTAAATGATAAACAATAAATAATAATAAATAAATTCCTATTTAGCCTATTCCATGCACTGCAAGGTTTATCCAAGAAGTTCATCTTTGTTTCCATACACAAATTTGTGTTCAGATACAATATTTGCTCAAATAAAGATCCATTCACTTTGGAGCTCCTACTGTGGGCACATGGAAATTATTCTATCTTTGGAGAGGTAAAACTGGTAGAGTTTCACTATGGTCTAGGCCTAGATTGAGAAACAAGGGAGAGCCACGTCTTATTTATAGATTTGGTGGTGCACTGTGATATCGCGTACGTGATATTGTGGGGGATGCGATATCGTGGCGGACGCGATATTGCGTATGCGATATCGTGGCCCATGTGATATCACATCCCATCAGCACCCCATGTTCCATTTTCTATAAATATTTCTTACATCATTTTATCTCATTGTTATGTATAATTATGGATTTGATAATATTGTGTAGCATAGTGTAGAATTCTAGCTATGGAGATTCATATATGTATTGAAATAATGAGATGACTCCTATATAATTCCTTGAATGCCCAGCTATGCCTATAGAAGTGGTTATACAAGGAGATTAAGGGTAGGAGCCTAGTTTAGATAGGATCCATTTGTATAATTCTTATGAATCATGTTTGTGAGCCAATCCACATCATATTAATAATTATAACCTATTACTAGCTCCAGTTACTTTAATAAAATATACTTATTCTTGATGTATAGTTTTCTTTGCCTGAGGATCTTATTATTCTTCATTTTTAGCCAATTTTAACTAAAATTACCTATATCCAAGCATCATTCTTTAGACAAGTACTTTCTAATAAGCATTATGATCCCTCAGGAGTCAACAACCATAACAATTTCTTCAAAATCAATGTAAAAATTTAAAATTTTCTAAGGATGGTATCATAGCTAAGATATCATATTAGCTATGATTTCATATGTATGACACATTGTTATACATTTTTATATATACCCATCACCATTATTTATTTGGACATATTTCCTCTCAAACACATAGGAAGTTCACGTAATATTTGTGGTAGAGAAAATTCTAAGAGCTATATCTTCCTCACAGTGAGCTCAATTTCAAGAATTTTTAAATCTTTAAATTCTTGAATTTGACCTTTTTATGGTGGGGGAAATGTTCATCATTGAAAAATTTTTAGATGTTACTTGTTATAACTGATTTTATTGATTTAGGAAGTGGTAATTATTCTTGAATAATTTTAACATTCTCAATGATGATTATGCTAAATTTTAACCCAATTTTATTATATTTTTTAATTCATGATTTTTTCAAAATGATTAAGTATCAATAATTTGCACCTTATAAATATTGTGTAAAATGACTTATGTATGCATATGATTAGATAAGGAACATTTTTTTCACTATTCAATTTTGATTTGTATTTTTCAATTGGGTAATTTGTGTAAAATAATAAGTCTTACAATCTATTGATTTCAACAATGAATGATTTTTCTTGTATGGATTGAAATAACTAATTGAATAAATTTTTGTAAACTTTCTTTGATTTTTTTTACCTACTCTAATTTGGGGCTTTTTGCTATAATGATGAGTTTTCAACTTTGAATTATGATTATGTTTGAAATTGATCCTTATTTATAAATTTTATTGAAACCCAAAATTCTTTGAGGGGTTAAGAATAAAAATAAAATTTTCTAGAAGCTTTTAAAATTTTTTATAATGATCCTAATGATTATAGATGGCTCCAAAGAGAAACCATACAGCTAGAGGTCCATCACATTCTCCTTAGAAGAGGCCTAGAGAAGAAGGAGCTAGAGGAAGTGAAAGAAACTAGCCATAAGTAGTGGAGTAGGAGTAGTAGTACTCCATATAATAACCAACACCACAGACATGGAAATTTGCATAGGTGGAAGATTCATTGCCACTAGCTCATAAAATTTACCCTCTTGAAATATTATATGATTGTAATTAGTGATACATCAATCACATTCATAGTCATCATGAAATTGAATTTTGGTTCATTTTTTTGGAGTTTTCCTCAATAGAGATGCATGAGCAGTTTCATGCATCATCATTCTAGCCCACAAAATCTACTAATGTTTATTGTTACATAGGATAAACCTATCAATTTTAGCATAAGATGTAATATGATACTACTATAAAAATAGAAGTGATAGTTTCGTATGCGGTAGATGTCATTGTACAAGCATTAAATCCTTCAAATGTTGGTAGTACCACAAACTAAATCTCTATCAACTTGGACATAGATGCAAGAAATCTTTGGTTGGAGAGAGCATATGGAACCAAAGGTAAGGAATATACTAAATTAACACTTACTAAAAATATTTACTTTAAGATCGATACACATCATATCTATTGTACAAAGCAACTTAACAAAATTTCCACATATTCTACTAGCAAAAGTGCCATTTTTAGTAGCAAATAGTAAGAAAATATGGATCATTTGATTTTTATTTAAGTACAAAGGAGATAAAAATAGAATAAGTATAGGAAGCCAACACTTCCATTTTGTTGTTTAATAAGAAAATTATGTAGACATGCTAGTATTTTAGGCTACATAAATTATTCACTAAAGAAAGTCTAGAATGCTTCATATGCAGAAATTTGAAAACCAGTACTAGCCAAAAAAGATTAAGTTAAGAAAACTCCAAGCATTAAGGTAGCAACAACATTAAAACTATTAATTAACATACCAGCCATAAGAATTAAATAATTAGGGCCAAGTTCTTTTTCACTAGCAACTAGAACAAATAACTATAGGTTTGCAATGAGTCATTTGTAATAATTGGCAAAAAATGTGAGCTAGAAGACAAGGGATATGTTCAACATGTTTAGAGTAAAGAAAAATCAGAACCAACTTGTAGTTTTAGTTGATTCAACTAGTTAAACAAATTTCTATTCACTCCACTAAGAAAGATTGAACACAACAAATTTTAGGCAATGTTACATCATTCTAAGTAATACTTGATATAAGAGAAGGTATTATTGTGATGGTCATGTAATATTAAGAAGAGCATGAAGTTGTAGAGTTCATTACAGAGCATATTAAGAAAGCATTTAATGTTCCTATCATACCTCCTACTGACTTCACTAGAATTTAAGATGTTGAAATAATGGTTGATGTCGTAGAAAAAGGAAAGAATGTAATGACTACAAAGAAACATGAAGATGCATTACATAGGTTGATTTAAATAGGGTAGATCATGTAAGATATTTCCAATATCCTTGATGATATCACTAGTGCATAATCTAAATTGAACTCAATTAAGGATAAGTTAGAAATTACAGAGACAAGGCTACAATACATTAAGTTGGAAGTCCATAGATTGCAAAATGAATAAGCCCAATCTAGAATTTAAAAATAAGATCCTAATAACTATGTAGCACCATAGAATTTAGAAAAATTTAGAATAGAGTACTTAAAATAGCTAATTTCCAAGCAACAACAATTTAGAAATAGAAAGGAAAAAGATAATATTTAATGCCTCAACTGCTAATGCCAAGATATATGCACATGCTAAGGACATTATTGCTTTAGAAGAGGAGAATATAATGATTACCATGGATAATAGAAGGATAACCAATGTATAAAAGAGAAGAATTATCTAGAGGACGACTTGAAATAGTTAAGGAACTAGTTTGTCAAGATTAATATAGAAGTAAAGCAATTGACCAAAGAGAACAAAACCTATCAATGGAAGAAGTTTGTGTTATAGAATAAAAATATACCATTTAAAGTATAGCATGGTAAAATAAGACCAAGAAGCATGAAAAATAGGTAAACAAAAATAAGATCTAGATGACAAAGGAAAAATTCAATGATGCTATGCAACAAATGCTTTTTTGAAAATCCATTTTGAATAGCCTTACATTGATCCATCAAGTTGAAATGAAGGGTGAAAAGCTCTATATAGAAGACATGACTTAGTATATGGAATTGGCCAAATTTAGATATGAAAATTTGGTCATGTTAATAGTGGATAGGCCATGAAATGAATTAGAATAAAAACTATCACAAATGTACCTATTATATGAAAAAAATCTTAAAGGAAAAAATAAAGTACATTAAATGCTTCATATTGCTAATCTAGAACTACAAGTAGTAAAAGCAAGCTATTATGATTAAAATAATGAAGTACCCAATTTATCCAAAGAATGAATGATTACCAAAACTTGCAAAAATTGGTTAAAGCATTTGATATGGAGAGGAATAAGTTTGTAGGTTGTTATGTTAAGGTCTATTGGTAATTTTCTTAGTCACATGTCCTTGGACAATGCTTATTACAAAGACCTTTGTTCATTTACCTTGGATAGTTAATGGCCTAAGGACTAATGAGGAGAAAGTGAGATCTTTATTGTAATATTTCAGCATGAAGATGATTGCACTTGGAAAATAGTATTAGAAATCACCAATGCCATAAGAACTTTTACCACCACACACATGAAAACCTACATTAGCATGTTTCATAATTTTATTAATGTTTTTTCAAATTTTTTCATTGATATTAAACAATATAGTTATGTTTTGTAACTTGCTCAAACATAGATGTGGTACTTTGAATCTGTTAATTGATGAATATTAAATGTTTGTATGTTGAATGTTTTTTTTTATTTGTACTACTCCATAATTTTTTAAGCAATGATGTCTTGCTTTTGTTTTAACTTAATGATGAGTTTTTAGTCAACTATGGGAATATGATAAATCATCTAAATTTGTTAACTATGATATCATAGGTTAATCTATGATGTTACAAATAGAATCTAGATTATCTTGGTCATGCATATGAATACCAATTAGTTGCAATGAAAAACACTAGTTTTTGATCAACACTTTACCCAAACTCTTATAGTTTATTTTTGCAAAGTTAGAAATAGTTGTGAATGCTTGCACTATAATTGTAAATATTTTTATGGCATCTTTATTTAAGTGAAGAATACTTGGACATGCTTCATGAATAGAAATAAAGATTGATATTTTTCATAACCATTTAGTAAATTGATAAAGGTGTACATTTAATTTTTATTTATATTTCCTTGATATTTACATTTGCAATGTATGATAATAAATTAGTAGAATATGTGTAACTAGCTTCAAGTGCAATGTATAATCATGTGGTAGTCTAGTAGTAACAAAGATTGATTTGCTTAGTAGTAGGTTGATTAGTAATCCTAGTGATGGTTATTCCATCTTAGGGCATGTACAATAGACTAGGATCAAATGCTTATCATTGCTTAGCTTCTTATATTTATTACTTATTAGTTAATAGATTTAGCATTTGATAGTCCATTTTTTATTCTTTAGTTATGCACCATGAAAACTAAACAATATCAGTACATCATATGTCTTCCTATGAGTTAAACCATGTGCTTTGGCTAGCACTAACTCTAATAAGAAGATAATGATCATGAACTTCATATTAGCTAGATATAGTCTATATAATCTCATCCATGAATTATAATATGGTCATGTGCGTGTGCTTGTGACTTATATGGTTGGGCATTGGGAACTCTTGATACTCATTACATATCATATTTATTATCATTCAAGAAAAGAAAGAAGAAGAGGACCTTTCTTGAAGATCATTCTCCATTGTTGAATCTTATGAATTACTTATGGTTATAGGCTTAAAAATAATTTCAAGTTAAAGCAGATGTTTCTTAGCCATTTAAGAATCCAACAAAGCCTTTCAATAGTAAGTTCTATCATAAATTTGTTTAGCACTTGGAGTGAAAGTACTAGCTTCTAATATTTGGCCATTTTGGGATACTTTTATTGCTTTTGGATTGCAACACTAGTCTTGCTTAGATTTGACATGATTTCATGATTGATTTTGATATTTCTATTACACCATAGGTTTACTATGTTTTGATCATGACTTTTGGTTTACTCATAGATACAACATGATCTCATCATAAGTTGTGATGTTGTAAAAAAAAAAAAAGATCACTATTTTAACATACCATGACTTTGTCTTAGTCATGATATTATAGCACAAGTCAGTCATGACTCATAGTTTGGACAAAAATTGAAGAGAATGTGTTAAACCCTAAAATTGGTAGTTTTTAAATTTGAATTACATATTGTTAATTATTTAATTAGTGTTTAATTAATGTTTATTTTAGTTATTTTAATTTATTTTATTATAGTGATGAATATTAGTTTATTATTATTAGATTATTATTAGTTTATTAGTTTTTATGTACTAAAGACTCAAACTAGAGGCACATGTTTTGTTCCTAGGTAGCCATGTGGTGGCAATTGAAGAATCTAATTCCTTGATCTATACTGGTATTATGTTTTCTAGTTTTTGGTTTTTTTTTTCTGTAGTAGTAATAGGAATGCACATTGAGGATTTATGGCAGTGATGGAGTTGCAACTTGGATGTTGGCATTGCAATGTGGATATGCTACTTCATCAACCACATTCTTTGACCATGCAACTGTAGTTGTTTTCTACACGTTCCTACAATCGTTACCTATGCAAGTGGTGGTAGTGGACATTACGGTGGATGTTATAATGAATGTTACCTATGTAGGTGGTGGTGGTGGATGTTACAATGGATGTTACAGTGGATGATATGTGTTGGTAGTAATTGCCATGGCCATTACACAAAGGTGGTGGCTCGTCATGTGCTAGGCTAGTCCTTATAAGTTCCTTGGCTAGATGCAATAGAGGAGAGGGAGAATATAAAAAAGGATTTGAAGAAATAGAGAAAAGAGACTATTGAGAAAACCACACTAGATTAGAATTTTTTTTGTGCACAAAATTGTGAAGGAAGAGTGTTGATGCTTTGTGGCAATTAACAACCAATAATGTTTTACGATTATGAAGTTGTTGCACTATGGAGACAATACAACAGGGTTATAAATTAGGTGACATCTCCTTTGTAATATTCCTTTTTTCTTATAAATTTATTTAAATTTAGTTTGGTTTAATTGATTGTGTTCATCTGTGAACTTAATGTTAAAAGTTAAGATGAATATTGTTGATTTTACTTATGGGTGACAACCATAAGTGTGGTGTTCCTAATTAAACCTAGATCTAATCATTGGTTTTATGCCTTGATGATATTTTGACTTTAAATCATTCCTCCATGGGATATCACTCAAGGGTCAGTCATAGATGAGGTGATAATTTCTACAGTGAAGGAACTGAAGATAAATATTAAAGGTATCTAGCACTAAATTTTGCTTGGCTCATCAATTTTGCACCGTTTCTGGGGAGGTTGACAAAGTTAATCATCATCAAGACATCTATATGTTTTAATTTCATTTTGTAATTTCATATTTCAGGTACATTTTATTTTATTTTATTTTGTATATTTTATTTTATGTTTCTTTTATTTAAGTAGTTTGAGAAATGGCTTCTTTTACTTGTTTTTCTTACATTAAAAAATCCAAAAATAAGGAAAAATCCCAAGAATCAACTCCTCTTATCATACAACTAGCTAAAATTGTTTAAAATGTTTCAATTAAAGCTATGATAGTAGGAGTTATTAAATTAGTTTATAAATTCTTAAGAATGGTAGCCCATGAATGTGCCAACAAAGAATGCTCTTGTTAAATAAAATGAACAAAGTAACCAAAGAAACCAACACAAATTCAACCTTCTATGAGCATTCTTAGCCTTTATAAACATACAAAAGTCACTCAAAAACAAGACTAAGAGGAACCAATACAATCAAGATATGATTTTTCTTCTCCTTTGACAACACAAAATTCCAAAGAAAAAATAAAACATAATTTTTCCATATTTGTTAATCCTCTATTTGATATTCCAAGTACATCCATGAGTTCAACCATGGGGGCAAGGTCTCAAAATTTAAGTACTACCCCAATATCAACTTATGTAACCAAAATTAAAGGTATCACCCAACTAGTGATTACTTTGAATTTACAAATTCCACCATGAGTGTCTATTTCTATACCAAACCCTATAGTATCCTCAATAGTAACCTCTACTTACACCATGGGATCATATTCACATCATACACCTCCCCCATTTTCCTTAGGTTCAATTCCTCTCTTCTTTGGTAGTTTGAGTTCCAATGTTCCAATTGGTCAGCCCTACCCAAGACAAACCCGTGGGGAGTTATTGTATAAAAGAACATCCATTATACCTTAGGGATCATTAGTTTTTCCATAAGGAAGAGATGTAGAGGTTAAACATATTCATTTATTACCTATCTTTAAAGGAACAAATGATTAGGATCTGATTATCCACATAAGAGAATTTCAAACAACATTAACCATGTTAGCACCTCAAAGTAAGGATAGAACTAAGATGATTGCCTTTAAATAAACCTTAAAGGACCAAGCTGATTTTTAGCTGCAAACACTTAGAACACAAATTAGTTCATGGGATGAATTTAAGAATTTTTTTCTACAAATATTTCTTTCTAATGATAGGTTGTATCCATTAAGGAAGCAATTAATGAGTTTTATGCAACATGAGGATTAAAACTATGAGAATACCTTTGATAGATTTAAAGGATTATGGTTAAAACATTCAAACCATGGATTTCCAAGTCATTAGTTAATTCAAATCTTTATAAAAGGCTTATTACCTTATTGTAGGAAATATTTTGACTTTGCATGTGGAGGAAATATTTTAAATATGACCTTGGAAGATGGTTGGAGAATTGTAGATTCATTAGTAGATCAAAGTAAACTTTGGACAAAATCCAATATTATGTAAGGCATAACTCAACAAATAGAATAGTTAAATAAAAAAGTGGATGAGTTGACACGATTAATTACAAAACAAGCTCATGAAATTGAAGGAGAAATGTGCAAAATTTGTGGTAATCCCTAACAAGACCAAGCAACTTGCTTAGCCTTGTTCTATTGTCAAGAAGAAATGCAAGAGTCAGTAAAGGCTTTTCAACAATTTAAGAGCCAACGAACAATGCACTTTCCTCAATGATCATTTTACCAACAAAAATATCCTCAATAATATTGTCAAAGTAACTTTAGGTCATTTAAGAATCCAACTATTGAATTCTTGGATAAAATCATCCAAAGCCTTACTTCACAAAAGAAAGTAGACAATTCATGAGTGAGACTAGAAGAATATTTCAGGACTTAATGAAAAATAAATTACCATCCCAACTTGAACCAAATCCTACATATCAAGGAAAGGGTAAAGAGTAATTACATTCCATCACTACAAGGAGTGGAAAAACAATTAAACCTAAATCCAAAAAGAAGGTGAAATTTTAGGAGGTAGGGACACAAGAAGAAATTTAGCAACAAATATTAAATTAGGGAGATCAACCAACTAGGGAAAAAGAACAATCATTAATCTCTAGAAAACTAGTTTTACCTTCTTTCCCTAAATGATTACAAGAGTATTTTACAACTAAAGCCCATCTTGAAAAAAATATTTAGTGAATGACATTTGCATATCCCTTTAGAACAAGTAGTAAAAGACACACTTCATTACACCAAACACTTAAGGGAATTATGAACTAGGAGAAGAAAGGAAAAAATTCCTAAATAGGTTTATTTGATTCAAAATATTTCTCATCTTATACAAAATGATGAGATTCCAAAATACCAAGATCTTGGAGTTCCTACCATCCCAATAAAAATAAATGGCTAAGTAATTAAAAATGTCCTATTGGATTTAAGAGCCAAAATTAAAATCATGCCTCTTGAAATGGCTAGGTCACATATGCAAGATATCAAAGGAGTAAACATGACAATATTATTGGCTTATGGTTCAAATGTAAAACCCATATGAATAGTAGAGGACTTGATAATCGAGGTAGAAAAAGGAAATACCCAATTGACCTTTTTGTTTTGGAAGTAAAATAACTTGATTATTTTCTTATTATATTAGGTAGACCTTGGTTAGCAATAGATGATGTGGTAATTAATTGTAGATTTGGACAACTTCAACTTTTCTTTGCCAATCTTACTTTTATACTAAATATATATGATAACGTAAAAGGAGATCATTTAAATGTAGACTTGAAGGAAGCAAGAATGCTTTACACTTTACCCACTTCAACAATGGCACAAGATAGGGAAACCTTAGTGTCAAATAATTTTGAGGAAGGGCCTTTAGATCCCTCAACTAAGGAACAACAAGATCTCCTTGGCTAGATTTTGAATTTGAGTTTAGGGAATATTGGAAAAATAATTCAACCAACAAATAAAGATTCCTTGGATCTTAGAGAACTACCTAGTACAGTTAAGTATGTTTTTCTATATCATAATAAACCATTAATAATAAATTTCTAACTTACTAATGAGCAAGAAAAAAATTTATTAGAAGTTCTATGTAGAAAATCTAAGACATTTGTGTAGAGNCAAATTTATTAGAAGTTCTATGTAGAAAATCTAAGACATTTGTGTAGAGTTATGAGGACCTTCACCAAGGAAACTCATCCAACATCTACCAACATCATATCTATCTAGAGGACAATGTAAAACTAGTAAGAATTCCCCTAAGATGAATTAATCTAAATCTTAGAACAAATTTTTAAGGATGAAGTTTTAAAACTTTTGAAAGAAGGAATAGTTTATCCAATTGTTGATAGTGAATGGGTAAGTCCCATTACTATAGTATCAAAAAGGATGGAAACTGAAGAGTCTGTGTAGATTATAGAAGGTTGAACCAAAATACAAAGAAAATCCATTTTTCATTACCATACATAAATCAAATTCTAGAAAAAAAAAGGACATGAATATTATTGATTTTTGGATGAATAATTGGTTACAATCAAGTAGCCATTGCCCTTGAAGACCAACATAAAACAACCTTTACATGTTCTTATGGAAGTTTTGCTTATAAAAATATGCCTTTGGCCTTTATAATGTACTACCTACTTTCCAAAGAGCCATGATCTCAATATTTTCTAATATGTTAAAAGATTATGTTGAAGTTTTTATGGATGATTTTTCAATCTATGGGAATACTTATGATGAAACTTTACAACATCTTGAACATGTCTTAAATAGATGTATTGATAAACATTTAAAATTAAATTGGGAAAAGAGTCACTTGATGGTTATGAGTGGCATAGTATTAGAACATGTTATTTCTAAAGATTGAATAAGGATGAATGATAAGAAAATAGAGTCATATCTACACTTCTAGCTCCAACTAATTTAAAGACTCAATCATTTCTAGGACATTTTAGGTATTATAGAAGGTTTATCAAAGACTTTTCAAAAATTGCTAAACCATTATACATGCTCTTAGAAAAAGATGTTTCATTTTTTTGGACTAATGATTGTCAAGAATCATTCTTGAAATTGAAAAAATGAGTAACCATAGCCCATATGTTAAATGCACTTAATTGGAATTATCCATTTGATCTAATGTGTGATGCTAGTGACATAGTAGTAGGGGTAGTTTTAGAACAATACATTGATCATAAACTAGAAGTGACTTATTATGTGTCCAAAAGTTTAGACCAAGCCCAAGTAAACTATAAAACTACAAAAAAAAAAAGAATTATTAGCTATTTTATATGCTCTAGATAAATTTAGACATTATTTTATAAGATATAAAACTAGAGTATATACTGATCATTTAGCCATTAAATTCTTAGGTACCAAAAAAATAGAAAATATAGGAATAATGAGATGGTGGTTATTACTCCAAGAATTTGACCTAGATATTTTAGATAAAATAGGAAGGGAAAATGTAGTAGTAGATAATCTTTCAAGGCTAGAAACTACTAATGAGAATTGAACACAAGAAGTCTTTCATGATGAATTTCCTAATGAATAAATTTTTTCTACAAGAAAGCATCCTTGCTTTACTAATATAGCCAACTATCTAGCCACTATGAAAACCCCTACCAATTGGACTAAGGAAGAAAGGAAATCTTTCTTACTCACCATGTATAGGTACATTTGGAGTAGTCCATATCTGTATCAAATCTATAAGGATAACATAGCAAGGAGATGTGTGGCTAAGAATGAATAACAAGAAACTCTACAAATGTGCCATGATGATTTAGGGGGTGTCCACTTTAATAGCAAACATACCACTATCAAAATACTTCAAAGTAAATTTTATTGGCCCTCAATTTTTAAAGATGCACATAAGTATGTGCAAGAATGTGATAAATGTCAATGAATGGAAGCCATAACAAAAAGATGTGAAATGTTCTAAAAACAAATTCTAATAATAGAACCATTTGATATGTGGGGTATAGAAATTTTAGAACCATTTCCACCATCTAATGGATGTCAATAAATTTTGGTTTGTATTGACAATGTCACCAAATGGGTAGAAGAAAAGGACACCCTAGCAAATGATGTTAAGGTTGTTGTAGCATTTCTTAGAGAAAATATTTTAACATGTTTTGAAACTCCACGAGTGATCATTTGTGATCAAGGAACCCATTTTTTCAATAAAATCATGGAAAAATTCCTTAAGTTTTGTGATATTCAACATAAAATAGCTACTTCCTATCATCCTAAAACAAATGGCCAAGTAGATAATGTTAATAGAATTATCTTAAATATATTAACAAAAACTATATGTACTAAACTCAAAGATTAGTCTAAAAAATTGTAAGATGCACTTTGGAATTATTAGATTACCTATAACCAAAGTTTAGGATATTTACCTTATGAATTGGTTTTTGGTAAGTTATGTATATTACCTATTGAACTTAAATATCAATCTTTATGATTAGCCCAATAACTCAACTTTGCTAAAGACATGAACCAGGATGCTTGAATCAACCAACTTCACAAACTTGACAAAATGTGGCTACATGCTCTTGGCAAAAAAAAAAAAAAAAAAAAAAAAAAAAATTTAAAAAAAAAAAAAANAATGAGAACATTACATAATAAGAATATCTTTAAAAAAAATTTTCTATAGGTGATAAATTTCTTCTCTATAATATCAAATTACATAAATTTCTAGGTGATGAGCAGCGAGGTATCCCTACACTCAACCATATGAATATGGGCGTTCACACATGATCTGGTCGAATTTCGTGGATAGGCTAGTTGTGGTATCTAGATAGTTACACGTTGATCGAAATTCGCTATCTTCCCACCTAGACTAGTATTTTCTTTGTCATGTATGGTTTAGTCTAGAGTGAGGTGTCATATGTGATCCTAAACTAGTGCTACTCCTAGAGACAATGGAAAATAACTTTGTTTAAACTAATAAGCAATAAGAAATGAAGTATAAGCTAATGGGACATGGGAGGAAAGAGTCTAAGCTAGCCTAGGTGTGATGAGCATCCACTCCTTAATCACCCGTACACATCTTGGACCTCATGCATGACTACTACTGGGATTACCAAGTGCAGATCCTAGGTACACTACTGGGTTAGCAAGTAGTCACACTTAAATGCTCATGATTAAGTTGTACTCATTTCGTAGTTAACAACAAGAATAAAAAATGATGGTAAAGAAACATTAACTAAGAAAATAATAAATAATAATAATAATTAACAATAAAAATTAAAAAATTAAATCTAAGTGAATACTGCAATGATGAAGTAATCTCGATCTTTATTTCTGGTCATGTTCGCGTCCAAGTATGTCACACTCAAATAAAGGTGCTATACAATTATAAGCATCACACTGTGGGCATGCACCTGGAAAATATTCTAACTCCTATGGAAACAAAATGCAAGGGCTTCGCTACAACTACTAGAAAGGTACCTAAGTGTGGCAGAGGGCAACTTATTTATAGGCTAAAATAGGCTCTATGTAAATGGGGCCACGTTGATGCATGGAGGGATGCATCGATGAGGCCGCGTTGATGTGGTGATGTATATGGGGCAGCGTCGACATGGCCATGTATACAGGGCACCATATATGTGGCCTAGTCAATGCATGAACTGCTTAGCACTTCATCATACCCCCATGACTAAATAACAACTCGTCCTCAAGTGAAAGAAAGTGAGGAAAATGCTCAATTGAATACACAGTGGATAGGTATGGGATTATTGACTGACTAGATATTTATTCATGCCATACTGGAGGATTAAAAAAAATTTGGACATAGACACAAAAGACAAAACTTTTGGAACTCATGGGGTTCGTGGTAGTGGTGGCTCCTACATGGGTGCCTTTCCTTTGTTTTGTGCATTAGGCTTCTGAGATTGACACCATTGAAGAAGCACATGATGTTTCTCCTCTTCTATTTGAGGATTATGAGTCGTCCATGCTAATGTTCCAATGTTTGATGGAGTCGACACTTTTCATGGACACGGTAGCTACAAGAACACTTGATTGGCCTTAACATGCCATGTTGCAAATAACTATTGTTCCTCTTCATAGGCTTGGGCCCTAACTTCTCCTCCCTTTGCTTGGATAGATTATGTAGTAACAGGATTTTCATGATGGATGCTGAATGATTGCCTTCTGCTCTGCATGTTCTGCATGAGGTCCTTGGCCTCTGCCTCCCCCAGGTTGTTTAGTTGCACCTTGAGAAGATCCTCCTTGTTGTCTTCTTTTAGGGGCCATCTATAATCACACAAAGATCAATTGTTATTAAGGTTATTGATTTTTTTTTGATGATTTCATACCTTACTCATTGCCTTTAATAAATGTTGCATTCTTTACTTAGTGTGATTTTAGAGTTAGAAATTTTTCAAGGAAGTTGCCCTAAAAGTTTAATGTTGGACCTAGTTTTGAGGAACGTTTGATAAAATGATGATAAAGGAAAGAATAGATTTGAAAATGAAATACTTGGAGGGTAGAAGATGATGTGGTGGTGTGAAACAAGTACAAATTACAAAAGTCATGCAAATGGGTCCTCCCCAAAGCAGGTTCCAACCTATATGCCCTTGCGTAACCACACCTTAAGATGTTCGTAGGCACTAGAAGGGTTAAATGTAATCTATACGGATGCAATAAAAAACACACATGTTGATACCACCGTGATGAGGTATGAATTCAATGCTATACAAGACACGAGTTACAAATACACGAACAACAAGATGGAATGAATTAGAGAAGGGATTGCAGAGATTGGGACATGAGGTAACTGACTTAGGGCACAATGAATCTTGAGTGTAGGGCATGATTAATGTGTCATTAGCTCGTTGTTCCAAAATCAAGACCAAGTCCATTCCTTTGATCAGTGACATCACATCGTTTCATCCAATGATGGACAACCATAAGAGCACCATGATAGCAAGGCATACGATCACTTGGCGTTTTGTGCAAGGGAGGAGTGACTTCGAATTTATTTGCAGCATAATTTTTATTTGGCTGCTTTGGCACACTCTCTTTTCCTTCTCTTCTCTCTCTCTCTTCTCTCTTTTTTTTATTGGGTTCCTTTAATACTCTTACTTCCATTTTTCATTAGATCTACAAGGATCTTAGTACAACCAAGCTGCACAATAGCACCTACAGATGTCACCAAAAAGAATCCACAAGTTCCCTTGATGTCACACCTTGGTAATTCCCTCTTAGTCCATCATTTTCCACTTTGGGAATAATGAGGAAAAAATTACTTTAAGTTTTAATGATAGAAAGAATATCATCGTACTGAGAGTAGCACCTTTTATTAATAGAATGGTTGGGTGGATGTGATGGGCTCATTGTTCAAATAATTAGTCACCTGAGACTTGATAGCATAGAACAACACCTCAACCAATGAGTCACATGAGTGTTTTATTCGTTGATGATATTACTCATAAAAAGATAAAAAGACAAAAAGATAAAACAATAAATTAAAAGGTGAAAAACTAGAAAACAAAAAGTTGAAAAATTAAAGAAACAGAGAACATTTAGTAATTCTGTGTTGTTAGAATGGAGGATACCCATAACTAAACGATTGAGCATGGCTAGAATTAATAAATGGAAGGTGGGGATGCTTGCATGTTGAAAATATTGGGACTTGGTCATACTTACCCCATTGGGGGTCACACAGTTGATTAGAGTTGACATAGTGGGGCAAGTTATAAGATGTGGTTAATTTATAAGGAGTTGACCCACTATGGTACTTGTGACCGTAGGATGGTATGGAAGGATCAACATGTCTCCCCATGTGGAAATATTCATTAGGTCCCATGGTTGTTGGAGTATTGAGTGATTGCCTTGGTAAGGTAACATGAGGCGTTGGGTTTGAAGAGGAAGATGCATCACAGTGTTGGATTTGTTCTGAGTTGGCAGATGTCATGGTTTCTGAACTATGATGTCCCTTTCGATGGTCACGTCTAAAGAAGGGATACCTTCAATGTTGTGAAGGACCTCCACTACTGTTGATAGTAGCAACACAAGTAACATTTGCGGGTTGGTGCTATGGTGCAAAATCTTCTGGCATAGTTGGTAGTGATGTAGAAAGGGGTGAAGTATGAGAATATTGAGGTTGAGGAGAAGTGTAATGCACATGAGGTGGTGATCTTATTGGAGAGGACATGGGTGGATAGTACTCGGGAGAATGATAATGATGAGGTGGGGTAGAGGCTGTTGATCTTGTTGGAGAAATAGGGTGTTGAACATAATAAGCATTTGGTGCTGGGACATACGAAGGGTGTGGTCTAGTTGGTGGTGGCCTCCCCCATGACTAAGGTTTTTGCCACTATGGTTGAACACAGTATTTTTGTACAAACTCTAGATGTAACATTCCTCCCCAATGCTCATGTAAATGTGACAAGATTGGAAATTGACCTTTGGGGTGATCGTACAAGCAAATATTACATTGATACGTATGATTGGTAGTTGAGTTCTTATCCTTATTCTCTTCAACCCTTCTTTCTGATTGTCGTGTGGTGTCCTGTCCTATTTCTCAATTTGGCATAGTTCATCCTCTAATAATGTTGGCATATTCTCCACATCTTTCATGTACCCATTTTTTCATCTTATTAATCTTTTCCTCAATTTCATCTAGTGATTGTAGGATTGGCAAAGATGATTCCACCTCCTTGAAGTGAGTTGATTTCTCCTCTTCATGATCATGGACCCTTGTTAAGTTGAGATTTTGGTCCTATTGAGAACTTTCAACATTCTCCCATTTGGCTATTTCTCCTTCTTATTTTTCTATCTGCTTAATAAGTTCTTGGAGTTGATGGGTTCGTAGCTCATATAGTTGACCTTGGGTGTACATCCCTAGGGTCTCCCTTGTTTCATTATGGAGTCCATCTACGATATGGTATATTAGCCTCTCCTCGGAGAACCCATGGCCTAGGTAGTTGTTTAACAGTGCATAATATCTTTCTAAGGCCATGTCCAAGGGTTCATGCTGTGCTTGTTTCCATTATTTCATTTGTCTCCTCAAGGCTGAAACTCTTGCATAGGTTTGATATCTTTCATTGAAAAGTTCTACCATTGTCGGCCAACGTCGAATTGATTTTGGTTTTAACAACCTACACCATACTTTTTCTTAGCCAACGAGTGTCAGAAGAAAGAGCTTAATTTTTTGCCACCCATTATCAATATTGTTCCATGTACAGGCATCATAGAAGGCTTGTAAATGTTGTTGCGGATCTAAATTATAGCCTCTTGAAAACTTGCGAAAGTTGTTTAAATCAAGCATGGGTAGAAAACTTTCCTTACGATACCTGTGGGCTATTTGAATAGCCTCTTGTATTTTCGTTAAGCTTGTAGTGTCCAGTAGGGGTTCATCGTCACTAGGTATAATATGCAATTGTGAGTTGGGACAATGTTGTTTGCGTTGATGCTCATAAGAGACCCCTACATCAAATTGGGTACTCCAAACTTCATCTTCATTATCATATAATTTGTTGGTTCTCCAATGACTTTCTCTACTAGTTGTTGCGTTGTCATAGTCTTGTGATAGAGACATTGTTATGAACCG
Organism: Gnetum montanum; assembly: GCA_015680685.1. Taxonomy (NCBI): domain Eukaryota; kingdom Viridiplantae; phylum Streptophyta; class Gnetopsida; order Gnetales; family Gnetaceae; genus Gnetum; species Gnetum montanum. Next base: position 386,153 of record MNCI01007326.1, read on the forward strand.
TGTGTGACTTAATTAAATTAAATTTAATTTCTTTTCTAAAGGATATATTATTAATACTTGTTACAGCAATCTTGTATGATTTATCTAATCTAGATAACTAGCACCATCCCCGGCAACAGTGCTAATGATGAGCGGCGAGGTACCCCTACACTCAACCATATGAATACGAGTGTTCACACACGATCTAGTTGAACTCCGTGGATAGGCTAGTTGTGGTATCTAGATAGTTACATGTTGATTGCAGTTCGCTGTATTTCCACCTGGACTAGTATTTGCTTTGTCACATATTCTTTAGTCTAGAGTGAGGCGTAAGATGTGATCCTAAACTAGTGCTACTCCTAGAGACAATGGAAAATAACTTTGTTTAAACTAATAAGCAATAAGAAATGAAGTATAAGCTAATGGGACGTGGGAGGAAAGAGTCCAAACTAGCCTAGGTGCGATGAGCATCCGCTCCTTAATCACCCGTACACATCTTGGACCTCGTGCATGACTACTACNCAAACTAGCCTAGGTGCGATGAGCATCCGCTCCTTAATCACCCATACACATCTTGGACCTCGTGCATGACTACTACTAGGATTACCAAGTGCAGATCCTAGGTACACTATTGGGTTAGCCGGTAGTCACACTTAAATGCTCGTGATTAAGTCGTACTCATTCCGTAGTTAACAACAAGAATAATAAATGATTGTAGAGAAATATTAACTAAGAAAACAATAAATAACAATAACAATTAACAATAATAATTAAACAATTAAATCTAAGTGAATGCTAAAATGATGAAGTAATCTCGATCTTTATTTCCGGTCATGCGCGTGTCCAAGTATGTCACACTCGAATAAAGGTGCTGTACATCACACTGTGGGCATCCACCTAGAAAATATTCTAACTCCTATGGAAACAAAATGTAAGGGCTTTGCTACAACTACTAGAAAGGTACCTAAGTGTGGTGTAGGGCCACCTATTTATAGGCTAAAATAGGCTTTGCATAAATGGGGCCATGTCGACGCATGGAGGGATGCGTCAACAGGGCCACATATAGAGGGCCTTGTATATGGCCTGGTCGATGCATCAACTGTTTAGGGCTTCATCACCAGGAAAGTTAACAGCTAGGTGTAAAGGCCCCTATTTAGTTATCCAACCCCATGATAATAGAAGAATTCTCATATCACCTATTAATGATTCCTCAACTACATTATTAGAAAATGGAGAAAGACTTAAGTTATATCATCAACATCACATTGAGGAACCTGGAGAAGATGAACCTGTATAGATAAGTGACCCAACTTATCCCATAATTGATGAATTACATAACAATAATCCATTAGAAGTTTTAGCTCTTAAAAATAACCTTCAAGAAGACTCTTATGTCATAAAATAAACTATAAAGTAGTATTTATAGTCTACAACTTTTACCTTGAAAAATGTAGAAGGTAATAGGAAATTTTATTTTTAGTTCGAACTATAAAGAATTTAGTAGCATCATGTTTGGAATGTAAAGGAGAGGGACAAAAAATCCTCCTACCTTGAGATACATAGGTTTAAATCCAAAATCCAACTAAGGTTGTGCCTTAGATTAATAAGTGTGTTACACATAAAAAATTTATTATTTTTTAATAGTATTCTTCAAGTACAAGTTTCATAAGTTAAGGTAGCTAAATAGCTTAGTTTAGGGTAATTATTATTAGTGTTTGGTTTCTATTAAATACTTGATTGGATGAGTCACTAAGGTGGAAAGAGTGTGTTATAGTGGACCTAGTTTCTTTTGTAGCAAAAGGCAGCTATCAATATCAAGCCATGTGAGCAACCCTTACAAAATGAAATTGGCTCCCACAAGAACCTCATCATTGAACCCAGTCACATATTGAATTTCTTGCACAGAGAGAGAGAGACATAATGAGAGAGAGAGAGAGAGAGAGAGAGAGAGAGAGAAAAGAAAAGAAAAAAAGCAGGAAATAAAAAAAAATGACCCCACAAGAACCTTCAATCATGACCTGAGCTCTACTCCCACAAGAGCCTTATAGTTGGGGTGACACTCTAAGCTCATAATTTTAAGCATCCTATAAGAACCCCTTCTATAAGTAGAGTGTTTAAGGAATAGACAATAGTTACCAATTAAATCAAGGTGCCTCTACCTTAGAACTAGGGAATAACATTGGTAGTGAAGGAGTGACTCCTCCATAGTTGGTATCTTCACCTTCACTTTTAATCATACCTCTTACTTTGTTATTTAGTTATTTTGCTTTTGTTTATTTATACTTCTCAGATTATTGTTCTTTTTGCTTTTTTTTACCTAGTTTTTACTGTTTGCTATTTCTCTTTATCATTTTTGTTGTGTTATCTTCTTATTTTCTCTTGCATTGTCATCTCTCTGACTAGTGGTACTTTTCTGCAGGTTTTCTTTGTGTTTCACATCATGCCTTTTGTAGGCATCAGTGGTCGAGATCCCTACTACAGTAACCAATGATGGATACTAACACTCGTTCACCCATTACCTTTGGTTTCCTCTTAGTATAGATATATAAAGCCTAGAGAAACTTTTTCTTTTGGTATATCCTTTGACCATATGTCTTTTTAATAATTTATATTTGCTAATTAACCTAGGTGTGTTACACACCTTAGCTTAATTAAGGGGAGGGGATAACCAATTAATAAAGGATATGATTGTAGGGTGAAACACCATAAACTTTGGGACTTTGATGATTTAGCATAGTCCCAAAATTTGGGCAAGGATCTCTGAAAGTGCAGTGTCATGTAGGACCATGTAGACAGCATGGCACCCTAGAAGTCCTAATGCCTACAAAGTCACTTTCAAGCTTGCTTGCCACCCTCTGTAGCATAGTCAGCGTAGCACCTAGCCACGAGACCAGTTTGCATGAAAGAGGTGCCAAGGGTAGACCGTACAGTTTGGAAAATTTTCTATCTCCTGGGCTAATAGGCTTGCTACACCCCCTAGCTTACCCAGCTTGAAACTTGACTCAGTTGACAATCTACCTAGGGACCACGCTAGGAGTTGTCAAAGGTGTTTAGGATGAGCAAAATAGTTTGGCAAGTTTTCTAACTTTGAGACCTTCTATGCTACGCTATGTTGCACAATGTAGCAGGCCTTGCAAAGATTGATCGGGCACCCAAGATGCAGATTGACAATGACTCAGTCCTCCGGGATATCTGCCCCACTTCATCCTTGACGCATGAGCAACATGACACAGCAAAATGTGGTAAGTTTTGTCAGAAATCATTTCAATTTGAGTGCTACGCTGCGCTATGCTATGTAGTGTAGCATAGCGTAGCAAGGATGTACTTTGATAATACTCCTACTCAGATGGCTCTGATGGAGTAAGCATATTTGCCCATGCTTCAACCATCAAAAAAGTTTTCTCTACTGCCACGTTAGGACATGAATAACATTCTATGACAAAATATTTGCAAAGTAAGTTAGAATTCGAGCCAAACTAGATGCTACACTGTGCTACGCTACATAGTGTAGCAGGGTCACAACAAACAAATGTTCCCTACCAAGTGGTTCCTAGCAAAGGGATTACACTTGGCCATATTTAGACCTCCAAGGCTCCCTGTCCCGCTTCGCCCCTCAGGCCCTAAGTAGAATTGCTCGTCAAAGCATTGTAGATTGAACAAGAATTCATGTCACATTGGCTATTACGCTGTGCTATGCTATGCAGCGTAGCAAGGAAACAAAGCATAAAAGTATCCCAAGGATGAACATTGCATGTCCCAGGACCTTTTAGCATGAAAGACAAGGTTGCAGTTGCTTGCCTGGACAGGCCTTAGATAGGTATTTTTTGTCTTTTAGGAAAGGTTCCTCTCAGAATGATGGCTATGCTACGCTACGCTACGCAGTGTAGCACAGTGCAATGCACAAGTGTTTACACTGCACCCATATGTTGGGTAGTGTAAGTAGCATAACACTCATGTGAAGGCCTCAGAGAATCTCCAGTTAGCCCTAGAACTTATTGTCAATGGTCACTTCCATCTTGGCATTTCCTGATTGAACAGAATCAGAAATTTTGCTTTGTTTTGTATCCTCCCTAATTATCCCCAAATTTGTCCCTATGCTTGACCCTACTCACAAGAGAAAGGAAGATGTAGTCCTGGAGCATAGACTCCACTTTGCATTCATTATTGGCATTCTTTGTAACAAATATGGCAGTTCAATGGATTTTGGCACATGAAACTTGAATAGTATGATGATAGTACAACAAGTTTCACATTAGCATCACACTGCAGCGTAGCACACCAATGTAACACTGCAATCCAGCATTACACAACAACATGGCATAGTCATGTTTGCACTCTGTGAGACCCAAGACATGTGGCATTCAAACCACATTTCTCTCCCACCCTTGGCTCTATAAATACCCTGACAAACAATGTTCAAAGGGTTGGCTTCTGGAATTCTTGGCTTTTGGACTTGGCTTTTCTTGTGATCGGCATTTTGGCATTTTGGCTTTCTAGTGATTAGCTTTGGCAAACAGACTAGCAAGTAGAGGGTTGAAAAATAGCAAACCCTAGTAGCAGCACTTTCCAGATCTCTCTTAGCTCAGCGAACACTAGCTCAATCGTTCTTGTTAGCAAGCTATTAATAGCAGTTCAAGGAGTCGTGACCATATCGCTTCATTGTAAGCTATGCCAATCCACACTACACATTAGTTGTACACCTTCTCCAGCCAAACAAATATTGGATCCCCTAATTTTGGGGTGATGTACTTTCTCACTCAAGCCTGTTTCATTTGATTTTGCAATTATCATATGTTGTATTATTCTCTATTAGTTAACATTTTCCGCTTATCGCTTAAGTTATATCTAACATCTTTAAAATAAATGTTTACGAAAGGTTATTATACATCGATTAAGCCCCTGTCTGATCAACCAAACTGTTCAGGGCACCCCATTTCCATTTTTCTCTAGCATGGTTCTCACACGGATCCAGGGTTAGGCTATATGCTCGATAACCTCTCGGTGTTCTAGCCATCGATGTTTTTGGTTGCTATAGTTTTTTGGTGCTAGAAGGAGGGCCCTTTGTGCCCTTTGTGTGTATCACAGGTAATCTTGCATACTATCTGTACCCCATTAGCTACTAGCATAGACGTGACACCCTTGTGGTTGTCTACACACCAGGTGGTGCAGATTGGTCGCAATGACGGTTCCTCTGGAACCCGGCAGGATGAAAGCCTTCAACTTCTCACTATACTACACTCACTCTGTTGACTATGCTACACTGCCTATGTCTCATGGGGCATAGTGAACCTCTTAGTGTAGCACTTCTATTTAGCGTAGCAGGTGTAATAGTGAAGGAAGCCAACTTCTGACACTTCCCAGCGTACCTAGTTTCAGCCTTCTCTCCTACAGCTTTCACTATAACTGCTTAGCGTAACAACACGTTACTTGCAACTCTGCCTCACGCATACCCTTCCTATTTCCATCAATTTCATAATAGACAAAAATGAATCCTATTACCACAGTAGTTCCCACCTCAGACCTAGAGGTACCTTACTCCATCTAACATGTGACAGGTCCTGAGCAACCACCTAGCCCAATGCTGGTACAATGATAGTCCCTTACGCGGTGGCACCTGTCACCAAAGAATTTGGCAAAAGATGTAGAGTGATACAATTTTCTCTGTGCAAAATTCCAAGTGCATCTACCCTTAGGTCACTAGGAAGTTGAAGATAAACGTAACTTCAAGTTCCTTCGTCAGAACGAGAGGGAGTTCATCCCTACTTCTGATGTCACCATCCGGCTAACTGAAGTGTATCAATGGATATTAAACTAATTGATGCAAGTGATTAGGTCTAGGGAATAGGACACAGTGTCCCACTATGATGAGGCATTTCAAGGTGGGCAGGAGGAGTTGGAATCCCACTGCAAAGGGGGTGGCCAGATCTACACCACTCCTATCCCTTCCACTACTATCTTTTGGTCAAACATGCTCTTCTCATTTTTCCCCTTCATTATTGCCACAACCCTGCCATAGCCCACACCCTCTTCAATAATGGGTAGCCATCCCATGTTTTTAACTTATCAACATGTAGGTCCTTCAACATCATTTCCAATCATGCTCCCTTCCCAATCTGTTTCGGCATCATACCCAACGTCAGTTATGGCTACGCTGCCATACGTGCACACTGTGCCTACACCACAACTACACATGAGTTCTACTCCTATTCCCTCATCTACATCCATCCCACCACCAATAGCAGACCACTCTCAACTGTGTGGTGGATGCCAACTACTTCTCTCCCTACTATGCAACCCTCTGAGATGTCACATTATGTCCAACCCCAAACATACCAAGTCCCATAGGTGGTGTAGCCAAACATAGGGTTGTGGGACACCTTGTCAATCGGGCAAGTAGCCAACCCCATGGCACCACCAAAGGTCTTCACCCTAATAGCACCACCCACTAGGTGGTGGGCTTCCCAGGAACCACCACTTGTTGGGGTAGCCACAACGGTGCCTTCCATGGGATGGGGTGCCATCCCAACAACATCACCCATGATGGCTGTTCAGCAGCCCCACAACTGTCTATAATGTCCCCAGGTTTGGATCAAGCTTTTCAACTCATCCAGACCCTCATTGAAGAAATCAAATGGCTTAAGGCCACTGGTTCCGAGATTTTCCAGGTCATGAATTTTTACCATGATGATCCTATCAGCTCAGTTGTCCTTATGCTCACATTACCCCTTAGGGTGCTACTCCTCCAATTTACAAAATACAATAGGGAGGGTGATCCCAATGTGCATTTGGTGACCTTTAGGTCCGAATCTCTATTGCAGGCCTTTAGAAAGGTACTTGGCCCAGTTATAATAGGTCCCTTCCTCCATGACATCCCTCATGACCCAAGCCTACTCTACTCTAAGGAACTTCCCTTAGGAGAGTAGCTTGGGGAAAGCACGAGCTCGGAAGATAGGATAAACCGTTTGGGCCATTGATAGCTTGACCTTATGGATATAAATCCCCTTTCAGTCCTTACTTGTCCCTAGCCATTCCTCTATGTCCCCCCTGATGGTTGGCATCCTTGCTACTTTTTTCTCCTATAGGGATACCATCAGAGGAAACACTAAAAATAGTCGTAAAATATTTTTCATTAATTTCAAACACCACCTGCACATTATGAACCCATGTGCGGAAGCAATCAACCTTTCTAGAAAAGAAATCAGCTAGGGAAAGCATTTCTGCAGCTGGGACACTTCGATTTACTACCAAGAACAAATCCATGAGCCTAGCCTCCTGAATGTTGTGAACAAGGATGGCTAAAGCCCCATTTCAAAGCCAACGTTGAGTCTCCTCCACCTCCCCGTACTTGAAGAAGAGGTTGGTTTCATTATGTCTAGAGGTAATCACTGTAACCTCTTGGGATTCACTTGCTACTGCAATGATCAACAAAACAATTAGAAAAAAGAAAAAAAATCAAAGGCAACATCAATCACTTGAACACACACACACAAAAAAAATGCATAACTTAACGTACCGAGTTTAAACAATGTAGGGAATGGTGGAATTTGCATCAAAATGTCTTCTACGGTAAGAAGTTAGTGATTGTCCCATTCCGTATCCAACTAGCCAAGCTCCTTACACTTCAAATAAAACTTGACATACTTGGTTGGGTAGGTTTTGAAATCAAGCCCAAGTTATCCTATGACACCGGCACACATGTTCCCGGTAGAGGAGAGCTCTTGCAAAGCTGTTTGGACCAAGGCCAATGTATCCATGTTACCGTGAAGACCAGCCTTGTCAATCATAAACCTGGTAACATGCAAAGTACAATAAGCATTTTTAACCATGCTAGAGAAATAATACAACATGCTCAAAACATCTACATAGGACTCACCCGTCAGCACAATCAATGGTCCCAGGTGGGTTCTGTAAGTAGGTGCCCATGTGACGGGTGACAAAAAACATGTTGTATTTGTGGTAGCATTTGAATTTGGGCATGTCCCAAATCCAACTGAAGCATCTTAGGTGCCTTAGAATTGAGCCTTTTTCCCCTTTTCCCTTGATCGACCTATCAGCCATGAACTTCAAGATGCCCCAATTTTCCCCAGGGAGTAATGTTTTAGTAAGTATAGTGGATGTTTTGGCTGACAAGTGTGACCACACTATCACACTAGAGTGAAGGAGGAACACTAAGAACTCCATAGAACCCTCTCAGAACTAGAAGGCTTGATGCCCCACTCGTGCATGGGGAGGAGGGACATTGGCTATGGGTTTATTCAAGTAGCACAAGACACTTACCACTTCTAGCATAATCAGGATAGGTTTCCACATAACCCTCCATGACAAAGCATCAAATGTTAGCACTGTGTTCAAGTGATGATTACTCATGTAGCATAGCATGACCCTCCGCTTACAAATTTTTCCTCAGATGTGAAACAATAAGTCCCTGGTAAAATAGAATTAAAGATTGCATGAAGCGTAGTAAAGTGTCATGCATAGCATAGAAGTTATGCCCTATATAGCACAGTGTAGCAGGTGTATACTATATAGCATAGTGTAATAGTTACAAGGGCAATGACTACAGTACATGCAGCGTAGCGGGATGCCCACACCCCATGTAAGCATAGCAAAGTGGTAAGCATAGTAAGACACTAACAAGTGTAGTAGAGTAACAATATCAATAGCATATCAGTGTAGCAGGTCTACTGGCATAGCTACGTAGTAGGCTTGTCAGTGTAGCTGCATAACAACCATGACAACTAGGGTAGTGTAGGGTAAAAGGAACTAAAAATGTAACCCAGTAACAATCACAATGTCAAAACAACATGTTTAGGAAAAATACACACAATGTTCCCATTGTACTGGCCCTGCCCCACCACATGAAACATAGTCAAGTAAAACACAGACATAATAAACTTCCCATTTGCTCATCCTACACTACATCGAGCATGTGCTACGCTACCTCAAAATGTTGCAAACAAAAAATCCCATCTAAGGGTGGTACGCTACACCAAGCATGTGCTACACTACCCAGAACCATTCCTAATAATGGTGGTTAGGATGGTGTTGCACATAGCCATAGCATAGCAACCACCATGGCTGTTGTGGGCAAAGTGGCGACAACCATGGCTTAGCAACCAACATGGTAACAAAAGCAATAACAATAGTAATAGCGTAGCCACAATGATGACCGAAACAACGAAAACAATGACGAAAATAGCAATCTATCTTGATAAATCATATAACAAAAATGAGGATAGCGTAACACTTACCAGGTGGATGGACCCTTCGACCTTTCCTCCACAGGTGTCGTGGAGAGGCATCCTAGGGTGTGCTTCACTTCGTCCATCTTGGCAAGCCCCTGATGCCTGGATTTGCTTTTTCATGCCATTTCCTTGCTCACAAATTAGCTATATCAACTACTATGCTCTCTCTTAGCTCGACTGCACTACGCTCTAGGTGTTGGCTCGGACAATGAAAATGACAAGTTTACTAGGGGTAATCCCCTATTTATAGCTAACGTGGTAAAAAAAACTATCACTTTCATGTCCTGAACAACGTGGAACACCCTTGCAGTGTAGCACTACTGTAGCATAGCATGCCCCCCCACTATAGTGTAGCACTTAGCTATAGCACAGTAAACATGTCCACCAAAATTTTCACTTCATCTTTACAAATTTTGTAGAGTTACGGTCTACCAAGACCTTAAACTAGTAACTTTAACTTATGATGTAGCCCAGCTACGGTCTTCCATGACCTTAAATTGGTAATTTTAGCATCATTTTTACATTTTAGACCTAGCACCTTAGTCTGCTACGACCTTAAACTAGTGATCTTAACATTTATTTTACATTTCAAACCTAGTAATGGTCCACCATGACCTTACACTGGTAATTTTAGCATTCGTTTTACATTTTAGACCCAGTGATGGTCCACTACGACCTTAAACTGGCAACTTGAACTCACAATGTTACATGGTTATGGTCTGCTAAGATCTTAAATTGGAAAATTCAATTTACAAACTTTTCATAGTGATGGTCTGCTAAGATGTTAAACTAGCAAATTCAATTTACAAATTTTGCATAAGTGGCAGTTCGCTAAGACCTTAAACTGGCAACTATCTTATGCTGCATCATTTGCTTTACAGATATTCATTACATGCTATTGCTTCAAATAGGTATCACTTGACTTGGTCTATTTGCTTATTGTGATAGGTTCAATTGAGAAACGATCTTGTATGGTGATCATTGTTCACCTTTGACCTTGATGGGTCTCTATGGCCAATTTACAAGACACATAAATTTAGAATTGGTAAACTTTGAATCATCCTCTTGTCACACCTACGTAGTATCCTTAGAAACATCCTTGGACTAGCTTGAACACCTAGTCTAGGCCCTAGACTTAGATGCCAAGGATGTGACACTTGTACCTCAAACCATACTATGTTTAACACAAAGGATTACATCAAACGTGAAGCAAGGTAAGCAGAACATCCGCTACGATGTAAAATTGGCACAGAACATCTTCTACGATGTAAAACTGGCACAAGACATCCACTACGACATAAAACTAGCATAGATAGTTTTCTATGACTATAAACTAGCATAGAACATTTGCTATGATGTTAAAATGGCACAACACGTCCTTGGGCTATGACGTAAAATTGGCACCCACAGCATGGTCCGCTATGACCTTAAACTAGCCATCCACCATCTGCTATGATGTTAAACTAGCATAACAATCTTCTAGGACCTTAAACTAGCACATTGATCTACTAGGACCTTAAACAAGCACATTCGATAGTCTACCAAGACTTTAAACTAGGTTCATAATGCAACGCTTCCTAGCACACACATGTGACTCTTGTGAACAAGCGAGCATACACACTTTCAAACTTCATGGACAACATGGGGTGGGATGCTACAGTTCTAGAATATAGTTCACGTCTCCAAGAAAAAACCCTCTAGAACACATGCAGCATCACTGCCCTTGGCATCTTGCTGATCTTCCAGGGATGTTGTTTGACATCTTTTTGACCTTTTGGAGCTACCGCTCCCACAGCCAGTCATCCTGGTAGTAGCTCTTGTCTTCAAAACTTGCTGCTAGAGTCCCAGCACTATTGTGGCCCAACCACAAGGTTGCCATCCTCCAGCCCTTGCCATCATCCAAGTCCAAAAGTTGTTCAGCTATTAGGCTTCTCACCTTGCAATTGGACTGCATGATGTTTGCCTTGGGCGAGGAATATTGAGCACTTGCATCACCACCACTCCTAGCCTCTTCAGTGCTAGCCTTTTTAGCTTCTCGGTACTAGAATCAGTGTTGGCCTTCTTGCTTTGGACATTGTGCATGTCAGACACAACACTTGCCACCTTGGCAATGTCCAAAGCAAGCAGGACTTTGCCCTCACTTCTTTTCATGGTTGCTTTTTTTGGTTTTCTCTCTATTGTGTTTGCAGGATAAAAGCCAAGATGGCATGATTCAGGGATGCATTTCACCATGAGAGCAAGGTACTACATGGCTTCAAAGTACTTGCTTCGATTGGCCTAGCTACTTAAGAGTGCATACCTTGCCCTCCCTCTCAACCAACTTAATCCCCATTCCCTATGCTTGCAGTTTTTCACATCCCATTTACAAGCTTTTCCAATGTACATAAAGCCCTTTCATGTGCCCAACCATAGAGCCCATGATGGATGTAATGCAACTCATCCCATGGGAAGTCTCTATAGGTAGGTCAAAGCCCCACATGGATGTAACATAGCTCATCCTGAGGAGGAAACACCTATCCTATGATGATGACAAGGTTGTCTTCAAGTGAGCGTGGGTGTGCGACAAAAAAGCACAAAGGCACAAAAAGCTCTAAAAAAAAGGAAAAAAGAGAGAGACAAATGCCTAAAACAAATAGCATAGTAGCTGCTTTACAATCACTTCAGCCATAAGTTGACCATCTCTAAGCACTTTGGTGAGAGGTCAAAGGAAAAAAAAAGAGACACCCATGCGCGTTGACTACCTCATAAGCACTCCGACGAGGGATCACACTATGGCAAAATTTTTTTAAAGCGTCACATTTTACATTCATTTCTTTCCTGAACCTATTTCCTCAAATCCATTCCTTACCCCCTTATCCTATAGCGCCCTATAGGCACTCTCAAACGTAGCAAAGCGTCATCCGAGTGGGTAATAAAGAGTGATGTTGGTGTTTTGTTCTTCATGGTGTTTCATATTCTTTGTTAACATCTCTCGAGTAGGTCCTCTAGACATCAAAAAAGAGGGGCCATTAAAAGACCATAAACTTTGGGACTTTGATGATTTAGCACAGTCCCAAAAGTTGGGCAAGGATCTCTGAAAGCATAGTGTCACGTCGAACCATGTAGACAACATGCCACATTGGAAGTCATAATGCGTACAAAGTCACTTTCGAGCCTGCCTGCCACCCTCTATAGCACAATCAGCATAGCACCCAACCACAAGACTAGTTTGCATGAAAGAGGCACTAGGGGTAGACTGTATAGTTGGGAAAGTTTTCTAACTATGAGACCTACTATGCTACACTATGCTGCACAACGTAGTAGGCCTTGGAAAGACTGATCGGGCGACAAAGATGCAGATTGACAATGGCTTAGTCCTCTGGGATATCTACCCCACTTCATCCTTGATGCATGAGCAACATGATGCACCAAAATATGGCAAGTTTTGTTAGAAATCATTTCAATTTGAGTGCTATGCTGCACTACACCACGTAGCGTATCACAACATAGTAGGGATGTACTTTGACAATACTCCTACTCAGATGGATTTGATGGAGTAATCATATTTTCCCATGCTTCAACCATCAAACAATTTTACTCTGCTACCATGCCATGACATGACTGACATTCTGTGAAAAAATGTTTGCAAAGTAAGTCAAAATTCAAGCTAAACTAGGTGCTACGTTGTGCTACGCTACGTAGCGTAGCATAGCATAGCAGGGTCAAAACGAACAAAGGTCCCTTGCCAAGTGGTTCCTAGCAAAGGGATTGCACTTGACCATATTTAGACCTCCAAGACTCTCTATCCCACTTTGCCCCTCAGGCCCTAAGTAGAATTGGTTGACAAAGCGTTGTAGATCAAATAGGAATTCATGTCACATTGGCTGCTACACTGTGCTATGCTACGTAGCGTAGCACAGCGTAGCAAGGACACAAAGCATAAAAGTGTCCCAAGGATGAACTTCGTAGGTCCCAGGACCTTTCAGCATGAAAGACAGGGTTGCATTTGCTTTCCTAGCTAGGCCTTAGACAGGTATTTTTTGGCTTTTGGGCAAGGTTCCTCTCAGATTGACGGATACACTACGCTACGCTACATAGCATAGCATAGTGTAGTGCATGAGTGTTTACACTATGCCCATATGTTGGGCAGTGTAAGTAGCGTAACACTCACGTGAAAGCCTTGGAGCATCTTTAGTTAGCCCTAGAAATTGTTGGCAATGATCACTCCTGTCTTGGCATTCTTCAATGATCAGAATCAGCAAGTTTGTGTTGTTTTGCACCCCTTGATTATCCCCAAAGTTGTCTATATGCTTGACCCTACTCACAAGAGTAGGGAAGACGTAGTCCTGGAGCACAGGCTCCACTTTGCATTCATTATTGACATTCTTTGTAACAAACATGGTAGTTCACTGGGTTTTGGCACATGAAGCTTGAACGGTATGGTCACAGTATAGCAAGTTTCACATTCAGCATCACACTGTAGCATAGCACACCAACGTAACACTATAGCCCAACATTATACAACAACATGGCATAGTCACATTTGCACTCTATGGGACCCAAGACATGTGGCATCCAAACCACGTTTCTCTCTCACCATTAGCTCTATAAATACCTTGGCGAACAATGTTCAAAGGGTGGCATTCTTGGCTTTTAGACTTGGCTTTTCTTGCGATTAGCATTTTGGCATTTTGGCTTTCTGGCGATTAGCTTTGGCAAAGAGATTAGCAACCAGAGGGTTGGCAAATAGCAAACCCTAGTAGTAGTAGTTTCCAGATCTCTATTAGCCCAGCGAACACTAGCTTACTGGGTCCTATTAGCAAGCTTTTGACAGTAGTTCAAGGAGCTGTGACCATACCGCTTCATTGTAACCTGTGCCAATCCACATTTTACATTAGTTGTACACCTTCTCCAACCAAACAAATATCAGATCCCTTAATTTTGGGGTGGTGCACTTTCTCACTCAAGCCTGTTTCATTTTGTTTTGCAATTATCATATTTTTCATTATTATTTATTAGTTTACATTTGCCGCTTATTGCTTAAGTTATACCTAACATCTTTAAAACAAAAATTTATGGAAGGTTATTGTACACTGATTAAATCCCTATCTAATCAACCAGACCATTCAGGGCACCTCGTTTCAATTTTTCTCTAGCATGGCCCTCGCAAGGATCCAGGGTTAGGTTGTATGCCTAGTAACCTCTCGGTGTTCCAGCCACTGACATTTTCAATCACTACATAGGGTATAACCAATGTGGAAGTTAAGCCAAGATTAAATTAGGGAATGAGTTAGATGTAAGTAATGCATCTTGGATCCTTGAATCATAGGAAAGGTTTAAACCTTGAGTTTATAAGGCATTCTTGCACCTAACGAAGTAGACGTTGTGAGGGAAGGTTAAGTCCTATTAATCCTAGGTAGAACCTTCCTAACCGAGTTATATGTAAACCCATATCTAAGAATAAAATTTATCATCAAAAGAGGAATAACTATAATTAGTAAATAAATATTTGGACATTTAGGTAATAGAAAAATTTATTTTTGTTTTAATATTTTTCTTGTTAAATGTTTACATGTTTCCAATATGTTAAATTCTGAATGCCTAAAAAAATATCTTCGAATAATTCTATTTTCCTATACATCTATTAATGTTTTATTTTATTTTATTTTTTCCTTTATGGCTGGGCATTAGCCAAAGGCTAGTCGGGGGCTATGTTAAACCTCAAAATTGGTAGTTTTTAAATCTTAATTGCATATTGTTAATTATTTAATTAGTATTTAATTAATGTTTATTTTATTTATTTTAATTTATTTTAGTTTATTATAGTGATGAGTATTAGTTTATTAGTTTCTATGTACTAAAGACTTGAACCAGAGGCACAAGTTTTGTTGTTGGGTAGCCATGTGGTGGCAATTGAAGAATCCAATTCCTTGATCTATATTGGTGTTATCTTTTCTAGTGTCTGATTTTGTTTTTACAATAGTAATAGGAATGCACATTGAGGATTTATGGTGGTAATGGAGCTGCATATTGGACAATGGTGTTGCAATGTGGGTGTGCTACTCCATCAGCCACATTCTTTGACTATGCAACTATAGTTGTTTCTTGCACATTCCATATGTGGTGGTGGTGGATGTTATGCATGGGTAGTAATTTCCCTGGTGATGAATCATGATATGGGGACCACGATATTGCATCCACGATATCAAGTCCGTGATATCAAATCCAACCATGCAATGTCGGATACCCAATATTGGGGCCTGTCTCCTTGCATATAAATAAGAGGCAATACCCTTGGTTTTCACATTAAATAGTTAGTCCCTTAGCCAAACTCTTTCCATTTTTTCCTCTAGAGTTAGAATTATTTCTGCTTGCCCATAGTAGGAGTCATAGAGTAAATGAATCTTTATTCAAGCATTGTGTACCTAAGCACACTTTGTATATGGCAATAAAGATGAACTTTATGATAAACCTTGTAGCATTCAGAATAGATTAATTAGCATTAATTATTGCCTAATGATTTCCTAGATGATTAATGATTTCTCTCACACTAAAACTCTCTTAGTTAAATACACTCAGTACGACCGCTTTGAGCATGCGTATAGCACTTGGTAACCCAGTAATGATTAGCGTTTGGTAATCCGAGTAGTTTTGGACTAGTTCAAGATGTGTACAACAAGTGGGAATGGATATTGGTGTTAGGAGTAATTAAATCAGATTAGTTACTTAGTTATCTCTCTCCCCCTCCTTACTAGTGTAGGATATAAAACACATAAAAGCTATAAAAAATATATGCCTTAAGCTTACTTAACCATAAAACTGTGACATACAAGTAAGTTTGGGAAGACAACGATTAACCAATCCATTATTATTCCACAAAGGTGCATAGGCACTTAGTCCTTGGAATTCGACTAGATCGTGCGTGAAATGCTTGTATTTGTATGGTTAAGCATAGGGGTACCTCGCCGCTCATCATTAGCGCCGTTGTCAGGGACTTAGTTGTTTGTGTGCTAAGTAGAACTTAGGAAATCATTCAAATCATTGGAACAAACCCTTAGGGTTTTTTAAGGAAAAGGTAATAGTACATTGCACATTGAATAAGACAAAATTTCTTCTTTAGACAAAAGCACTTCACCACCTAGGACTAACACAAGAAGTAATCGACGACATAATATACATGACGTTGATCTGCCAATCCATCAATAGTTTCATGTGGTATATATTCATCCCAATGAATATCTACCCAACTTCACCTTTATTCTCCATCAAGACAAAAAACTGCATTGGTGTGACTTGGAAGGTAACATAGTGCTACCTCCCAACCATTCAGTCCCAAGCATGATTCTTCGTGCTCTCACACGAATAGGCATGCAACACTTACACAAAGAATACATTGCATAGGATTATGATTCAAAAGAATATCATCCCACAGAGGTGCAACATCAAAGCGATTTGCAATAGGAGAGACACCATAAGTTTTTGAAGGGAAAATGGTCCAAGGATGCCCCCCACATTTTAGGCAAAATTGAGGGTGATGACCCTGCCTCAGGTAGTCACCCACATAATGATGTTCCTCCCCTTGACTTTGGCAAAGGGGTTGTGTATTAGAACCTTCATTCTACTATTCATAACCTAGGTGCTAATACCAATGGACACCAAGTGTCTAAAAAAGTAACAAGGACACATGATGAAGGTGGACATTTTGATCACAATCATGATTGAGTCAGAGACCACCAAAGAGAAGGTAGTAGACACTGTTATGATGGCGGTTCTCCTTCTTCTTCACCTTCATCATCTCCTCCATCCTCTCCTTTAGTATCTGTACACAACCATAGAGAAAAAGATCATGAGGATAAGGGCAAGCAAAGTGGAAGTCACAGAAGAAACAACCAAGAAAGAGGATGAGGGAACTCTAGGAAATCATGACATAGAAGAAGGAAGAGTAGGGAATAGTGTAGGCATCATAGACGCTACGAATGAGATGATCATGATGAACCCCTACTAACTACTCAAAGCATGCTAGACATAACTGAGGCTATGAGAGTTTCAACAAGGCACCAAAGAGATAGTAGGATCAAGAGGTTAGATATGAATAGCATCCCACAATTTGAAGGGGGATATAACGTTGATCCTAAAAATCATTTACAAGCATTTCATGATGCGTGTGCCTTGCAAAACATAGAGAACGAGGCAAAAACTTAAGTTATTCCCACATACACTAGTAAAAGAAGCTGAAAGCTAGTACCGATCCTTAGAATTGGAATCCATTCGTAGGTGGAGTACTATGTTAGAATTATTCAATGATAAGTACCAAATGTACTCCTGGGTGTCTAACCTGCAAAAAATCCAAGGATGGAAACAAGGAAGTCATGAACCCTTGGATGCTGCCATGGGCCACTATTATGCACTATTACATCATTGTCCTGACTATGGTTATTTGTAGCAGGATCAGCTATGCCATCTCGTAGATGGGCTTAGGCATGAAATGAGAAGAACCCTTGGGACTTATTCCCAAGGAAGGTTATCTGAGCTTAGGTCCCATCAAATTCATAGACTACTAGAGCAAGTTGCTAAGGAAGAGGGTGAGCTCTGAAAGAGAGAGACTGTAGAAGAATATAATTAAGATCCTTCCCTCTATAAGAAGGGAGTAAGATTTTGTGAGGATGAGGAAGAGTCACCACTCGAAGAGATGGTGAATAGGAAAACCTCGCCTATCCAAAAGTTAACATCAGAAGTATCGGCAAAGGTAGACCAAATGTGGGACTCCTTGGATAGTAGGTTTCAAACTGTTCTCAAAATAGTAGAGAAGTCTAGAGAGCAAGGTAGTGACCACGAAAAAAGAAAAAAGGGAGAAGCAGAAATTGCATGTAACAAGGGCAAGGGCAAAGTTGCTATTATTGAAGAGGTTGTGGACTCAGATACAAACGATGATAGTGGATGCGAGATATGTTAATATGACCATCCTAAGGGATGTTGCCCTGTGATATCACATCTGCAGGAATATGGGATGTATGCACTCAATCCACGATTAAAAAAATGGCAAACATCTTAATGGTTACCTTATCGCCAAGGTAACCCGAGGCAGTTCCACCAACCTTTAATGTATTATCCAAGTGAAACTCCACAACAATTGGTTGAGCAAAATCAATAGTGGAAGCACTCACAATCATGGGAAATTCCACCACCAAGGCAAAAATATCCTTATCGGCAACCTAACCCATATGGATATTATGCGCAACATCCAATCTCTCCACGTGACTCTATTAGTCACATTACTCCTCAACATCACTATGAAGCCCATGAGTACTATAGGACTCCCTCTCCTAGGGGTGATATTTCACAAGTATACCTTCCTTCAAATATGACCACATCTCTTCCACCAATAGCTCCATTACCATCTACTCCAGCAATGCAAGGTGAACTCCCTACTCAGCCACAACAACGCAATGCTGCAAGGGCTATTAATCCTCAACCTACTACTGGTTCTGACAATCATATAAAGAAAAGACCCTTCTTCAGAACCAATAGCCCAACCAAGCCTTTGCAACCACAAGCAGCTGAGTCTTTGGATGTCTCTGTATCAAATAAATCTTCAAAGCCCTCTTCAAGCCTAACACCACATTCAACACATATGGTTATGTTAACACATTCTGTTACTGATTGGATCAAAGCTGGCCACCTTCCTAGGAAATTCTCTAATCTTGGGAGCCCCTTGATATATCTACAAATCACTGGGAATGAGCCATGAAAAGATCTTTTGGATTTAGGTTCTAATGTCAACCTAATATCCCAAGAAATGTACAAGGCCTAGAACCTGCCCCCATTTAAAATGAGCTACATGCATTTAGAATTGGCTAACTAGTCCATCACTATTCCCTTGGGATTAGTGAAGGACATTGTTACCACTGTTTGTGGATGGTTGTATCCAGTTGACTTCCTAGTGATTCAAGTGAACAACAGTAAGGAGGATTTCCCAATCATAATGGAAAGGGCATGGCTAAGCACTATCGATGTGCACCTAGGAATCTAGAATCCTTCCCTAGAAATATCTAAAGAAAATACTTTCGGGAAGATTGAGAAGAAGAAAGTTCCATGCATCGGATATAGTGACATAGGGTGTAATTGTGTGTAGAGATCATGGGTTGTGAAAAGTTTAACATTTTCTACATGCAATCAATGTGCACATGTGATCAATATACAAAGGTGCCTATATGTAGTAGCCACATGACAAGAAGACACCCAATGGTTGATAGCTGATCAAGAAAGCAGCTCACTTATATGCATGAAACTAACTGAGGGTTTGACTTGTGCTTACATAGATAGCATAGATGCATTAGAGCAAGTCCATCACCAACTTTCAAGTCCTAACCTCAAAAACATCAACTAGGGGGAGTTGGAAATTCCTAAGAAATTTAAATAGGAGCCCCTAGAGCTAAAACCATTACCCACCAATATGGAGTACATGTTCATTAAGAATGGAAAATTGGTAATCATCAATAGAAAACATGCTCTGTAACAAAAAGAGAGTATGCTAAAGATAATAAACAAGTGGTCAAAAGCCTTCGCTTGGTCATATCCAAAATTAACTGGAATAGATCCTAGGATATGCCAGCATAGGATTTACACTGACTGCTCCATGAAGCCTCGAAAACAACCACAGAGGCGATTGAACCCAAATTTGAAGCAAGTAAGAAGAAATTGAATAGCTTCTAAAGGATAAGTTCACATACCCCATTGCTGATAGCGAATGGGTCAGCCCCTTAGTAATCATGCCTAAAAAGGAAGGAAAATGGAGGGTGTGCATAAATTTTAGGCTACTAAACATGGCCACATTCAAGGATCACTTTCTGTTGTGATTTGTTGACCAAGTCTTAGACACAATCGCAGGGCATCACTATTATAGTTTTCTGGATGGATATAGCGGATACCAAATACAAATAGCCCTAGAAGACCAAGCCAAAACTATGTTCACCAGTTCTTAGGGAATGTTTGCATACAAACAAATTCTGTTTGGCTTGTGCAATGCCCCTAAAACATTTCAATGCTTAGTTCTAAGCATATTCCAGCAACAGATAGGAAATGGTGTGGAAGTCTTTATGGATGACTTCTTCACTTATGGATCAAACTTTGATCAAGCATTGGACTAGTTAGAGCAAGTGCTGAAAAGATGTGTAGAAACTAATTTGAGGCTCAAGTGAAAAAAGAGCCATTTGATGGTCCAAGGAGGCGTAGTACTTGGGCATAAAATCTCATGTACAAGGATAGAGGTAGACCATGAGAAAATCAAAGTCATCTAAGGAATTACCCATCAAATAGAAACTGTCAAAGACATTCGACCATTCCTTGGACACATTGGCTACTATAGGAGATTACTAGAGAACTTTTGAAAGATTTCCAAACCATTGGTAGAGCTAATGAAAAAGTATGTACCCTTCGAGTGGACCAGCGAATGCAAACTAGCTTTCCAAACTCTGAAACAGAAGCTAGTAGAAACACCCATTCTACAAGCTCCTGATTGGTCCAAACCATTCCATGTCATGACTGACGTGTCCAACTATGCCTTAGGAGCCATACTTACAAAGTTAGATGACTAGAAACATCCTTATTACATCCACTATGCAAGTAAAAGTATTGCTGGTGCACAACTTAAATACACTATCACAGAAAAAGAATTAATGACTGTAGTGTTTGCACTAAAAAAGTTTAGACACTATTGTTGGCGACTGTTTGGGACGCGACCACCAACGAGTGTCCTC